>CM042217.1:6904030-7369030 GCA_023566465.1 Cottus gobio
ACACACACACACATTCCCACTTCAGAACTTGATGGAGTGTGAAGCTCTGAGCACAGTTCAGAATGCCAATGCAGCTCTCTATTAGGGTTCAGAATAATTCATGTGAAGAGTTTCTGGGTTTTTGCTGTCGGATCACTCAATCCCAGCTTCTCAACTTGTGAAACTTGTTTGGACACAAAACACAAATACCTGGTGAACATAATGCCAACCAACACAACTGCCGTGCTGTTGTGTTGGTTTGACTCAGCAAAGCCTATTGCTGAGTCAGAAATCGCACACTATGCACTACTGTCACACTATGTGTCGTTCAACTCGGACGCACTGAATTGCAATTATCACTTCCTGAGAGCCTCAATTCATAAAGTGGAATATTATACTTACACCTATATTCAAGTGTTAAGACGTACTAAAAGATCTAAGCAAACTAAATAGCACTGTAGGAGCTATTAATTGGATATTTAGTTATTTTACTCATAAGTAGTATTGTTTAATTATCAATCTAGTTGTTTCCTTATTTAGGTTAGAATTTTTGATGTGTGAGGATAGTTTTTTCTTTTGATAGTTTTTAGTTAAATTGAATTATTTGTAGTTGTTGTCTAGGTTCACTTAAATTGTTTATTGGTTTATTAATTGGGTAATGCTGTGGGCACCTGGGGTTTATATATAGGAGTAGGCGGATATAGGACCAGCATGCACCTGGATAGGCCTATGGTTTTTTACCTGCACAGGAGAGGCAGCATGGGGAGTTCCTTTGTTCTTTTGTTTGTTTGCTTGTTTTGTTTAGTTACAATAAATTATCAGAAAAACAGAATCCTGCATGGACAATGCATTCGTTTAGACAAATGGCCACTACACGCATGTTAATGTGGACTTTCAGATGAAAGCCACGTGTGTTCTGAGCATGTATTCCTTCCATTGCTCTGGTGTGGCGCTCGACTGAATACATATACCGACTTATGTGTATTCATGATGTTCCTACGAAATCAAGGTAGAGCAGAATAACCTCTGTTCTACTGTCAACCTGCAGAGCATTTGAATAATAGGATGACTGGACAGGCCATTACCAGTCGAGCTGCACGACTCTGCCAGTTCCACTTTATTCCGGCCCTGTGTGGCCGCAGACGACGGCATAATCACGGCACTAAAGAGCAGCGTATCAACTTTAAGTGTGGACTGTTTTCAGTTGGGGTTGTGTGTCTGTGCTGGAAGAAAAACTATATTAACCTGTGAATATAAAAAGCCTGATTTCCAAAGTTTTGGTTACGTTATCAGAGATGCTTTATATCCAGCTTGGGGAAAGTTGGCTGAATGTTCAGACCGTGCTGAACTCTTTCAGGGTCATTGGATTTCTTTCCTCTCTGCAAGTAAGACTAACCCTTAACGGATAGAGAGCGCATCCCTTTTGCATTACTTTTAGACACACTAGCCCCCATGGCTCTATTTTACTACTACTTTTACTTTGGTGATACCTTCACTTTTCCTCTTGCACAGACGTTTTCAAAGAGGGAGGTAAATATTACATTAGTTATACAAATAAGATCACATAGAGCCACATTCTCTGACTTTGAAAAGCCGTGCTCTTGCACAGTCAGGAGGTTGACATTTGTGGTTTTGAGTGAAATTTCTCTAATGGATCAGATGGAGTCATGTTGCCCTTGGGATGAATTATAACTTTAGTGATCTAATTTTCCTTTAGTGCAATTAACATGTCAAATTGTATTGCCAAATATTTCCAAAATCAACAACACCCCCATGAGCCTCAGCTTTAATTCGTTTTAGTGCTAATTAGCCAATGTTAGCCTACCAACACGTTTTATTAAGATGGTGAACATTGGTATGGTATAGCATTGTTGTGGTGAGCTTGTTAGCGACTGTGGCTCAGTGGTTAGCAAGTCAGTCTTTCAACCAGAGGACCGGGGTTCAAACCCCGCCTCAGCCAGTCCATGTCGTTGTGTCCCTGAGCAAGACACTTAACCCCCAGTTGCTCCCCGGGCGCTTCACGAGGCTGCCCACTGCTCCTTAAAGGATGGGTCAAATGCAGAGGGTAAATTTCCCCACTGTGGGACTAAGTGTGGGACTAATAAAGGGGTTTCTTCTTCTTCTTCTTCTGTCTTTTCACTGCCTCTGAGAATAGGTCATGCTGTCATTTCTCAAAGGTTTCCCATATGGACTTGAAAAGACCATCTGACCTTTAACCTTTCATCAACACAGCCCCTGAGGATGCACTGCAGGACTTGTGCCCTGGTGACCAGCTCCGGCCAGCTAACTGGGAGCAGGAGAGGGGAAGAAATCGACAGCTCTGAGTGCGTCATCCGTATGAACGATGCTCCCAGTGTGAGCTATCAGCGGGACGTTGGGCGACGCACAAGCCTGCGTGTCGTAGCTCACTCCAGCCTGCAGAGGGTGCTGCGGAGCCGGCAGGAGCTGCTCAACGCCAGTCAAGACACCGTGTTCATCTTCTGGGGACCCAGCAGCTGCATGAGACGGGACGGGAAAGGCCACGTTTACAACAACCTCAGGCTGTTGAACCAGCTGCTGCCCAAACTTAAAGTCTACATCATTTCTCGGATGAAAATGCTGAAGTTCGATGAACTATTCAAAAATGAGACGGCGATCGACAGGTAAATGTCCACAGGAATGCATTCTGTGTGTGAGGCTGAAAGGGACAAATTAAAAACTAGGTAGACGCAACACAGATAAATAATATCCTTATTTACAATAACAATTGTTGTGCGGTATGTGAACAGAGAAGTGATAATGGGGCCTGGCTGGATGTTGGGCCCTAATGGACTCATCCCGCCACTGCCACAGCCGCCACACTGTTGTTTACTTTACATTACATTACATTACATGTCATTTAGCTGACGCTTTTATCCAAAGCGACTTACAATAAGTGCATTAAATTAGTCATGCTTGTTGTTGTTTTTTCTGACCGAATTCAGCTTTTGGAAGTTTTTTTTTTTTTCTTAAACTTTTCTTAAAGTAAGGTATAAACTACATATATATATATATATATATATAGTTTGTGACCTTGATGCAGAGCCATAACGTGTAAATGTTTAATAACACCGTGCAGACGTCTTAACTAAGAGAACTCTGTAAAATTTTATATTTTCAGAGGCAGATGTCGTGCTTAGTTTGGACCAAACTAACCAAATACAATTACCATAAATTAAAGGTAATCAGCATACAAACCAGGGTTTTGATATATTGAGATCACCCACCAGGCACATTTCTTTCTATATATTAATGTGACAGATGCAAGTTTCTTTCCTTTATCACATGATAGCCAGATGACGGTGTTTTTCCAACGCGTGGCTCTCTTTTCCAAAACGTAATATCGGTACAAATCCATTTATTTACTCAAACTGTAACACAAGTAGCCTACAATCTTCCCAAATAAAACACCATCAGCCGGACTCACAGTCAATAATCAATGACCTCACTGTGCACTTACTTGCTCCAGTGTGGATACCCACAGTGTCACTCATTGGTCAACATTGGAATGGCTCCATCAACTTGTACTGTAGAAAATATGGCAAATATGAAGTTGTTTTATTTCTACATCACTCCATAAACTCATTTGCATGTGAAGAGTAAGCTAACAGGAAGATAAGAGGATGTTGCATTTGAATTAAGAATCCAGTCCCTTCAGCCTTCAAACAAGCAGTCAGTGCAAAAATAAATGTCTTTCTCGTTGATGTTTTCTTTTATTGTTGTGCACGAGGCACAAAATAAAAGAAAGTGTTTCTTCAATCTGTCTTTTTAACTTTGTCTGTTTATTTCTGAAAAGATGATTGATCAGATAAATTATAGAATTATGGATTCAAAGCTTTCATCTGGTATCGTTTGATCAGTTAGTCTCTTGGAAGGAGTCAAATATGTACTCTATATGAGTGTGGGTTTAGTAAATATGTAGGTTTTCTCTCTTCTTCCAGGAAGAGGTCCAATACCTGGCTGAGTACCGGCTGGTTCACCATGGCCATAGCTGTGGAGCTGTGCGGCAGGATCAACGTGTACGGCATGGTGCCGCCGGATTTCTGCAGGTAGACTCACTTCATATTTTGAATCCAACATTTTGGGGAAGTTAAAAAGTACCAAAATATCAATACTATGTAGTATTGGTGAACATAGCAGCTTGTTTAGCAGGCCAGTCTGTCATTTCATAAAGATTCAATTCTGTTAATTTACTTCAGTGCATGTCCACAACTTTTTACTTTAGCTATATGCCAACTTTATCAGATCCACTAGACGTAACACAAGATTAATATTAATTTGGAGTCTGGCCAGTAAGTTAAATATTTACTCACTTTTATCTGTTTTTGGTCTCCATCAACTAGGGAGGGAAATGTCTCGTCTCTTTAGCTGCTAAATGTGCAAAGATACAAAATATTGATTATTGCAGCTTTAACTTTATCTCTTTATTATTCCAGTAAGGTGAAAAATGGAACATCAAATTAAAAAGAAATACTCAAATAACATTTAAAAGATGAATAATAAAACAGTATATATATATATATATATAAATGCAAAATCACAATTACATAATTTAAGGTTGCAATGCACTTCAAGTTACAGCATAACATTAAATCATACGAGTACATTCAGCCACCATCATCTAGTTCTGTTATTCTTATTGACGACCTCAAGTATTTATTTAGCATTGAGCGTGAACGAAAGCTTCTTTTTAATTATTTTCTCATCAATTGCGTTTGACATTGAAACTCAGAAAACACATAATTGCGAACCACCTTTGAGAAAGAAACTAGGCAATGTCCCTTATCATTGTCAGTTTCCTAGCAACAGTGTCCACATGGCCTCAACAACCAAGAATATTGTGTTTTTGACTTTTCAGGTCAAAATACGACCTCACAGGTTTCATTTGAAGGCATCGTGAGAAATACTTAATTTCTTGTACTTTTTTTTTATTTTTTACAAATGGCAATGAAAAAAAAACACATTTCACACACATTTCACAAATGTATTATTAAATACTATATTTACTAATATAGGGAAACAAAGTAAGGAAAACTCCACCAAGTATTATCGGAGATCTTTGATTAATTCATTTGACAGTAACATTATACACAAACACTTCTGTTCAGTCGCTCTCTGCACCATCCTGATTCATATGTTAAATTATTCACCCGAGACACCAACGGATTCCTCATCCTCGGGACCTTTTAGTTTGTCACTTCCTTTTTGAGCGAGTGGGACAACTAGTGCGTGAAGGTGGGTGTCGGGTTCCTTCTCCTCTGCAGCAGCATGGCTGCGTTTCCACAGAACAACCTTGTCTAGTATAACGGTGTCCTCAACTTGTGATGACAATCGCTCATTTACACCCTGCGGCGACATCGATATAAGACTCTCTCATTGCCATGCAGTCAGGCTGGTGAATGGCTGCGTGATTTCAGCACCAGTGGTCTAATCTTCATCTCCAACATACATACTCCAATTTACAAGAAAAAACAGCACATTTCACCAAATAGGTTTAGAAATGCAAAGTAAAGTCGTTTGATATGGCTCCAGCTTCCACTGGATGTAGGAGAATAATTTGGCTGATAATGTCCTCACATGGGTCTACAACAGCATAAAGGACTATTTGACACATTTAGATATGCAGAGAGAAATGCAAGCCAGATTGAAGTGAGTCCCAGTCTTCCACTGAGCTTGGTGTGACCGTGAATATCAGAGGAATAAGATGGTGAATAATAAACACATCTGTGAGCCCGGATTCTTTTGATCTGTCTTTTTTTTCTTTGTTCTCTCTCTCCCTTTTCTCCCCCACTGTGACTCGCTGTCTCTCCCCCACCCTCGTCTCCTAATCATCCCCGCGCTGTTTTCCACATCCCTCTTTGACTTTCATGCCTTTTTTCCCCGCTCTGCTCCTCTCCTCCGTTCTCCCTCGTAGATCCTCCTCTCATCCCTCTCTGCCGTATCATTACTACGAGCCCTCGGGGCCCGACGAGTGCTCCATGTATCTCTCCCACGAGAGGAGCCGAAGAGGGAGCCACCACCGCTTCATCACGGAGAAGGCCGTGTTTGCAAACTGGGCTCGAACCCTCGACATCCACTTTCACCAGCCGGACTGGAAGCCAGCCGCCGCCGCCGCCACCGCCCGCGCCAACAGCTCCCACGCTCCGGTTCCAGCTGGATCCTGAGGTTCACTCCAGAGACAATCCCCAGAAGTGTGGACGAATATGTGTGTGGACGGTTTCCAGATTCCCTCGCTGGACGACGTGAATGCATGAGACAGCAGTGTGGGACGGAGAGGCCGAGGCTGCGAGCCCGCTGCCTTGGCAGAATGGGATCATTGCATAATGGCAGCACAAAGCCCCCGACAATGTTGTGGAAGTGTAACTATAATAGGATGAATTTCATACTGGAATCAAAGCGTTGGCTCATTTCTATTTTATTTTTTTACTCTGAGAAAGAGCTGCTTTAACAACACTGTAGCTGTCAGAGAGGAGACAGACGATGACGAGGATTCATTTTCATAAACTGAATGCAGATTCACTGAGGACACCGAGGTCATGTCCTCGTTAATTCTCTCTCTCTGGGGAATGTGACAGTTTTATTGTTCCGAGTTTAAACCGCTCAATTACACACAAATGAATGTAATTGTTATACTTTCAGAGTTTCTTCTTCCTTCCGCACTGTTCTCCCCTTTCAACGATACAATGTTCACAATACAGACAACATGGGAACCAAAGTGTTACGGTTACAAATGCAGACACCACGTATTTAGTAACATGCAACCTATTCATACCCTACATGTCAGTGAGATAACAAACCCATCACGTTGCAGAAGGCCAATTATATCACGCACGTATACTGCGATCTAATCAAGGATCATTAAGGTAAATAGAAATTACTTCAACAACAAAAAGAGGCAACAGAAAGTGTAGGTTTATGTATATGTTGTTGGTTAATAGAAACTATTAATCTGGCCGCCTTCAAAGCCAACAACGAAGCAAATGCAGTCAAATGGTATGAAGAGCTCTGAAGGTATAAATTATTGCAGTTAATTGATTGGGTCTATTCTAATGGTATCGTCATTCCCAATTCATATATTGATACTTTTTTTTATGACTGATTCATTGTTTTGTATTTTGAATGTCAGACAATTGTGAAACATGTCTTTTATACATCCTTAAAACCTATAAAGTAAGGTCCTCACATGTCTTGTTTTGATATGACAAAACAAATTATCACATTGGAGAAGATGGAACCAGTGAATGTTTGTCATTTTTTGCTTAATAAATGACTCAAACAATTATATTGATCATCAAAAGTGTTGCCAATTCATTTTCTGTCACTTGGCTTCTCACTTATATGAAAACATTTTAAATATGGATGTGCAGCCATGATGTAAAGAGATGCATGAGGACATATGGTCCATTACTGCTGATGACTGGTGATGTGTAGGACAGCTGGCATCGGAAAAGCAATTTTTCTGGGCACATTTTCACCTGAAAAATGTAGACATTATCTAATTTTAAGACAATTTTATTTTAAATTACAGTATAGGAATGTAGAATTTCTGCAGCAGTTGTACTGTACATTCCTGAATAAAGTTTGGACCAGCATCGCCTCGGAAAATGAAATACAATTAGACAATAATCAGAAATTGAGTTGTTGTTAGTCACATTATTTAGACTCTTGACATCAGTAAAATCCTGCTGACAGGTTCCTGGTGGTAAAATGTTGCATACAAACATTAAACATTAATTTGGTTCACACAATCAATGTTGAAAAAGTGAAGTAATTTGATCTGAATTGAGATAAATAAAAAAAACAAGTGTGAATGTAATCCTCCATCTAGATTAAAGGGATGTGTAACAGATGGCCCCCCAGAAAGGACCATGTGTCTGATACCGGGGGCCACGATTGGTCCGGTTACTGAAGCCAATTGTCTGCACAAGCCCTGGAAGGCACTTCCACTGTAATACTGACACACACTATTACATCAGAGTGTCACAAGCCGCCTCTTCATCCCTGACCCACAGGCCTCCCGGCCTCTGCAGCATACAGAGGGGAGCTGCTTGTTAGCAAAGGATTACACTGTGCTATCCAACCGTATCTCCAGGGCGAGGGGAGCAGCAAGACTATTGCAGAATTCAAAAAGGGCCGTCCTGCAGAGGGGCCTGGAGAAAAAAGAAGATGAAAAAAAAGACATCGACTGCTGCCTGTTCCCTTACACCGGTGGAATCTTAATGTTGTAATTCTCTCAGGTGCTCTGAGAAAAGCTCATGCAGTGCTTGAGTATCACACTAACTGGCTGCTCCTGAGATCTGCGCTGTGTGCTCTGCACACCAATTACTAACTCCTCAGGTAGAAAGGTTGGATCTCAAACGCTTCTGAGGACAAGCTGGCTGCAAATGAGCCTGTCGTCAGTGTCCATGACACGGGCTGGAGGCAACATCGTGCTTTTCATTCACCTTGGAAACCTGCGGAGACGAAGGTGCTATGAGCCAGAGGGGTGTCACAAAGTCTGCCTACTGGCACCTCTTCATGCTATGCTAAGCTGACCAGTTTCCCATGCAATTATGAGGGTGGAGTCAATTTTCTCGTATAAATATCAGACGCAATTACTATTCCTTTAAGCTTCAGGCTCTCGTTGCAAAAATGTGTGGGATGTTTAAGAACACATCTGAGAAAGAATGTATCGGTTCATAAAATCCACATTTTCAATTGTTATCAAATGTTTTTTTTAGATTGTTATAACTTTCAACGTATTCAACAAAAATACATTTGGGATTTCTGAATGAAAAAACTGATTTTGCCAAATCCCTCTCAGGGATTTTCCAGCAGCATTTAATATAATATATATATATTAATATAAGAAAAAAACAATTTACCACTTTACAATATGACAAAAAAAAAAAAAATATCCGAGGTGTGGTCCACATCACTGCATTCAGTTGTGTTTAGCACACTATTATACTGAACTGTGAGCCTTGCACTGAAGGGCCCGACATGATATTCTAAGCCAGTTTCACTAATGCAGTGTTTTAAGTCAGTTAGAAAAATGTTCCAGTGTTTAACGCTTCAACACATCCCTGTGTGTTTGGCTGTGACGCCGCTGTAAATATAGAAGAAGGATGAACTCACACTTTTATCTCCTCTGCAGCGTTAATTATGATATTCTTCACACATACTGCAGGAACCACATACCTGCTGTTGATAAACACAGAGTGTGAAACTCCTCTCCTCTTCCTCATAGCAGGCTCTTCAGCAACAATGGCGCTCCATCGGCGAGCCTGCAACATCCCGTCATGCTTTAGAGATAAGAGTTCACGAATGAGCTTTTTCTGATTCACAACATTTCAATAAGTAATGTCAAACTTTTGAAAAGTTTTTTTTATAGCCAGAATCAAATAAAACAAATGGTTAAACTGAACTTTTAAAAAAATGTAAATACAGAACTGTGACGTGAATCTGCACTGACACCTGGTGGCCTGAAGTGTCCCAGCATTTTCTGTTCAGGCTCTAACAACCTGGAACCACTTATTTGGAAGATTTGTCAAGTATACAATATATATGTGTAACATAAGATGTGCAGCATTTTAGTAAGGTTTAATAGTATAAAAAGTTAAAAATAAATCACATGAAGAAAAGATTGTAAAACCAGTAATACTATCTAGGCCCCACTGTATGTGAAGGATTCAGAAATGTCTGACTTTAGTGACTTCTAGTGGTTCTATAAATGTGATCTCCTCAGTTCTGAAAGTACATTTGTTTCAGTTTGTGACTTCTGCATTGGTGAGATTGATATATTTTCTACATAAATCTCCATTGATGTCATTTGAAATACCACAAAGCATTTTGGCTGGTATTAAATTATGATTTATAGGGAAGAAAATACTTTAATTAAACAAGTTTTCATAACCTGACACAGGTGGGGTATTTATTTAGCGTACATGTTCAAGATGTTTGCTGCTGCATTGGTCAACATGTGTTGCATGAATAGCACACAACTTGAGGTAATGTGACTTCTGTAATTTATTATATTCATGGACATTAAATGCTGTGGAAAGTGAGGTAAAGAACTCTCAAACGACTGTAAAATACACTTATATGTGTGTCTATTCATGTTGTATGTGTCTGTAAATTTACAGGGATTGTAAAAGACTAAAAGATTAAATTGATATTTTCTCCAAACCCAGCAGATGGAGACACAACATCCCAGGTTTTCTTCCTTTGCTTTGGCGTCAAAGAGCCACTTTGTTTGCAACGCGCCGTTCGGGTTTGCTCTTTCTGCAAATCAAAAAGTTTTTTTAGTGTTGACCCATAAATGGAGGTAAGTGATCAAATGTGCCCCCACTCTCTTTGGTCCAGGGCAACAGTGTGAGGCGTTCCCATGATGCACCTCACTAATAAAAGCTGTACGTCTCTCAATGGACCAGCATGTTTGTTTTTCTCCAAGGGTCATTGTGTTCTGTCCTGTCGGCTTAATGTTTAAACTCCTCGCAGAAATGGGAGTCCTTCTGCACACATTCTTGTGATGCAATACCCATTTCAAAGAAATCTGACGATCAAAATAAAGAAAAAACTATAAACCGTCTCGCAATGCTATGACACCAAATTGGGCCAGGGAGTGTAAAGTGTGCGTGTGTGTGTGTGTGTGTGTGTGTGTGTGTGTGTGTGTGTGTGTGTGTGTGTGTGTGTGTGTGTGTGTGTGTGTGTGTGTGTGTGTGTGTGAGCATTGACAATGTGAGTGTGTGTAAGATATCAGGCGCTTGGATTGACTTTGACATAATCAACTTTTCCAACAGCTGTTCCCCAGCAGAGTATTTAGTACAGTGGTATTAATAGTTTTCTTCATTTACATACCCTAGTTTTGCATTGATGTAAAGATTAACAGAGGCTTGTGACATCTCATATAATTCTTGTTAGAAAAATGCTACTCAACACCAAGTGTGAATGTATGTTATGATGGAATTACCCTTTGGACTTGAGAGTCCAGCCTCCAAAGGAGGACGCAGGACGGTCTTTCTGCAGGTGGAACAGAAGCTGACTTGATGACGTCATCACCTCAGCTGTTATTGCTCATGATATGACAACCCTGCATTTTTTGCACAATATAATTGTATATATATTGTGTTTCTAAATATGTATTATATAGATACAAATAATGTAGATGCAAACAATTCGGTCCAAAATAAAAATACACTGCTGTAGTTCCACGTTAAAAGTTAAATTTAAATATTAAGTTATAAATCTTAACCTTTCCCCCAGTCAAACTGATTTAACGTTACTGTGAACAAATAAACAAATAAATATTGCTCGTTATATCCTCCAAAACAGAATTATATATCATGTTTACCCGCTACGGAGAAAACGGAGCCAGCGGATCATTTCAAAAAGTCCCGCCGAGATCAGGCTGCTCTCGGCGGGCACCAGAGCGCTGACCGCCCGGTGCCAGCCGGGCTCACCGGTCCCGCGAGCAGGACCTCATATTGGCGGCGTATCTTTTTAAGTAGGCTGAGTCTTGACAAACCGACCACAGATTTAATGTTTGAACAACTAACTTCTCGCTTGAAAACATCCTAAAATTACATTTTATGACTCAACAACAGTAGTATTCAGAGAATGTCAACTTTTAGTTGTGGGTTTTTTCATCCGCCATTGTTCCCCGTTTGCTGGTGCGAAGTGCATTCTGGGATATTTGGGTTATAACGGACAAGTCTCCTCTGATGCATCCCGATAAAAGGGGCGGATCAAGTCACATCCGGGCATTTGGGCCGTGCAAGAAGCGGACTTTTGAATTGGAACAGAACTTGGGCTGCGACTGATGACGTATCACAAGTCCACGAGAACACAAGTACAGAGAAGAACGCATATTGAGAAACGTTGACCCATATTGATATTCAAATTATACATTTTAAAAGATAATAAACACTTTTGTATTGATTACCTTACCCCGAAGAACGACAGAAACTCTATAATGAAAGGTAAAGAAGGGTCATTTAAGGAAGAATAATCCTGTTTTACTGATTGGTGTGTACTGTGTACTGATGTATTGATAGATGATTACAGAAAATATGGAGGGAAATATGGTGTGGTAGATTAGCGTTAGCAGGCGGTGAGACATTATAATATTATTTAATATCATATGTATTTTTTGTTATCTGTTATCTATTTAGTCTGCATGCAGTGAATATATAATGGAATTGTTTTTGGCATTGATGTAAAACTATAACGGATGACATAAATATAGTCATTGTTGATTGATTGGTAAGGAACATAATGTGTAATGTACAGTTCATCACTGCAGCAGGAAGTCCTCAAAGTCTGTGTTGATTGTTGTACAGGTATGATGACGAAATGCTGTAGTCGACAAAACAGTCCGAAGCAACCAGGTCCAGGTACAGATGTTTGTTTGCTTATGTTAGCTGTAAAGGCTTGTAGTCACACAGGCCTCATAATGTATCCTGCTTTGCCAGCTCAGACGCAGGTTTAACATGTTTGAGGCATAACTCTAGTGTGGCTAAAATGCAATCATTGCGTAAAAGAGAAACCTTAAGAAGTTTCCTCAACAATGTGGGAGAATATCATTCTGTTTCCCTCAGTTTCTCCAAGGAGCATGGAAGTGCCGCTGGAGGTGAGGGACGATGTCAGGGGCAATTTCAGGTGCAATGTCCACAGAGAAGGCATCGGCGGCGACCCCAACAATGTCGACTCATGGACATACACACGGATAAACATGGATTTATCCAGCATCCTCTCCCAACTTGGACTCACAAATTTAAAAAAGGAATAATAAACAAGCAAAGCAATGTCCGCTGTTCCCGCCTCTCTGATAGAGTATTAATAAAGTTGTATCATTATAGTATAATAATGAGGTTAACTCATGATGGTGACTTTAAAGAAGATGTTCTGGTAGCTGTTTAAGTTGTGATTTTAATCAACTGAAGCTGATCAATATAATGATCAAGGTTATGAAAGAAGTATTTTAGGTTAACGACAGGAGCTGGTTCTGTAATAAACGATGATTTTAGACAGTAAGAAACATGTGACCTTAATCACTGACGGGTTTATGAATGTTTTTAATATTAGCATAATTTACCGGTATTATAATTCAATTATTAAGAGTTGTAAACTAGTTAAACATGTTTTCTTTGTTAATGTGAGCCATGGTTTCTGTGTTGGATATGAAGCTGACCAGCAGAGAGACGATCACCAGACTTCTTCTCTCGTTTTGTGGGTTGACTAATAACAAGCTGAACTTCTGGTCCCTTTCACAGTGGAAGCCACCAGAAACACAAAAAAACACCCACACAATTCTCAAAATTGTCTGAGACATGCTTTGTGTTAAAAACACAATTACTGCATTGCATGTGTTTCTCTTTTGGGATTGGGGAAGGGACAAGCTCGGTCTAATCAACGGGTTGGCCAAAGAAGGAGGTCACTCTCAGTTCTTCACAAGGGCCGGCAGGATGCTATCTATAGGCATGATAAAGGTGCAGGGCCTAACTCCTCGTTAACAGTCTTTACTCACCAGGTGATGCAGACGCTGTGTTTTGCTCTGCAGCCAGCTGTGGTGGACATCTCAGTCAAGTGGGATTGACCAAAGGGCGTTTCTACCTCTGGTTTATGTGCAGCTCACTGTACAGGTAGGAGCAGCGCCGTCTCAGAGTAAAATACCTCTGCAGTCAGATTTTTTTTTGATCATCCATCTGGCAAGTAATTACAGTAATGAACCTGTTGCTTTCTCAGAGTTCAGAGGCAGCAGCGGGCTGCGTGACGGTGAAGTACAGCCTGGCAGCTCATCATTTTGAGATCCAGCTCCACTTCAGGCTCAGACCTGCAGAGGAAACTGGGTAACAGGAGTTAAGCAGTGGATCCTGACCTTGCAAATGTTGAGTTTAGTTTGATTATTTAACTAAAATAAGACTGTAGCAAGAGATAAGAAACCTTACACGATGTAATACTAGATTATTGTGCTGATAGATGCTGATGTTTTTTATATATTTTTGTATTAATATAGCCTTTAGGTTTACATGCAATACTTTGCAAAGCATCTAAAGTTAGACAAAGCATTGGGTAAAAGGTCTTTAAGACTTCTCAAGGTGTTAGAGTTGTTTCCATTCTATTCAAGTCAACAAGGCTGCTTGAATATTTATAAAACCGTGATGAACAGCAATGAAAAAAAAATCCCTTTAGCAGAGCAATATCGTAAAAGTGTTTCAACACAGTCACGGAAATGTGACAACAGATAAAAGTTTAGTTTCCCTGAAGAAGTCTTTTTTGTAGAGCTGTTTTCGTCATGCGTCGCTGTGATTGGCTGAAAGTGTATCTAATGATCACTGCACCCTCTATATCTATATTCTGCTTGACCCCTTTGCACTTTGCACTGCTGCACATACGTGAACCAAAATAACGTGCCACTACCACTTTGCACTTGATTTTGAGAGTGTGCAATTAAAATAGGCCCCAAAGGTACAATGTTTTTATTTTCTTTCTCTAGGATTCAAGATTGTTATGGTAATTTCTAAATACTTGGATAACAGAGCTCTTGATAGAATACAAATCTGGAGGCAGTGTCCACCACTCACATGACTGACTAGGCCTTTGGAGTTAGTTTCCTCTGGGTGCGCTTGTTTTCTATCACCGACATGCCAATTGGGTTTTATGGCATCTCTAGATTAGACAGACCAGCAGGAAACTGGAGAAGGCCAAGCCTGCATCGGTGGGTTATTGTCACACATTATAGTGTGAAGTAATAATGGGACTTATTTGTCTTGTGATTACGTTGTTATGAAATACAATTTTCCCTTTGTTCCATCTCTTCTTTGTTCTCTTTGATTTCGTTTTCCCTCTCCGGCCTGTTACACGCTCTGTTCCTTGATTTGGTGAGTTAGGTCAACAAGGAGGTGTGGGCTGTGATCCGGCTTCATGGTGTCGAGGTGGATGCTTCTTGCTATGAAGGCTCTGGCATGGCTCAGAATGGTAATCAAAATTATACTTGATCTTAATTATTATTTTTTTAACAATGTGTGCTGGTTACAATCAATCTGTTGATGACTAGTTTTGCGTTTTTGTTTTCCCGCAGCATGTGTGACAGTGTGTGTGGAAGCAGTAAACGTGCAGAGAGAAGCTGTGGGACACTGAGATCCTGTGAAGAATAAATAATGAACTCATTTCATTCTTAAATCCCTGTAATAATGACTAAATCAAAAACACTAAGTACAGCATCTGTCCTATGATTTCCAGCCATTTAACACATTTTGTCTCCGCCTCAACCAGCCACACAGGGCCGGTCTTGACAAGAGATACAGAGGAGATTCATAATTACGCCCAAAGATGCTGTGCCTTCTGTGTAAAGGCTCACAGAGCTGCTACCAAGGTTCAAGGTTCAAGGTTCAAGGATTTTATTGACCATTTGTGCACAGACCAACAGTTCTGACACAGGATTTTTTTGTGCAGGGCTCTCTGAGTCAAAAGGTTAGAAATAAAAAAAGCACACTATAATAAGAATAGGGATATGTTAAATAACAGTAATCAATAATTTAGAGGTGGAAGAAGGTTGTGTGGGGATATTGAACGATTATAATATTGCACAAAAAGAATATTGCACCGTTATCAGAGGAATATGACACATATACTGGGTTATTGTTATACATTTTTCAATAGTTTAATCAGTCTGACTGTGGCAGGGAAGAAGCTGTTGAAAAACTACCATGACTGTAGACTCTTAGTGTTTAGTTGTTCTGAAATACAATTTGTATAAACAATAGGTTGATGAACAAAAGGAGGATTGACGGGGTAATCCTGACATGATATTGAAGGTTTAGCAGTTGAGAAACCGGCAGTTAAAACCAGTCAACAAGCAAATTAGTTACCATACGATGTAAAACTGCACAATAACAGCAGCCATGAGATGTACACTGATCCCTTCATTAAAACCTCTCACCACAAATCCCTACCTGCGTCAAACAACACAATTAATGTCACCACTAATCTGGGTTTTGCCGCTCAACCCGAGCCTCGTGCCTTCATAAAGGTCAGATTGGTTCCGTCTCTGCGGGACAACACAGTGTTTACACACAAACAAGAAACCCTGTTCGCTCTGGTTGAATTGAAGTCTGTTTCGATGATATGCGAGTCAAAACAGACTTTTATCTGGGAGGCCAGTCGATGACAGTCACGGTTCCTGAGGAATAATTCAGTTGCTACCAAGTTTCCTGACCTTTTTCGGACCAAATATGTGTTGTGTCTGAACACAAGGGATATTAGCAAAGGGTGAGAGCACAAAGCAGCAAACCCAAACTGCTGAGTTTGTCCCTCCTTGATAACCAGCTTTGAAGCATTTTGCAACTATGCCTCACACATGGCTCCGACGTCGCTCCATTAACAATTTCCAAAATGGGGGAAATCATTTGGTCAGGGTGACAGACAGAAAAAAAACAGACATGATGGGAGGCACAAGATGAGCGAGAGCAGAGGAAGAGTACGTTTGTTACCTGTGAATCTTGGCACGGGGGGAGTTTTTGTGATAAGGGAGAGAACACGACGGAGGAAACGGAGGCGACGCTGGCAAGAAACCGGCATTATGTGTTATTTCCCCCATCTCGCTCAATCTCCTCCCGGCTCCATCTGAACCCCATTGAGGCAGGCAGTCTGTTACAACAACCCCATTTGAGGCAACCATCAAAAGAATGTGATTGCGCTCCCATGCCGGTGCTTTCCTCGCATTGTGACCAAGCACTCTGCCGCCTGTCATTACAGCAGACACTGTATGACACCACACTTCAAGGTGTAATGTCACCCGGGAGAAGATTTCATTAAGACCTACCTTGATGGATGATTAGTGACTATTTGGGTCACATGGGAGAAGTGTGACGCGGGCTTCAACAACTCAATTACAGAATTAATAATAAATCAATTAATTGTGAATGAAAAGGAGAAGCTGGATCATCTTCTGGCGAAGTCATACGGTTTATGCTGTTTTTCTTATAATCCGAAGCCTGTCAAATACAGAATTTATTAAAAGTTACTTGAAAAACAAAACTGTGGAGGCGATTAGATTCACCAAGATATAATATTACAAATGTCATTAAAATCACCAAAATCCTCCTTCAAGAAGTATCCATGGTGTTGAGGTCATCCAGACCTACACATCTGCAGCGTCTCCATCGTCTACGTAAATGTAGTTATTTTGTACAAATCTCAAGAATTGACGCATTTCTGCCCAAAACAAAATACAGAAAATCAACTTTGTTTATCTTCAGAAGGATAGACTATTGAAATGGTGGTTTCATTGGTCTTTGTAAAAAATAAAAAAAAAAGTCAAACAGCTCGTCCAGAATGCTGCAGCCACATTCCTCATGAACTTTATTTTTTTGTCATATTACATACTTTTTACATACATACAATAGGTCTTCTGCATTTAACCCTTCCTTAGCAGGAGCAGTGAGCTGCTGTGAGGCGCCCGGGGAGCAACGGGGGGGTTCAGTGTCTTCAACATGCGAACTATGGGGAGACCGGGCATCGAACCACTCATCCCCATGAGCTGCAGCCGCCCAGTAATGAAACCCAAGAACGTGGAGCACACTGGTCCTTGAATCACTGATTTACAAAGCATCAGGCGATCCTCATCTGGGAAGTTACGGGGGGTTGAAACCACGTGAGGTTTGTTTGGCTGTGAAGCTCATGAGCAGAGGTTTGCAACATAAGACATCCAATTCTTACATGTTTCCAATGACACATTGTTTCTTTGAACCAGTGTGCATAGTTTAAAAATGTGTACAGCAATTAGGATATGCAATTCGTCTTTTCACTTTCACGCCGGCAGAACGGCCCTCATCCATCTCTCCACTTTGCTGTGATTGATGAAAGAAAGAGCAACAGAGAGGGAAGCGGACACAAGTTCTGCTGAACAAAGAGAGGACATTTAGTTTTGGAGGATGGAAATAAGTCACCGTTTTTCAAGCACTAAGGTCTTTCATGGTGCTGCAATAATTGAGCAGTGAGGGAAATTACTCAAATTACACAGTTTGCTATGAATACCCCGTAGCAATGATGGTTAAATCTGCAGTGCATCATAGAAAAGATGAAAAAAGAACGACTGCTGTGACATCAACAGAATATCATAAGTAGAAATCTCATCGCAAGCTCAGCATCAGTTCAATATCAGCATCATAATGATAATAATTGCCAGAATGTGTGCAAAGTTGGGCTGGATGCACGAAGTTGGAGATGATGTGATATTTGCTTTTAGCTGCTGTGTGACCCGCAGGTTGTCTGCCTCCGTGGCCTGGCACCAGGGCTGCGACTCGGGAGCTGCTATGTTAAGATGCTGCATGGCACCGAGCTGACGTCATGGAGACACTATCCATCAATGCGCTGACCCCGGAGGCTATGGGTATGATACGCTTAGTGGGTCTGCGGCTGCACTCGCTTGGGGGAAGTTAAGGAAATTAACTGTGGCTCTGAAATCCTTGTGCGCCCGAAGGCCACTTGGCTTCCTGCTCAAAGTAATCACACAATCCTCGGCTGAAAGTTAAACAATCCTCTCTAATCAGACGAAATAGCACTCAGATGTATCCTGTCTGCATAGATAGTTCTCTCCAAGTGCTTTGACACTGTTATGGTCTACGGGTCTTAAGAACAACACTTTATATTTGTTTACTTATGCTTAATTTTAATTATATCCTCATACATCTGAAGTGTACTGAGTGGTTGTGCGTCTACTTTGTAAAATAGTAAAATGGTCTCACTTATTATGCGGCAAACACATTAAATATTTTTTTTAAACTCAAGATTGGTAGATTTTCTTTATCTCAAAATTAGGCTCAAATGATTATAATGAGTACACTTAAAATCAGCAAACAAGTAAAGGTTGAGGGTTTAACTCGTACTAAAAGCTGACAGTAATTATGTGTTAGAAACACATTAAACACTTGCACCTTTGAGTAACCACTCAAAAGGATTCAACCATAGCAGAAAAAACTGACAAATACTGGTGGGCCCAAACTCTACAAACAAAAATGCTGGCAAATTACTCAAATAAATAATAAAATAACCCTTTCCTGATAGTCGCTGATATGAAAACGCTGAATGTGACCATGAAGAGACGTTGTGGCTCACCAGGATTCTGGTTTTCCACAGTCCTCTATCCACTGAAACGGCAGCTCTGTCTGGTTTTGTATCCTCTCGTGAACCAATATGTATTAGTCCATTCTAATACGTTTTGAATTGCCAGCTCTCAGGGGAGCCAACAGAGACGCCCTCTGCAAGGTCAGACGCAGTGAGAAACTGCAATAAGCTTCGAGGGTCTTTTGTTTGGCCCCCTGACCCTTTCATCTTTTTGGAGCACTTTTATTTCCATTTATGTGACTTTGATCGTATTTTGTCGTGCTTTTTCAAGTCATTTTGTGTGCATGTCTGCTTTCCTGCAAGGACATAAAGTAACGATGCAATATTTAGAGGAAATTCTATATGAAGTGTCATACAAAGCATAATTCATGTGTCATTTGTCTGGCCAAGTCATCCAAATCATTCTAATTCTTTATTCTGTAGACTTGGCTGTAAATCTGATACTCAGTATAAAAGGTTTCGGTAACAGCTGATCCTCAAAGAGCAACCACTGAGAGCTCTTCCTTCATCGTTCAGAAATCAGGAGAAAAAAACCCACAACATTTAAAAAAAGAAAAAAAACATTTACAAATGCTGGAAAAACCAGGGTCTGTCATTAAACCGAAGCATGACTGTCCCCATCCTTCTAGTGGAGCACTCTAGTTGGATCTAATGGCTGGGTATATATTATGTCATCAGAAAAGCAAAAGGTAACTAATAGGTTGAAGACATGATGCAACCACAGCAGCACTCTGTTCAGTCCAGTCCAAGACATTTTGTTCTCTAAAGTCTGGCTCAGATATGTTCCTCTTATCACATTATTACATTGCATTGTTCAATCCTCAGAACTGAAAACCCTAGATATTTTGACTTATGTATTTGTTTAATTTTCAAAGGATTGGATCATGAATGTTGGTATTGAATACTAATCTTCCCAACGGTTTTCAATTTGAAAAGATTGATGTAAAATGAAATATCCAGGAGTTAATATAACTCATGACTGGATGAACCTGAACCTTAGATTGAAATATAAGCAAAGTCATAATACATGTTTTTTGTTTTGTTTTTACGCATACAGGATTTATCATTTTGGCCAAAAAACACATGTCAATATTTCTTTGTCAATTAATAAAGCACAGACGTCATTAACAAGCAGGTGACTCATGCAGTAGCACACACAGACTGCACTTCGAGGAAGTGTTATTGGAAACCTATTTCTTCCACGCAAACAGGCTGATCCAATAACCCGCAGACTGGGAAGTAAAACAGAGAAAGGATTTAGTTGTTGTTGAGATGAGAACTCATGCAAAGCCTCCAAAAAATATTTATTAAAAACAGAAAATAATGTTATGTATACAGATCAATGCAACAAAAAAAATACAAAAATGTTGCAGCACTCAGGAAAATAGAGACTTTGGGGATAGATTCCATACAAGCACATACTTTTAAATCATGCGTAATTATGCGAATTAATGGAGTATTTTGCGGACGTTTATTTTCGTTGCCTATCCAGTGTAGACAGAAAACAAAAGAATACACTTGAGCTGTTTTTTCTTCTTCTTCTTTGTAGATGCGACAGATGTGCACAGCCACCATGCACGGAGGGTTTGAGGTTGAAGTGGCAGCTCGCGGACTGAAGCTCGTCCGCCTCCACTGTCTTCCGGCGGACCGCACGCAGAGCGAGTTGCGCTGATCGCAGCCTCGACGGGAATATCGAGGAGAGCCGTTTCGCGTTCAATGGCATTCACAGCCGGGCTGGTCGCACGTCGCGTGGCTTTACTGATCACAAGAGACACAGAGAAGCGTGGAGGCGACTTATGGCCAGTTGCGTGAGAGAAGACCAGACCTGAGGTAAGGAGCTGAGCAAGATTTTAATTAAGGATAACGAACAAAAGTTGTTGGCTTCTTGAGGATGTGGGGCGTGTTTCATATTAACATGTTTTATTCCAGGACGTTCACAATCAAAAAGTGCACGTGAGCTGTAAAATGTTAAGCTGTATCTGTTACAGGTCAGAGAAACTTTGTGTTATGGTTTAATTGATTTCTAACAAAACTAAATGTATAAAAATTAATTTTTCAGCACCGGAAGTTTAATTCCAAAAATGTTGGTAAAAAAAATTATCCTATGTCCCATCCACTATTTATCCTCTTCTTCAGATTTCATGTCCACCATGTCAGCCAATGGGAGCTCAGAAACAGGGTGCAGGTCAGAGGTCAGACCGAGCAACAACACCTGCAACAGCAGCCAGAAGGAACTGTCCATCACCGCCTCCGCCGTCTCCATGACCGTGGGCATCTTCTCCAACAGCCTCGCGCTCTTCATCCTCGTCAAATCCTACAACCGCATCCGGATCAAGTCCAAGGCGTCCTTCCTGCTGTTCGCCAGCAGCCTGGTGGTCACCGACCTGCTGGGTCACCTCATCAACGGCTCCCTGGTGATCTTCGTCTACAGCTTCCACAAGAAGTGGGAGACGTTTGACCCTCACCGCATCCTGTGCAGCGTCTTCGGGGCGTGCATGGTGTTCTTCGGCCTGAGCCCCTTGTTCCTGGGGAGCGCCATGGCGGTGGAGCGCTGCATTGGAGTCACCAGGCCCATCTTCCACTCCACAGCGTTAGCGTCCTACCACATGAAGCGGCTGCTGGGACTCACCTGGCTGCTCGCCGCCCTGGTGGCTGTGCTGCCGGTGCTGCTGTGGAGGCCCTACAAGGTCCAGAGCTCCAGGAGCTGGTGCTTCTTCCATATGGAGGAACCTAAAGACTGGCTGGATGTGCTCCTCCCCCTGATTTTCTCCATGCTGGGGCTGATGGCCCTCCTGCTCTCCATTGTGTGCAATGCAATGACGAGCTATTCTCTACTGCGGGCCAGACTGCGGCGCAAGCATCACTGTAGAGGCACGTCCTACCACATAGAGATGATCTGTCAGTTGCTGGGCATCATGTTGGTGTCCTGCGTGTGCTGGGGTCCGTTACTGGTAAGAATGGGCAGGTCGCACATTCCCTACCTTGTAGTCATGAGAATGAGTTGAAACTCTTTGTTTATCCGGACTATTATTCTGATTCATCACAATTAATCTATTAGTAGATTTACTTTCTCACATTTCCCGTTTCCGCCACTGTGATAAAAAAAATAGATCCTGTAAGTCATAATTATGAGATCTCATAATTATGACTTACAGGAGCTCAATTTTGTTTTAGCACAGTGGTGGAAACGGGCTTCCATACATTTACTGATCTTAAAACCGCATCCTAGCCAGTGTGTCTGTGATGGATTTTGAACATTGCTAAGTACAAAGTGACAGTCAGAGGCAGTGAAATGGGTTTTTAAACGAGACAGAAACCTTTGTTATCTGTGATGTGTGATGAGAAGCCGAATCAAGGAAAGCTTGTTATTAAGGGTTTGGCGCGGCTGCTTTTCTTTTTCAATCTGTCCACCCCGCTCGTTCTTTGTCACTGAGGCTGAAGCTCTCAGCGATGCATTCATCACTTTCAAATGCTCTAATTGTCCTTTAAAATATCCCGTTGGTCTGGTTGAAAAGGACATGGTTACCAGCCACCTCTCCCTCTTGTTGCTGTGAAGGTGCACTGTGGTCGACACCGTTAGATGAGAACGCGCCACATCTCCTCTTGGAGCAACATTTGTCACATTTAATGGTACCTGTATTTGGCAATATGACCAAAGAAATACACAGAAATTTAATTTGGGTTATTCAAAAACATGTTATTCTCACAGTAACCATTGAACCACTGGTGGAGGATTCTTTGTGATAGACTCAGTTTTAAAAAAAAAAAATTGAAAAAAAAACACATTTACTGCATGACAGGCTTTTTTGTGTAACACCGAATCTCAATTATAAAATAGCAATGTATTTGGGCAATAGAGAGAGATGCGATAATTGAGAGTTATATTAAATTATACAGTTAATTGTTTATTTGTCAAGTTATTTACATCTTTTTTTGTCACTCTCCGTCATTCTATGGCCTCTCAACCAGATCCGTGTCATCATGCTGAGCACCAGGACCACAGAGGAGCCCGCGTCCTTCAGTCTCCTGATGGTGGTGCGTATGGCCACGTGGAACCAGATCCTGGACCCCTGGGTCTACATCCTGCTGAGGAAGGCGGTTCTGAGGAAGATGTTCAAGTTGCTCCACGACTGCTGGGGCCCAAAGTCTTACTTCATGCAGCGCTGGCAGCGTAGCGTGCTCCGCAGCTCCTTGGAGACCAGCAACTCTGGCTTTGGGCCGACCGACTGCCGCCTCCTCGGTAAATTACCGGACACCGCGATCAAGTCCATCGCCTGAGCCCTGGTCCCATGTTCTGATATGTGAGAAGACCAGGAAGGAGCTGGGAAGATGTGCAGAACTGGGTTGGGATACAGACAATCACAGTTAGCACATAAACTAAAATAAAGTTAGTTTTCATGCTTTCTTTGTAAAACGGTCACCATGATGGTAGTTATGTGCTCTGTTGTATAATGTGGGCTGAACTTTTTGCTCTTAAAGTGGCATTCCTTGAGATTTCAGTGCTGGTTGAGCTACATTTTGTGTTTGAGTGAAAACAATGGAATTGTGCTCTGAGTTTAGCCGTTTTTTTTTTTTTCTTGGGGTGCATGGGCTTCACATTTTAAGAAATGTGTGCAAAGTTTCATTTTGAGAATGGAGAAAAACTGTAATACAGTTTTTTTTTTCCAGCAAGGTTGCCACAGATGCTGCAATACTTTCAGCAGTGGGCCATGTGCTCATCCACTATTGGGTTACATCCTTATGTGATAGTGATTATTTAAATGAAAAGATTTGCATTTTAACTTTCAGCTCTGTTTTACATATCGGCGACTCTGAACAAATTCTGTTTAAAACGTTCACAAGTAAACGTTCACAAGTAAATATTGCAGTCAGGTTGGGTCAGTCATGTGACCATCTTTGTTCTTAAGGCTGCTGAGATTTCCATTTAACAGCTCCAGCTTGAGCTCTCAGCCTCATCTAAGGATTTTTACTGAATGTGTTTGATTCTCTTTGTCTTATTTTGTTCTTTCTGTTACTGGCAGTATCCACGTGGGGATTCGTGATTACAGTCTAATCGATCAGCGTCAGGACAATGTGAGCTCTCAACATTTCTCTGGATTATAATGTGAACACATGTATAATGCAGTACACACATGTCTGCAGCAGAATGTACAAAATACTGTAACTGAACTCATGACCTACTTTGATCCAGTCTACAAAAGGACTTACTAACATACACTTTTGATTCATTGTAGCATCTATCCGACAGAGCAGGCCCCGTCGGTCAGTGGTCCGCTTGTGGTAACATGTACATGTTTGTAGCATCTCTCTCTCTCTCTCTCTCTCTCTCTCTCTCTCCCTGTCTCTCTATGTCTTTCTTTCTCTCTTTCTCTCTTTATCTCTCTCTCTCAAAAGTTTTTTCTTTGGCCTGAACTGTGTAATAAAGGTGAAAATGGAAAAACAAAGCAAAATGAAAACTCTTGAATATGTTTTATTGTGAAAAAGTAATTTGTGTAAGGAGGGATTACATTGTCCAGAGTGTGGCAGATAATTATCGACATTTTCAGAGTTCAATTATAATCATCAATATTTATCAGTCACGAGAAGAGCATATTAACTGACTAATTAATTTGCCAGCTGTTATGAGTTGACAAAGTTCTTGCTAATTACAGTTTCTACTCTGGGAGTTTTGTGTAATTTGAATTCACTTTCACACGGCACACTGCTCACGCGTCTTAGAGAGCCATTCTTTGCAGTAATTACAGTAAAACGATCACACAATGGAATATTACAGACTAGAGAACAAATATATTGTGAGGTGGTTTATAATAGGCACACAAATGGAGAAACAAATGGTAAAAACAATAATGATACAAATAATAATAATAATAATAATAATAATAATAATAATAGATGTCCACATTAAAATCCACTTAAATATTGAAACTAAAATTTCATAAAATTTCATTTTTTAAGTTTTACATATTTTGTTTACTCACCAGTTTGTTGATTATAAAAAAAAAAGATGAATTCTTTCTTTGTTTCTTTGGACTTTTCCATATTTCCGTACCTTAATTAAATATTTTAATTATTATTAATGTTAATGGTTTGTGAAAACACAAACCTTTGACGTTTTCAGACATCTTTTACGTGTCAGCATTTGCTATTGTAATATATAAACCGTCCTGTAGGGGGCAGCACGACGCTCAAATCCTTCTAACTGGTCGGAAACACAAAAGAAGAAGAAGAAAAAACGTATGGTGTGTGACGTAATCTCTTCCTCATAACCTCCATCTTTCGCTACCGCATGCCTGTGTGGATATTTGAGCAGGTTTGGGATGATACGTGTTGATTTGTGTGTACCGTGCGGTGCTCGCGCAGCGCGTGCGTGTTGGTGTGTGGTCGGACCGGAGCTGTCGGACCGAGCCGAGCGGTGACACGCTGTGTTCAGTCTGGAGGCCCCGTGTTGTGTTTTCATGTCTGCAGCTGCTAACCACACACACACACACACACACACACACACACACACACATACATACACACACTGAGCAGACTGACAACTTGGGAGCTAGTCTGAGTTATTATTGCATTAGCGTGCTATCATTTCCACGTCACTTTAAACGTTTGTTTGTATTGCTTTGCCCTGATTATTATATACATATATATATATTTATATATTTTTTACTGTATTCTTAAGGACCTGGACTTTCTGATTCGCTCGTGTTGTTTCTGCAGCTCGCAGTCGACAGGGAGAGCAGCAGCATGCTATTAGTTCAGCTGCTTACACATGACATGTGTTTGTTTTGAACATTGTCTTCAATTTGTTTTTATTGTATTAGGTGAGAACATGAATCAAGAAAAACTTGCAAAACTTCAAGCCCAGGTCCGGATAGGGGGAAAGGTAAGCAACCAGGAAGTGGTGCAATGTTTTGATTGGGAAGATGTAACGTTAGGGGATAAATAAAATAAGATAATCCTTTATTAGTCCCGCAGTGGGGAAATTACAGGATTACAGCAGCATTGCTCACAGTAAGTAAAGATTTTTAAAAATCAAGTAATATAAATAAACAGTAATAAACATAATACAATAAAACAGTAAAGAAGAATATTGAATATACAGAAGAATATTGAGTATACAAGATATTGCACAGAATTAATTAAAGTTTAAAAGTTCAGAGTGTTCAGAATGTTTGTGTCCTAACCAAAACTTACAATACATCTTGCAATAAAAGCAGTTTTATGTATTATTTGTCTACCTTTTTGTTTGAATTCATTGTTCAATTTGGTATTTTCTATTCAAGAAAAACTAGGAGATGTATTGATGAAGAATTATGTGCAGCCCTAATTGCTATGTTATGGTTGCATTGTGATACATTTCTTTAGTGTCCTTAGAGCCCTCCTTTCAGATGATTATAGTGAACACATCAATTAAAATATAATATTTGACAAGAAATTATGGAGTTACATTGAGTGTAACGTAATAAAATCAGCTGTTGGAGTTAACAAAAGATTAAGGTTGGCAAAACAGGAGCTGTCAACTTGACCAATAAGTCATTATTAGCGTATTGCACTTATATTGCCATTGTCACATATGCCGGTCCATGACAAGAAATTGTAATACAAAAGAGCCAAAGATAAATTTAAGAAACAGTGACACCATCGCAAAGTTTTTTATTTAAAAACATCCTAAGAGTCTTAGTTATAACTGTTTATATTAGTTTATACATGTATGTACTAGTATATGTTTGTATGTATGTATGTATGTGTGTGTGTATATATATATATTTATTTATTTATTTATTTATTTATTTAAATATCAGATTTTTTGAACTTGCATATCCATACACGCCTCAAAAAAAGCAATGAATTCCAACAGATTTTGAACAGAATAGTCGTTTTCCTTTTCTTCTAATGATGTCATTCCTCTAAGTCATTGCTAGCTTCACTTGGCTGTGATTTAGCAGTCTTGTGTCTGCTCTGGTTTTAGGGATCTGCACGCAGGAAGAAGAAGGTGGTCCACAGAACTGCAACAGCTGATGACAAGAAGCTTCAGAGTTCACTCAAGAAGTTGGCTGTCAACAATATTGCTGGAATTGAGGAGGTAAATTTGCACGGATCTTCTGTATAAGGACACCTCGGCATGGAGTCACTTCTGAGATCATTACGCCGCAGCATTTAGCCGTAATTAAAAACTGAATGGTCTTTGTCTTTGCAGGTGAACATGATCAAGGACGACGGGACTGTGATCCACTTCAACAACCCCAAAGTTCAGGCCTCTCTGTCCGCCAACACCTTCGCCATCACGGGCCACGCTGAGACCAAGCAGCTGACGGAGATGCTTCCCGGCATCCTCAGTCAGCTGGGAGCCGACAGCCTCAGCAGCCTGCGCAAACTGGCAGAACAGTTCCCTCGGCAAGGTGGGTGTGCCTCTGACCTCTGACCTCTTACGATCACTGTAAAAGGTGGAGGGTGATTTAGGGTGGTTTAGTTAAAGAGCCGCTTCCTGTGGCCGGTGAGGCATCTGTAGCTGACAGCACAGTCGGAGTGCCTGGGAAACTTCTGGCAACACCTTCTTTGTGGTTTAGGATGGTTAGTGTGGCGTATGTGTACATGCGTGTCATCCCCATTGCAGCTTGAATATAAAGTGCAACTTCCTTGATACCATGTGATGGAAAATTATGTTCTGAAGCAATTAAAATATAGAAATATCTCATGTAAGTCAAGATCAATGTTTTCCTCCTGGAGCAGGCGATACTGTGGAACGGACAGGTTTAAACATGTATTAAGCAGTCAGTGACCAGCTTTTAGTTATTGTGGCACCTGTTGTCTCAGGTATCGTGGAGTCCCTCCTCCCTCGCTCATTTGCTCCTCCTTAAATATTTCCATTTAAGTTGTTTTTTCAGCTACAAGCAAATTTGTTCAAACTGAAAGCAAAGTAAATGTTTAAAAACGGGTCACATGTATATAGTTTCATTTTTAAAATGACAAAATAATGTCCTAAAACAGCATAGCACTGTAGTTTTTAAGCAAATGTTACTCAAACTGGAGTAAGTGGTGTATTTGTTGGGGACTATTTTCAGCTGTGGGTATTTACAGCAGCAGGATGGAGTATGTGGAATCAACTGAAAATAAAGTTCCCATGTTCATGATGATGAAGCAACATGTCACCCAGTGGAGAGATGGCACACTGACTTGTAATTGTTTTAAAATAGGTTATACCAGTCTTTGGTCACACAGAAAATGTTTGTTAGTAGAATAAATACATTTTGGTTTTGCTCTTTTCTTTTCATTGCATTTGTTAACAATAGCAAAAATACTTATTCTTAAAGAAAATATTACCGTCTTGGTACAATTGTGTAATAGCCAAAGCTATACTGCGTTTTTCATTGTATTTTTCTTGTACATTTCATCTCAGCTCTCGACAGCAAGGCTCCAAAGCCGGAGGACATTGAGGAAGAGGATGACGATGTTCCAGGTATGAACCATTAGATGTGTAAATGTCTGCTCGTTAAATTGATTTTGTGTGTCTACACACACATTTCAACTAAATCTCCTAATGCCAATCTGTTATGATATAATAAAGAAGATCCACTTTGTATAAGTGGTATATTGCCCACTGCAGTCCTTGATTAATTCAGCACAGTGCATTTGATATCATGTTGGAGAGTTGTAACATTTTGTGTTATTGTTCTGCAGATCTGGTGGAGAACTTTGATGAAGCGTCGAAGGACGAGGCGAACTGACGCAGGTGAAGCTCACCTGCGCACAGGCTGGACTGCAGTGAAGCAAGAAACCTCCTCCGGTGTTTTTAAAGTCTAGTCATCCAGACATATCAGACGCGTGCCCCCTACAAACCAGAGACTTTTCTATTTCACAATGGCCCAAGGATGTCCGAGTCAGACTGGCTCGTGCACTTATAACAAAAACGAATAAAAAAAAAAATACTCCCTTCTGGTTAACGGTCAAATCCCTTCGCCGCAGCGGTCAGGGTTACAGTGGTCATTAAAGCTAGTCTCACGACTTTTTGTTTATGAAACAAAATAAAGGTGATTAACATTTCTTAGATGGTGTTGTGGTCATTGACGAGATTGTGCGAATACCGATGGTTCTCATCCGAACTGAAGATTTTAAGTATGCAGTATTGCATTATATATATACTCCTGCAGTGTGACAGGTTGTGCATGCAGCCAGGTTGCTCATATCTGGCATCACAGCTCTGCTGTCTTGGCCTGCACGCGGTCCTGCGGGCTGTGCAGACGGCAAACTGGGGAGGGACATTTCTGCACACCACTTGAGTTTCTTCAAAGAGCCGCAGAGAGACACGGGGGAGGAGGGGGATCACAGAGAGGGGTGTAGAGGGGCGAAATCATCCCATCCTCCGCTTGTGAGCAAGGCACTGCTGCGTGCGTCCCGCGTTCCTCGGTTCCTCGTTGACGGGAATCAAAATGCTGAAGTTCTTCTCTGCGCGGGATGACGAGAACGAGAGCCTCCTGGGAGCCATAACCGAGGGTAAGAATTGTGTCGACGCGGTGGGGATGCTTTACTCGCCCCGCGCATCGCCCGCGCGTTACAGGACGGCGAAACAGCGCGTCTGCCTTTGTCACACAGAAACGCTGATGCAGCATTTCGCCGCGCGCATAGTCCGCATCATCTGAAACGCGTGTGTCTGTGTGCGTGCGTGTGTTGAAGACACACGCGCCCGTCCTCGGTAAACATCAGCCCAGCGGTGTGCCCCGCTTGGTGGGCTGATGTAACGGAGTGTCGCATTGCCGCCGGCCTCGGTGCCTGCGAGCGGATTAAACATGTGCGCGTGTGGTGGGTGCGTCACTGTCCCGGGAAGCGATCGCTCAAGTCAGCCGGATCGGTGTCGCCCCGCCGCCGTGTCACTCTGCAGCCCGCAGCTTCTCACGGTTTTTACGGAGAGCAGCTGCAATGCAGTTGCACCTGGGGAATTAGACTGGATCCGTTACGTCAAATATAAGCAGCAGTAATACTCGGGTAGCCCGCACTAAAGGCTCTGATTTCTGGTGGTGGTTTGAGTTCTTCTTACCGGGTCCTGAGTCATAACTCTTCATGAATCACTGGCAGCTGCAGCTCAATGAAACAACGGCTACGGACACGTTAACTCCCATGCCTGCCGGTAATTAACAGTAATGGTGATTGCGTAACTGATAGAGAAATAGCACAGAAACAGGGATTTTCTGTTATCAGAGAAGGATTGTATTGCCTTCATGCAGAATCTCATGTTGAGATAATGAATGGAGTCATTCCATTTCATTTGGCAATGTTTTACAATGTTTAAACACGGTTATTTGGTGATTAGCTTTATTATCATGTGTCTATGGTGTGCCACCAAAGACACACAACTAACGGGCCAATACATAGGACCAGTCATGATTTCAGCGTGAACACCTGCAAGCCAAAGCAACAACAAAAAAAACATCTGTTAATCCTCATGGTGATATTTGGACACTTCATATGAGATGCCCTGCAGAGCCAATCAGACGCAGAGCCACTATTGAACATTATCTGGGGAGCCAGCAGCTGTGTGGTGTCATCAACTGCGTATTCAGCTATGATTGGGTTTACATCAATATTTAGTCCACAACAAACCTCTTATTTCCAACCATGCGGTCTGTTCTGGGATCAGCTCAAGCACACCTCTCATGGCCGACTGAGTGCTAATGCTGCCTTTCATGGTGATTGAAAGCTAAGAGGTGTTCGTGGAGATGAAATAGATTATCGCACTCTGCTAATGGCCACTGAGCACATGTGAACATTTTCCATCAAGTAAGTCGACATTAATGAGCAGGAAAACATGGTGTGTGTGTGTGTGTGCTTGACAGAAGGAGTCATAGTAATGATAATCATGTTCTCCATCGACACAGATGAAGGAGACAATCCATCTCTTCAGGACACCAAGCACCACTGGCTGAACAGACCCTGTCTGCTGGTGCTCAAAGATGGGGATGTGTCCAAACCGGGATTGGGTTGTGGCCAAATAAGACCCGAATCTCCGTCCAAGACTTCTTCCGATGCGTCTGTCAGGAGCAGCTTCGGGCCATGTGAGAAGAAAGCATCCGAACATCCTGCCAAAGCGACTTCGCCCTCCCAGCTGGAGGAAGGCAGCTGCACTGTGACCGCCATCTCCACGTGGGGCGAGAGTTGTTTCGGGGAGTCTTCCAGCCCCTTGGTGCTGAGCCCCGCGGAGGCTGCGTGGCCGGAGGAGGAGGAGGAGGAGGAAGAGGAGGAGGAAGAGGAGGCAGCAGAGGAGGAGAAGAAGAAGCCCTCTCAGGCTATCCCATCCAAGGAGGACTCTGTGGTTGAGGAGAAGGAGCTGGAGGAGAGCAGGTTGGAGCAGCAAGAGCAGTCCAGCAGCTCGGAGGCGACAGGAGCACCATGTGCTCCATCACTCGATGAGACCCATGGCAGGGGGTCCGAGGAGCTCCAGGGCCAGTTTAAGGCGGGCAGATCTAATGGAGGAGAGGAGGCGAGCAAGGCCCAGGCCGCCGGTGGGGAGGGAGCGATGGGGGACTGTGCAGCTTCCCCTCTGGATCCGGACAACGACTCCCAGCTGAGCCCCGTCGGCATTCTGTCCAAGGATCGAGGCGCTGTCCTCGGGGAGGTGGCTCCAGTGTGGGTCCCTGATGCTCAGGCGCAGGTCTGCATGAAGTGTGGGGTCAAGTTTACGTTCACTAAGAGGAGGCATCACTGCCGTGCTTGTGGGAAGGTGAGGAAGAACGTTTATATGTTGTGCGGCACTTAAAATAAAGTGTAGAACCTTTGTGACTAGTGATTTGCAGTTGATGTGTTAAACCTGTGTCTGTCCTTGTGTGGTGTGTGTGTGTGTGTGTGTGTGTGTGTGTGTATGTGTGCACTTGTGTATCGGCAGGTTTTTTGTGCGCTCTGCTCCAATCTGAAGTTCAGACTCACACATCTGGATGGCAAGGAGGGACGAGTCTGTGTTTCCTGTCATTCAACCCTCGTCAAACGTGAGCACCGCTTCCTTTTGTTTGTTTAGGTTCACAGTTTTCTTTTCACGAAACTTTGCTCAAGTAACTCGTGCATCCTCTCTTCAGGGACACCTCCGAGGGGGAAAAGGAGGGTGTGGTTTGCAGATGACATCCTCCCCAATAAGCAGTCGGCGTCTGCTCCGACCACACCAGTCAGAGGGTTCTCCCCGCTGATGAGGCGAGCACTGGGCGGGATGGCTAGGAGCCCCGTGGGTTCACCACAGATCAGGAGGGCCTTGCGGCCGCATGGGACGAATATCAACGTAAGATCACTGAACATATCTGCTGATCTATAATTAGTCAGGTAGTTTGTACACAAACGGGCTCAGTCCTCTGCCTCCCACCTCCTCTAGGAGGCCTGTGGTCCTTACGGCTGGGGCACCACAGCTTTAGTGAGCAGCTCGGCCAACCTCATCCCCCTGGATGGCCTGCCCCCCATCCTCACCTCCACGGGAGTCAAAGGAGGTAAGACAGGTTCCATCCCATTGGAGGGTGAGAGTCAAAGATTAAGCAAAATGAAGGTGGATTTTTATGCTTGTGGTGGTGCATATGCTGGTATTCTCATGAGCTAGTTTTCTTTTTGACATTGTCGACTCTTGCACGGTGCAACGATGAGTGAGGAGGCACGAACAGGAGTACCATGCAAAAGAGGCAGTACAAGGCGAAGGGGAAAGTTCTCTGATGTTGAGGTCATGATGACCCAACTTCACCCACCAGGCCCCCGGAGAGAGAGAGGCCTGATCTTAGAGGTCATCGCCCCATGTACAATAGACTAACACTGACTATGTTTGAACAAAACCTCCCATAAAAACAAAACTCATGCACGATACACTTTAAATTCACATTTAGAGCAGATTCCGCAATCTAAAGCCCCAAATGCCCAGATACAGGTTGACAAACCCCCATTGTCACAGGAGGTAACATCACTACAAATCAAACCGGGCCAAATTACCACAGAGCCTGGACCTAGTCTTGACTAAATGGTTCATTTGATCCCAAACAAGCCCCCAATTTGTCAAAATACTGGACACAGGAGGGGAGAAACACACATTGTTACTGAAAAGTGGTTTATTTAATATAACTAAAAGGAAATGACAAACTATAACTCAAACTGGCTGACTGCCTCCAGCTTACGTATCCCTGCAGGCAGACAGGTGAGCCGAACCTCCCCGATGACCTGACTCCGCCCACCCGGAGGCCTGCTCAGAGAGGGTCATCACTTTCCTGCTCATGATAATGTTCATCCCGCCCTGCCGGGTTAAACAGGGGAGCGTTTAAACATAATAGCATTAATAAAAGCTACCTGTCCTTTCTACTTAATTAGCACCAGGCTGATACAGTGGCTATTAATCCTTACACAGCTATGCGTTCACTTTCCTACATGAATCCTGGTGTCATGAAGTTGGCTCTTTTATTTGCTTACAATGGATGAAAGTGCAGCGTCAGGAACATTTTCCTGCCGGCTCGAAGCCGGAGCAGAAGAAGACTCAGCAGTGTTACTGTGTCTTTGTTCTGCAGATTACACTGTGGAGGAGCAGCCGTCTGAGATGCTGCTTATTCAGGAGCTGGAGAGTGGCAGGCCCAAGCCGCTGGTGTTCGTCCTCAATGCCAACCTGCTTGCTATGGTCAAGCTGGTCAACTGTACGTCTCTTGTGTTCCCCTCTTCATCGTGCTCGATAACATGCATAGAAAACCACACATTTTGGTCTGCTGTGACCCAACAAATGAAGTATTTGTAATATTATTGACTACAAAAAAGGATGAATGAATGTGATGTCAGTTGGACTTTACGACTGTCTTTGTAGACCTCTGAGGTTGTGCCTCGACTGTGTGACAGATGTTAACAGGAAGTGCTGGTGCGTGACCACAAAGGGAATGCACGCTGTGGGCCAGGTGGAGGTGGTGCTGTTGCTGCAGTGCTTGCCTGAAGAGAAGAGCTTCCCCAAAGACATTTTCAGCCACATTATCCAGCTGTACAGGGACACCCTCACAGGTCAGACACACACACACACACACACACACACACACACAAGTATATGCCTACATACATAACGTGTTATGTAAAGTGGTGATGTTTTGTATACAATTTGGTGAAAGGGTGTTTTCCTATGATTCCGTGGGTCCCTTCCCTCTGTATTTCTGCAGGAAAGGTAGTGAAACACCTGTCGCTGTCCTTGTTCGGCACCAGCTTCCTGGGCAGCGAGGAGCACGCCGGCTTCCTGTACATTCGCTCCACCCTCCAGTCCCTTCAAGGTCTACCTCTGCCTAACCAGCCCTACCTCTTCGGCCTGCTGGTCCACAGAGCAGAGCTGGCCTGGGCCAAAGCCTTTCCTTTGCGTCTCATGCTGCGATTGGGGGCCGAATACAGATGTAAGCCGGACCCCCAACATGACATCGTCTGTAACGCTCCAGGATTTCTCCTCAGTTACCAGCTTTCTTTCTTCTTCCAGTTTACCCGTGTCCTCTGTACAGCGTGCGCTTTAGGAAGCCCTTGTTTGGGGACATTGGCCACACCATAATGAGACTGTTAGTGGTGAGTGTGACATGCAGGTGTTGTTGCAAACCCACATTTCCCAGCTTTAGGAGTTAAACTTTCCCTGTTCCTCCCATCACGTTCCAGGACTTTAGGAATTACCGGTACAGCCTACCGATGGTGCCTGGGCTCACTGTGGATCTAGAGGCTCAGAGGACCTGCATAAAGATACCGACCACTGGGTACAATGAGGTAGGCCTACGCCTTTAAATGCCTCACAGAGTGAATAGTAGCAACGTGTACGTAGTTTCTTTTATTTCATCAGTCGTCATCCTCTCCTCTCATTAGCTCATGAAGGCTTTGAATAAGTCCAACGAGCATGTGCTGGCCATCGGGGCGTGCTTCAATGAGACTGCAGACTCCCACCTCATCTGCGTGCAAGGAGACGATGGCCAGTACCAGACCCAGGCCATCAGCATCCACAATCAGCCACGCAAAGGTGGGCCGTTACAGGATACTGCGAGGTGTCAGACATCACCGTATCAGAGTCTGGAGCTAATGGGACATAATCAAGCAGAAGTGGGAACAATCGTTGCAATCAGTCATGTGGATCGCAACGAGGGGGCCGCCTTCGATTGACTGAAAAGATACTTCACCCGTTAGGGAACATTGGTACAGTTGAATTGGTGCACGGGGAGAAAAGAGATCAAGACGCTCCACCAATGTGGTTCTATCCACTAATTTTATGTCTTTTAAAAATAGTGTTTGCTGCACAATATCTGCCATTACAAATAATAAATGTGCAGCCAGGCGTTTTGCAATCCCATGACATTTTATTCTATTCATGTGATTGTGCAGCACCAAATAAATGAAATCTTGAAATTAAACATTTTAGTCAATTTGAATTTGACATGGATGTAATTGTAGCAGATATATAATTAAGACAGACTATTGTTTAACCGCATCTATTTTTCAAATGGGTCCAAAGGGAAATTAAAGAGAAACAGAGCTCAAGCGGCTCACTGCACCACAGACGTTCTCTCATGTAACACTAGATGGCACAACATGATAATTTATTTCTTGTTACTATGAAGACTGAAGTAACAGGATTGGAGCCACAGAGTTTGTTTCTAAAGATGTTTTCTTTTTTCTTCTCTCTCTTTTTTTTAAAAATTATTTTTATTGCAGTCACTGGATCATGCTTTTTTATATTCAGCAGTGCACTGAAAGCGTCTGCAGGATACCACGCCAAGTCCAACATCGTAGAAGGTAGGATGTCTGCTCAGAGGGGAGTCAGGTTCACCCTGACATGCAGGAAATCCATCATGTATTTGAACCATTTAAAAACAAAAGTAGTGCACGTTAACACCCCCTGCTTTGAGACTGCTCTATTCAGAACGTGTGTGTATATGTGTGTGTCTGTGTACATTTTAACAGACTGTTTGTCCAAGCGTGTGTGCATGGTGATGCACGTGAGTGTCCGTGTGTCTGTCCCGTGTGTTCCTCCCGTATCGCTGTCCCCTCTCCCCAGATGGACTGATGGTGCAGATCACCGTGGAAACCATGGCCGAGCTCCGCCGGTCGCTGCGGGACATGAAGGACTACTCCGTCACCTGCGGGCGGCTCGACCAATCAGACAGCCAGGAGCTCGTGTGTGTTCAGTGGGTGGAGGAGAAATGCTCGGTGAACAAGGGGTGAGTTGTGTCCGCCTGTTTGATGTCCGTGGGGCTGAAGGATGCTTTTGTGCATGAAGAGAAAATAACAAGAGGATGCTTTTTCATTTCGGTCCTCCATGTTGTGGTTGTGGGTCCTCCAGAGTTATAAGCCCCATCGATGGGAAGTCCATGGAGTCCGTCTGCAGCACCAAGATGTTTCAGAAGTCCGAATACAAAGAAAACGGAAAGATCATCCGCTGGACAGAAGTACATATGATGAGCTGCTTAAAACATCATAAGTAGAGCAGCAAGGGTTCATCAATTATTATTAAATGAATCAGCAACCATTCTGATAATAGATTAATCAGTTCGACGAAAGAAAAGTTGGATTTCTCTGATTCCAGCTCCATAAATGTGATTTATTGACTTTGATTTGTAGACTTAACAAGACTATCAACAACTAATTGATTAATCGGTAAAATAACCAACAGATGATTCCCTGTATTCCTATACATCTCTGTCTCCGTGTAGGTGTTTTTCCTGCAGAGGGGGAATCCCCCCAAAGGAGGAGGGAGCGACTCCGCTGAACACGACCGCTTAACGGAGCGCATCGCGCGGGCCTTCTGCTTGGCCCTGTGTCCGCACCTCAAGCTGCTGAAGGAGGACGGGATGGCCAAGCTGGGGCTGCGTGTCGCGTTCGACTCCCAAGAGGTCAGAAAGGAGGTTTGGTATCAGTGAGCCGAGTCATAATTACATATTGTTGCTATCCTCCCATAATAAGGTTGCATCGTCAAAGCCAAAATACAATAAGTAGATATTTAGTCATAATTTAGTTTGAGTCAGAAATATGACTTTTGACATCTGCTCTGTAATAGAAAAATATTATGCAATAGTAACAGTGACCGCACTCTTACGTTGAGCTACCTTCACATCACATATGTAAACATATTAAATGGTTAATTCATTAATTATATTGACTTCAATGTAAAACTTATTTGTAGGGCAAAACATAACTAGTTAATTCATATATAATCAAAATCTGATTTATATTCCCATACAAAGATAGCTGAAGGAGCACATTGTTTATCATCAGGCATAATGTGTGTTTTTCTTTTAGGTGTTATGCAAGTCTCTGGAATATGTTTTTGGTAATATTATCAGCTTGTAGTGTAGAGCCATACAGTTAAGCAAATACAACCATGACTTTGAGATTAAATACATTTATTAGTTTATTTTTTATGTGATAATGACATCAGCACGGGCATCCTTAAGGTTTCAGATGTTTTTTCACTTGGCCAGAAAGCTTATAAAAGATATTCAAGGATGTTTTGTAAAAATTAATTCTGGTCTAACTTTGAGTGATGACTCATAATGCAGAGTTGTAAAGTTAATACCTCAAGCTGGGTGTGACTCTATTAAAACTAATGACTGTTCCTTCATTTTCAGGTGGGATTCGTGGCTGGCAGCAACGGGCTTCCCCTCCCGGCTCAGTACCTGAACGCCCTGGACAGCGTGCTGATCCCCGTCATACACAGCAGGGGGCGCAAGAGGGGCGACGAGCCCATCGTGATGGAGCTCATCTTCTACATCCTGGAGAACATCACTTAGAGCGCACACACGCTCCTCTATTTCATCTTTTCAAACCCTGACCACAACTCTGTTTCCAGGAACGCCTCATCAGCGCTGCCAACAGCTTCAGGGCAATAACAGCATTCAAAAGGGCGAACCGGACCACATCCAAGGTCTGCATACATGTCATCCACTCACGAGTAGAGAGAAGTGGTTAGTGGTTTATCTGATCTCACCCTGCCCTGCAGAAGACAATCTGGGTACGCATGTAAACCTAGGACGGGCCTTCAGATCACTGTACACCGTACAGCAGTAGCAACTTCATTGCTTGATATCATCCGCGTCACAATGTTCAATACGAATTCCCATTATGGAGAAAACCTTTAAGAGTGGGAGCTGGATCCAGCCCCACGACCTAAAAGCAAAGAGAAAAAGAGAATGACTCGAGGAACAGTATGTAGTAGATCTGTAGCACTGAATGAATGCCTAAAGGATGTTTTCATACTGGTTGTATTTGAATTGATTGCTCATGAAATGTAATGTCGGCCTGGAATTAAACTTGCAACAACGACCGAGTTACTGCCTGTTCAAGGACATATTGCACTTAACTAGCTTTGGACTTATACGTCACATTTCAGAGGGAAATAGTTAATATTGCAGATTCAAAATACTAAATTGAAAAATTAAATTAAAAACATAAAAAATTGACTCATTGACTTTATGAGGTACACCTGTAAAATCTAATCCAATGGCTCATTTACAAAGATAATAAAGTTCAGTTTTGATTGACACAATCATAGGAGGTATACATTTAACTTAAATGTCAGAAACACCTTCAATATGAAAGCTAATGCATTCACATTTAAATAATCAGTTTTAAGAAGCAACTTGAAAACGGGGTTCGTTTAGAGTTATTAGATGGTGTGTTGCAATTAAAGAAACGCTGCTTGTTCCAGACTGTAAAACAAAACTAATGTACTGGATCTATTTGTTCAGCTTGCATTCGTGTTCAGACTGAATGGACGTAAAGAACTAATTTTCTTCGAGCGCCAATATGATCGCATATCCGAACCTGATGAACCGTGGTGGATGACAGTGGGTGCGGATCCTGTCCTCAGGATGTTTTCTCTCTGCCTCAGAACGATGGATTTCTTCTCCAGACAAAGCATAATGGGACCCCTTGTTAACCTCCTACAGGCTCCACATACTTGAGATGGCCAAGACAAGAGGCTTCAGCAAGCAATGCAAATACTTGTCTTTGTTTCAACACAGCAGTCTTTCTCCAAAGCCCTGACAACTTGAACTAAAGCCCTTCAAGCATGCAAGCACCTATTCTGCAAGTGAAAATACTGACGCACAAAATGTGTAAGATAATTCAAAATGTAATTTATTGGCATTTAATTTTAAGTACACAATATACCAGAATTTAGAAAGTCTAAACCAATACAAATTAGTCATTTTGTTTGTTGTAAAACTATTTACAAAAAGTATTTTCAAGTTTGATAGAAACTGTACAGTTATCTGTCAGGAGGGGGGGAGGTCAGTGCGGTGTGGGGGTCATAAGTAGTGAAGGCAGGAGGGGTGAAAGGCCAGTGTGGTACTGAACTAGGAGGATGTTGCAACATCAGTGAAGATAATATTTTTGGTCAAAATATCTTCTCTTCATACATTTATGTTCCATAAATGGTTTCCCCAACTCAAAAAAGAAGTTTTCAGTCGAACAAACAAAGCAACCAAAGGTTTGGAGCCCAACTGTGGAAATCATTGACCCTGTCATTTCTCCATGTGTTGCAATTAAAAACTAATAAGAGGAAAAGAAACGCGGCCAAAACTATCTTTGGAATCCGTAGTAGTTTTAAAAACAGGTTCACTGGGTCATACTTCTTAGGCGTTTCCTTCCGGGGGTCTTAGGCCTTCTTCATCTTGCTCAGGTGATTGCTGCCGTTCTCCTGGCGAGCCGAGCCGTTGCTGGCTCCGTGGTCGATGCCGTTCTCGTGGTGCTTCCCGTTGGTGAAGACAGCGGCGCCGTTCTGACACTGCTTAACGTCCTGTTTGGGCAACCGCTTGCCCTTCACGTACGCCTGGATCCAGAAGTTGGAGAAGAGCACGAAGAAGAAGGTCCCGTACATCCAGATGAGGTGGAGGATCATGGGGAACTGGTAGTCGCAGCTGTCCATGAAGTAATACTGGGTGGCGTGGAGAGATACCAGGACAAACTGGGTCTGTTGGGAAGAAACCAGCAGTCAGCCAAGCACTTACTATAAATAAATGCAGATTAATTAGTCTTGAAGCCTTTTGGAGCAGACACATGGAATTAAAAAGAACCGGAGTACCAGACATTAAAATTAAAAGACTGAGCAAAGCTCTCATGCTGTCCTTGATCCCTGAAGCCTACCAGTAGCTAAATTAAGCTAAAAAATTGATGATGAAACAAACACAGAAAACTGCAGAGCATAGGATGTCCCTACCAGCTGAATGGCAGTCATGTATTTCTTCCACCACAAAAACCTCTGGAAGCGTGGTCCAGCAGCAGAAAGGCCGTAGTAGAAGTACATGATGATGTGGACGGTTGAGTTCACCATGGCGTGGAAGGATCCCATTCCACCTGGGGGCGATGACCACAAACAGCATTAAGCCACCTTAAAGTAACTGAAGAGTTAACGCTCTACGGCCTCCACATTCTTGATTTATCTTGCAAGGTCAGAGACTCTCGGTTAATCATTTTCTCATGACTAAACAGAACTATACAGGAAGTCTGCACAAGGTTTCTTGCAGAAGCAAAGTGGAGAACAGTGTTGCAGATTGCAGACAAAGTAATGCCACTACAACCCCCCAACAGTTTTCAAACTCTTGCAGAATCAAGATTTGGTGAACGTGTACTAACCAGGCGCATAGACAATCCCCCACCACCAGGTCCAGGGCATGAAGGAGTGGTGGAAGATGTGTAGGAAGGTCACCTGGCCGTGCTTTTTCCTCAACACGAAGAAGACCTGAGCGAAGGTGGATATCGATCAGTTAAAGATATGGTGACCAAAACTGAACACCAAGGGGAGTTGAGTAAAAGACTGAACTCACTGTGTCGATGAGCTCAACAATCTTGGAGAACCAGAACAGCCAGGCCACTCGGACCATCTGGTGAGGAGGGAGAAGACTTTGTCAAATTAGAATTTCACTTTATATTAAATCAAGAATTGCATAATGACTGAGTCGTAAGAGGGGAGACTTACTCGAAGTGCTTGAGGACTGTCAGACATGTCGACTGGGTCACACCGCCAGGTGTATGTTGTGGCCCAACCAGACATCAGGAACTAAAATACAAGAACGTTTTATTTACTTGGGTTGTGGGTCATAGAGTAAGATCCTTGCAGATATAAATTCAACCAAAACTACACAAATCAAGCCACTTTTCATTCATGCATGAATATGAAATAGTCTTTAAATGTATTTTTAAATGTTGGTGTCTTACTTCGTAGACGATGACTATCGACAGGGCCACGAGCGTGAAGTTGTAGACTATCATGGCTTCCTTGAGCTGGAAGGGCTTCCGATTGGCCATCATGCGCGGCCCGAGGTACATGACAAAGAAGAGGTAGAACAGCAAGATTGCAGACATGGGAACAGGATTCTGCATCATTGGATATCCCTTCAGCCGTGGATCTAGAGAATGAAAGAAATACGTTAGGAGACAAAAGAAAACATCGAGTGATCTTTTGTATTTGGTTTTGCTACGTCACCTACCGATTCCTGCCAAGAGGTAGTTGTAGATATCCATGGCATGCGAGCCAATCTCCTGAATCTCTTGAAGCATGTTTTCTGTCTTGAATTGTTGCGACCAAATTATCTGCAAAAACAAACTCACTGTTACTTTTATATCGTCAAGGCCAAACACATCAGCCATCCCTCTACCACTCACATGACAGTAATTCAAAGAGTGATACACACAATTCAAGAAAACTATATTTTGGCCATTTGTTTTATGTCCAAAAATAAAAAAGGGTGCACATCTCACACACATACTCTTGGGAACAAAGAAAAGAAAAGTTCCTGATCACTGAACTAAATAACACAAACCGCAGATCCCTGACACAGTTTCAGGAACTTGGATGACAAACACGTGTGTTATCTTGTTATGTAGCAACAGCGTTTATTAGAGACCTGCCACTGCAAACTGAATCCATCAGTCCAACCACAGATTAGTGCACACGTGGATGTTGACTGGGTTTTCTGCCCGGCGAATGTTTCCGTTGACAAAAGGTTTTACCATATCGAGTGTAAAGTGTTTTCACAAAAGTAGAGGACACGCAGGGCGCGGCCCTCCCTCGGCGCGCTATTGTTGTACAATCTCCAATGCTCTGAGTTTTCAGTGCCCGAGGCCTAAAGAACCGCCCGCCTTGAACCAATATCATTAACAGCCGGTATAATTTCATGTTGTGAAATGAAGGCCAGGCGGGGTGTGGAGCTCAGAGGCGCTGCTCAGGTTAACCGCATGAAGGGATACAGTAAAGATATTCTAAGTGTACACTACAACTCTGCATTTTGCCAACACTGTGAGCCAGATCCAAGTTTAAGGATGTTAACTTGCTTTCATTAACAATTTATTTTAATGCCCTTTGCTATCACAGGGTGTCAAACCAGCTCTGTAATCTGCACTCGAGCATATTTGTTTCCGAGGCTCCCTGAATGCTTCAAGGCGATGAATGTACGACACATTATCTCACATCTTCAAGGACTAACTTGCACAAACGTCACAAATGTCAAATTAAAGAGCCACAGATGCGGAGCTGGATACGACAAACCCTTTGATCTGCGTCGGTTCATATTCTGTGCATTCACTGTGTCAAAGTTGAAACGGGTTCTGAACAGCACACAGAGACAGTGTAAACAGAATCAAATCGTCCTTTGTCAGATTCCCCTCGTACAGTTTGTTCACCTCAGGGCTTTTCAATTGTTAACCACGGAGCAACGTCAGCAGCGCCGTATCTTCCTGGTCGATCTCCTCGTTGAGCATCCAGGGGATCGAGTTCAGCATTCCTGAACGTCTTGTAACGGCTGCTGACTTAGCTTCCTTTGGTCAATACGGTGAAAACTATAGAATCGGGAGTTTTGTGTTGTTGCAGCCCCTCGGCGTTATCCCTAAAGCGGGTGATAGCCCCCCATCACCACCACCAACCCCTCCCCCACACACACCTTCCTCCAATGTCTATACATACTTGCACACTTTGCTGTGTATACATCTGCATACTAATATAATATATATATATATATATATATTCACCGTTTATACTGTCTAACATTGTATGGCAACTGTGGATCAGTGGTTAGCATGTCCGACTTTCAATCAGAGGATCGGTGGTTCGATCCCCAGCTCCGCTAGTCCATGTTGATGTGTCCTTGAGCAAGACACTTAACCCTAATTGCTCACCGTTGCTGTGTCTACGGTCTACTGTACATGTAAGTCGCTTTGGATAAAAGTGTCAGCTAAATGAAAAAAAAATGTAAAAGAAATGTAATGTATGTATCCACCACATTGCATTTTTTCTGATTTATTTTACTTGTGCAATGACAATGAAGTAGAATCTGAAATGATGGTGTTGTGCAGCAGATCAGATACATGACATTTCAGAAAACGCTTACGCAAAACGCTGTGGTTGTTTTTGAACCGACGAGGAGGCCTTTGGTCAGGCGCCTCACATTTCAACAAGAGTACCATCGTGTCTGTTGTGTAGAGTCTTGTCCTGAGGAAAGATGCTGAACAGTTACATGGAGCAGACGGCTGTCAGGTTAGTGATGATGGCTGATTTAATTGTAACACCGTGAATTGAATCAAGGCAGTTTGACCACATCACATGACTCACAATTGGAGTTCTTCAAGCTCAAATGTTGGTAATTCCTTAAATAGTTGTGTAGGTCTGTATACATGCAAAAATATATAGTTTTTGGACACCAGAAGCCACTTTTCTGAGTTCAATCAAATGATGTTGTAACAGTGCACAGTGGGATTACACAGAAACCTTACAATTAGATATGTAGGATTTGTCATAAATCTCCAATTTTCATGTTCAAACTGCTGTATTAACATGAAACCTGTGGCTTGCTGGAGAGATGTTTTAGAGAATACAGACCACAGTAAAACCGATTGGGCGAGTCAGGAGGCTAGTCTTATGATCATGAACACCAAAAAGGGAAAAGGAAACAATATTTCTGTGTCTTTAAGTCCCAGATGAAGAAAGAAGTTTTAAGACAACTGAAAATGAAGTTCCTTCCATCCCAGCTCAGTGGAACCACAAATCTTGCCATCAACCGGCAAAGACCATTTTACAAGAGCGGCCGACAGCAGCTAATAAACATCTGTGCTTGGACACTTCTATGCCATTTTCTGCATCTACTCATCAGTGACCTCAAACATAATGAGACTGCATAACTGATGTAACCTCCACCCAGTAAAGGCTTGTGTGTCCCATCAACACACACACACACACACACACACACACACACACACACACACACACACACACAATGCCTTCTGTCACCTCTCAAGCGCTACACAGCCCTGAGCTACACAAGTCCATTCTTGTGAAGAAAATAGAACAAAAATGTTTTAACGGTTCTACAAAACCAGCGTTACGCCTTCTGTATGTCCACTTTGTTACTCTTTTAGATTACCATGACAACAACATCGCTGGTTTACAGCTACAGAGGAGAAATGCATGAGTGGAAAGGGAGAGGGAACATTTCCTATGAGAGCCATGTCAATGAATCATAGGGATGGAAAAAGGGAGCTCACACTCACGAGGTAGAAGTTAATGATGAACCAGAGTTTTAAAAAAAACAAGGAAGCAGACAGGAACTGTTGCACACAGCACAGTATCCGTTATTAAAAGGACATTTCCACCATCACAGCCTGACAACCTCAAACAAGTCCCTGATTAAAACAACAACCCTGAGCTGCTCAACATGTGGTCAGAGTTAGTGAGTTAGTTCACCTCCCATGTAGCCGTATGCTACTTACCTTGTTGAGACTATAATTTTCCTCTTAACTCATCAAAAGCCAATGTGGATTCTTCTTTTACAGGACGGCCAAGCCTCTCAAAACTATAAGGACGGGGCGGCAGCAGCAAGAAGAGAAAACGGCAGAGCAGGGAGAAACAGAAAGAGAGAGAGAGACAGATGGAGTAAAGGAATGAGAGTGTAAACTGACAAACTGTGACTGGTACAGCAGTCTTCCAGATCCCCACCCTCCCTGACTCACACAGTGGATGAATAACTCGCTCTCAGAAGGAGAGAGAGGGGAGGAGGATGAGCCAGAGCGAGCGACAAGACGCTGTACAACTGGGTTGCGAGATCGAGATGGGCCTTATTTAAACCCACGCCCCGATTAAAGATGCCACTTTGTGACCACCGCCCTGAAAAAACAACAAGTCTGAGATGCCGCCGCCCCCCCACCTTTTTCCTCTCCCGCCCCCCCCTCACCCAGTGCAACACGACACAGGACTCTGGAGTCGCCCTGTAGCTTTTCGCTCAGGGGTGGGCTGATGATAATATTATTCGCAGGCAGCAGGCGAGAAATCAGAGGACACTCTGTTATCATGAAAGGGGCCATTGTTACCCGGCATTGGCTCTGGACCCGGCCGACACCCATACAGCAAAACTAGCTTCCATGTTCCACTCCGCGCCGGGAGACAATCATGTCATGGAGCAAATGCCTGGAGCGAGTCGGGAGTAGCTGCACTTCTTTTGTCGTTTGTCTGCTTAATATTTAGCACAGACCCACAACATGCGTGCTTCATATACTTCTACGCAATTACGAGGAGTACAACTCATGTTAGAGGGTAGAAATTAATAAATTTGAGGTAGGGAGCATCATAAAAGCTTGATGTATGCTCAGGGTTGGAGAGGGAGGCTAATGACAGACCAAATGATTGCTGCAAGGGTAAAATGTGACTCATACGATGATGCTTAAAATTCCTCTGAGCCTGTGGTGTGAGAAGGTTTTGAACTCGATAGGAAATCACTTACTCTGATCTTCCTGCCACACCCATTCGCTCCAAACAATTGCAATTATAGTCATTTTATGCTGAGAAATCATTTTAGTCCTTTGGCTGCAGGAAAATGGCCACTGGAGAGAGGAACGCATAACTCTTACATTTATGGACATAAGTAGCCGGATGAAACTACACACAATGGCCTAAACATGAAGAGTTTCAGAGATCAAGTTACATGAACAAGGTAGCCTTCATTATTGCAGACCAACAGGGAAATAGCCCTGCAAGGTCAGATCATGCTCAAAATGTATCTTATAAGTAAAATGCAAACAGTTATAAGAACCCTGGAATTTTGTAATTGCCGTTAAAGGCATATTGTATGACGTAATTCTTTTGTAAATACTAGTTGAACTTAGCTTTTTAAATCACAAACATCTGGAATCTGGTGATCTTATCCCTGCATCGGATTGGCTGGGCTGGTTTTACTCCGTCACTCGGGCCCTGCGGGGGAAGTGAGGGGGAGGGGCAGCACTCCAGAGCATTTTAGCCCCTCCTCCAAATACCAAAACACACCTGACAATATAATTAAAATCAGCTCTCTCTGCTATAGTCACTGACAGAGCCATTGCAAACGCCATGTCATCTTTTCAAATAAAATAAAAACAATATTAAAATAAATAATCCCAATGGCTGATCTGGTGGCTCAGAAAGTGTAAAAGCAGGGACAAGTGTGCAGAAGCTGCACGATAACGGTGCAGCTGAGAGCTGAGCCAGGTATTTCCACCAGCATGTCACACACTCGTGTGAGGAGTCTGACTTTGCTGTCAAGGTACAAGTCTCAGGTCAAGAAAAATAAAAAGATAAGATTTACGGGGGTATTGCATGTTATTAGTGGTTCGGCTCAAGGTTATTTTATTATTATGGTCCCGTGCTCACAACCTTTAAACTAGTTAATATAGTTAACTATTTATACTATCACTACACTGGCATACTAATAACTATTAAATTACACTAACAGTCGTAATCTATCTTAGATTGTAACACACCTTTATTCACAATGATATGCAGAAGTCCCCTTCGTCGAAAGAGGGCGAAGGGGAAAGAAAGAAGCCCGGACACCTCAGTGCAAACCTTCCAGGTGTGCTCTCGCTCCCTAAAGAGCAGAGCAGTCAGCAACAGGTAACTTCTGGTGTAGCACCATTCCTCCTGTGAGGAAACCGACGGTCACGGATGAGCAACAAGGCCGGGACACAAATGTTCAGGCTCAGACTGAGAGCCACTGCAGAGGAACTCCAGCTGAGGGAGATGCTTTTTAAAAAGAGGGGAGACTAAAATGTGAATTGGGATTTATAAGAAAATAAAACAAAACACAATTATTTTGTTAAAAAGTTACTGGAGACCATCATGAAGGTTATGAAACGATTGTTTTAACTCAGAAATCAGACTCGCCATCAAAGCGACTCCCAACAGACTCAATTCACGATAAAGTGTAAACTTGCAGATAAATACATGATGCATGAAGCCTGCGGTAAACATGCAGACATATGCAAAGTAGCTAACTGGTGGGCCGGATAATGTATTATGTGTTGCTTGTAACAAGTCCAAGAACTTATGTGGGTGGAGCAAAATAAATGATTAAATTAAACAAATCATAATTTGTTGTTGCTTATTACTGCTAACTCAGAAGCAAAGTCAGAACCATAAGCGGCTGTCAATTTCATCTTTGTTGAGATAATTTTACAGCTGTAATAAATAATAAATTGTCACCAATTACATTTGTGTAAAACATATCATAGCTCTTTGATAACCAAATTAAAGCTTGTGTAATAAAGGGGAAAATGGTCCTGTAAAACAGCCTCAAACATACAGTATTGGAATGAAGCCTTGTTGAGGTAAAGTAGACACTTAACACATGTAACAGAAACAAAAGCATATTACATGTGCACATTTAACTTATGTTACAGTTAACCCAACACTGAATATAAAATATAATCCCTCAAGGAACGGTCTCACTTTTAATGAACCCTTCGGTTACCTCAAACTACAGCAAACATTGCTGCCTCTATAAGAATGTCACTTAATAAACTGTATCTGTAAACTTGTCTTTTCTTGCACCGGAATATTGTATGCACTATGCATTATATGTGACATTGCATTATCAAAATCAAAACAATGTGATTACATAATCATCTTGAGCATGGCAGATTTGTGGGATGACAAATTAATTCTGGGGAAATATAAATTAAGTGTAATGTATTCATAAAAATGTAATAAAAAAGTAACTAAAGGCTTCAGTCGTAGTAATTGTTACCCCTCCAGGACAGGAATGTTGCTAAACTTGTCTGGACACTGACATGTTTATACCATCTCCCTCTCATTGTGTGTGTGTGTGTGTGTGTGGTGGGGGAGTACACACTGAGACCAGGCCTGCCGTTAAACACTGGTCTAATTCTCTTCCCTCCCTCCTTCTCCCCCTCTCTGACCCTCTGCAGGTCTCAACGACTCGGATGTCTGTAATTTTGCACCAACAATAGAGCATCTCATCCTAATGAGTGGGCTCAAACTAAAGCAGATTGTGGACAAAATAGATTTTCCGCCCGCCTTCGCCAAACGGTCATGTTGTAGTTTATCATCACTTTATAATTTTTGTCTTATCAGAAATTTGTGTGAAATTTTTAAGTTACCATATACATTCTTAACTTGTGAAAAAATTGATTTGTGAGGTCAGAGTGAGCAACAGTCTGCTCATGTCAACCTTGAGTCTAGGTTGACCTTTGTGCCAAATTTGAAGGAATTCCATCCAGACATTCCTGAGATATTCACGAGAACGGAACGGATGGGCAACATGAAAGAATAATGCATCTGGCTACAGCCGGCGCTGAGGCATAAGTACTCCAGCACAGCAGGAAGCATAAGGGAGAGGGCATCTGCATGGCGGCATCCTTCAGTGTGTGTCCACACACAGATATGAACAGGTTCAACCTGCAGAAGTATGGATCCCACTCGAGTTATGAGCTAAATTGCTGCAACTGGTTTGATGTTGCAAATAATTATGCTCAGTTTGGCCCACACATGAAGGGCAATTTGTATTTACCACAAAGTAGGTTTTATTTCTCAATGTTTACTCGAATTACTGAGATCTGAGAACATGGAGATGAATAAAGTCCAACAAGGTAAAGAACTTGACTGTCTAGACAAGTAATAAGCAAACAGCTCAGCCAATCCAAACCATTTTAGAGGCTAAACCAGATATAAGTGCACCCTTAGTGTCTACAATGACTGAATGTACACACCATGGAAACTACTGAATGTCAAAATTCAACAATAAAATAAGAAATGTATTTTTTTATTAAACCTGTGTAACTGATTACTTTCTTCTCTTGTTAGAGATGTAGCTGTTTTATGGAGATGGCGACAGTGAACGTGGGGTAGTACAATGTTTAAATGATTGAAACTATGGCCAAATCTAAAAAAAGATCCAAGCTGTAAGAAACCAAATGACATATTGGGAGACAAGACAAGTTCTGACTGGAGCCCTGTGGAAGGTTTCCTCCCAGTTTAGAAATCTGAGGGGGAAAATTAACCCGGATTTACATAGGAGGGTCACAACACCTCCGTCTCTCCTGAAAGAACCTCCAGACATCTGAATGTTGAGTGTAAACACATCGCTTAAAAAAATAACTTGGCTGCAATCATACTTTACAGATCGCCCATGTCAAACTACAAACAGCTAGTAGGTTTGTATTTAGTACAAGCAAGAACAGAAGTGAGTCCAATTCCAATGTGGTCTCACTTCTGTGAACCAAAAGCCATTCCCTCATTTGTGTAAAAAGTTCAATCTTTCCACTCGTAGAAAGGCTTTTCCTGCCCACTCGAGGGTGTGTCCTTGCGGGTTTTCTCATGGGAGAGCATGCAAACACTAGTCAGCAAAAAACAGCTCCAGACTTGATGGAAGTGGCACGTGTAAAACCGGCCCTGTGGACGTGTTGGGATTATGCAAGACTTAACCACGACTGGAATGACTCTTCATGCCATGAATACCTAAAGTTCTACTATGACGGCAACTTCCACTTGATGGTGTCAAACATGCGCACGTGCTAACACCAGAACAACTGTAGTAAACATACAACTGTTCTGATACAACTAATATGTTGCACAGAGAGAGTGAAAGAGAGGAAACAATAGCCAGTTGTGCAAACGTTGCCTAAACGATGATCTTTTTACAATTTGTAATGACTGTGTGTTTTCTTTTTTACAATTTGACCTTTGGTCCAATTTTCCCCAAAAATATGATGCAGCAGTTTTAACAACACTTTCTGTTAAATCTATTCATTCAATTCAATGTATTTTTTATAGCCCAAAATCACAAATTTGCCTCAAACTTTACAAACCACTCAAACTCCTTTGCCCTAGGACCCTCACATCGGTACAGAAAAAAAAAACACTCATGACTAAAAAGCGAGAAGAGAAGATATTAAACGATTAAAATATTACCAGAGTAATAATTACAGGACAAGATTTGGAAAACGATTTAAAAAAAGAAAGTCACTGATGAAACTAAAAACACACCTTAGCTGGTAACCACATTTCAGGCATGCTGGTCAAAACACAGCCACAGCCATCTCTGAGGCCATTATGACATATTTATAAAGGGCAATAACAAGGTCGCTGCTTACGTTGGCTTCATACACTGACTTCACTTCTTATCCTCCCACTGTTTAGACAAAAGCAAGTTAAACCATGTTACATGATCTTGCACTAAAGTGGTGCACAACCAACACCCAAGTCTCACTTCTCCTGTTCCCAACGTGATGAATTGTTTGCATTTACGTCTTTGCATAGATTGTCTTTGGGTTAGCTATGTAAAAACATTTTACTACACGTAGGCTAACGGTTCAGACACTGTTTCATATCTATGAAAACAACACTGTCTCAAACTAAATGACAAAGTGTGACTTAGTATAAAAACTGAACCCTTGCTGGCAGTGCGTCAGGAAGTTTCTGTGCCCACAGGAAGTAGACATTTGTATCATTTCCTAAAGACATCTGAACTTCATTGTAGTCTCTCAAACTGACTGTTATTCAGCGTACAAGGCGGACATGGGGCCAAGTTACCTGACAACATTCAGATCAAAAGTAAAGAGAGACTGTTCTGAAGTTTACCGGAGGCTTATGAAGAAAGGGTCCCCACCTTGAGCTTAACACGTGTTTAAATAGCCCAGGGGAAGGACTGGAGAAGACTTTGTAGACAGAGTCATACGCTGACACTTATCAATGACATTTTCTCCACTACCTATCAAAGCGCTTTACAACAGCTGCTCAGTGACCAACAAGAGAAGCCTGGTCCACTGTTTGAAGTAGAACTGCTGCAGAAACACAAACAAGCCTGCAATGTTTTCTTGTGAAAAAAAAACAACCTTGGTTTGAAGAGAGTCCACGTCATTTCCTCCGGCGGAAACTTGCCTTAAATGCGTGTCCTTCAATAAGAGTGTTGACTCGAGAAGATCATGACTGGATAGCAGTCACATCAGTGTTTGCATTACTATCAGACGTACACCTGGGCTGGTTGACCTTGAGGCCCTTTATCTCCATCCCACAGTTACGGTTAATGTTTACATGTCTACACAGAGCTAGTGATCCATAGTCTACTTTTGGAGGCCATCATGAAGGTGCCAGCTAACACGGGGCATTGTTCTCAATGTGCAAACGGTGACTGATGCATTGTGGAAAATGTGTTTATCTCAAAATGTGATAATGTGCACAATGCCAGCTTAACATGTGATGCATTAGAAAAACTGTGAAAACCTACAATTGTAGCTTCACAGTACTCTTTCTTCATCATTGTGCATTGCACAGACGAGGTGTGGTAGTAAATGGTTCTGTCTTTCTCCCAGAAAGGCGAAATTAAAGAGCTGAACATGACTAATGGTGTTGAAGCAATACAAGGCAGTTGACATAAGAGCAACATTTTTTATCTTTATATACGATACAGTGCCAATATTTACTGATGTATTCAGAATCATATGGTCCAAAGTTCAACTCCTCCCTCGAGCTGCTCAAATGAGTCAAACGTTTCTTCAGTTTTAATGAAATTATCCTGCAATCTTAAACTATATGTATGTAAATATGTAAAATTGAATAAGCAGCTCATATGCTGTATGTGAAATAGTTCCATCACCTCTGACCCAGGAAAAGAATTAAAATCACATTAATGGCAGTCTAGTACACACATTCACAAAACTCAGCTACCAAAGACATTAAAAGAAGAAAAAAAGCATTTGTCTTAAAAATTGTGCTTGGAGGTAATTAAACTGGACAAATGTTTAAATATGTGTCACACAGTGTGCTACAAAGAGCTCGAAACAGGATGTAAAACACATGAATGTACCGGAGTCCACTCCGGCTCAAAGGGAAACCGTTACGTTATAACGTTTGGCCAGCAGGTACGTTATCTTTGGCACTGAGGATAGACGAGAGTTTAACTGCACGTGCTATGATTCATAACCTTGTGAAACAGCCACACACACGCACACACACCCACCCACAGACACACACACAGCAATGTGTTCCCGCTATCACGTTAACAGTACCATGTTTTGATGGCTACAACGAAACAAAAAGGTGACAGTTCAACACAACCGTCCACCTTCAAAGGGAGGAGAGACTCGCCGCTGTCAGTGAGCTCTTTGTCCGCAGCACAGGTGCAACTGATGAGAAGAGGCCAGATACCGGACGATACCATTAATAGCCCGAAACAACTATTACGCTAATTGTTGAGCACATTTCCTCTGCAACCACACGTGCTGTGCACAAACTCTCACGACTAACTTTAATTCGCTTTAAAAACAACTATTAACTATTAATATTACAGCAAAACAAACGAGTGTTTTTGCGTCTTAACCGTTCAAATTACACAAGAACAACAAAAAATAAGCCACCTGAGTGAATAAGACTTTGATGTGACGTTACGGAAATTGGCAGCGCGCGCACCCCAGACACCGCTCCAAAATAATATATATACGCATTATGAAACGAACTAAAACCTCCTCGAGACAACACGGTCCTAACGGTCAAAACCGTTTAACAGCGTTAGAAAGTACTCACGTGCAATAAAGCTGCGGGAAACGGTCGAAAGCAGGCTGATAACCCAGCGGCGGAGAGAAGTTGGCCCACCGCTTCCTCTTCCTTTCCGCTTTAATCGTCCCCTCGACGCAACCTCTTGATGGAGCTGGAAAAAGGTGGAGTCATCTCTCTACACGGCTGCGAGCTGGCCGCCAAATATGGAGTTAACCAAATGGCTGTATCAGATGTCCGTCACCGCTAATATGAAATCAATCGGCTTCATTCTGGTGGATTGGCGAACAAAAGTGTGAATTCTGAGTGGACCAGTCTACAGCCTGGAAACATTACGTTAGTCTTTGGTGCAAAGACAGGAAATAGTATTTGGCATCATATGACCATCCAACTAATACCATCAAACTGTATACTGTTATATATGTATATATGTATATATATATATATATATATATATATATATATATATATATATATATATATATATATATATATATATACTATATAAACTGTCACAGCCAACTTAAAGGCAGGGTTGGTAATCTTCTTAAAAAATATTTGTGAATTTTTTTTTTGTTGAAATCTGACCAGCAATAAAAAAAAAGTTTTTTCTCAAACTGTAATTAGCCAATCCAATCATTTATTTCAGCCCGTATGTAATATTTGGATGGTCTACCCGTCTGCCTGCATGTATTCTGTGCACTCAATTCCTTGTCACTGGAGTCGTCCACATGCTGCTAATTTGTGAGTATTAACAATAGCTGTCTTGGATGTTTACGTTCACTAGGATATGTTTACTTTCACAATGATACATTTGTGGAAGTGGCTTTGTAGGGAGCCCTGAAGGAACCGGCTGTCGGTGTTGCCGCCTCTGCAACTTTCTTGCTATAGATTTAGCAACTTTGGGAGCTGGTGCTGCTCGCTGCTTTTGTTTGGAAAGAGTTGGACTGGTCTGGGTTTTTCGGTTTGATAATGAAAAGAAATCTGACATAGTACTTGCTAGTTTCTCAAAATTGCCAACCCAGCCGGTTAACACAATCTCCATATCCATGATTTGTTTGCAACAAAATAACAAGCTAAAAGCTACGGTGGCCCTCGGGGGTCAAAACCCAGCAACGAATCACAAAACACAAATAATGTTTGACAAAACAAAAGGACATTATATCAACATGTCACAACTACACCACAACATGCAACAACATTTTAGGAAACACAACAACATTTGGTTTCGCGCCCCAGAGTTCACGTTCAGCGTGAGATGGACTGGCAGTGCGGCCTCTGTGTTTATGCAGGTGTTGCATGCCGCTGTGGGGAAGTGGGAGCAGAGCCGGGTGGCTCCACTTACTTTTCACCAATGACCATGAGCTTTAGTTGTTGACCGGAAGAATGAGATCACGGATGCAAGCGGGCCAAAAGGAGCTTCCTCATAGAGGAGCTGTGCTCAGCCTTAGAGATACCTCGGAGTAGAGTCCATCTAGAAGCAACACATTTGCCCTCTTCACACATGCTAATACAACTGCTGCACAGCAATTCTCCTGGAATTAAGTTGAATTTAATCTTATCATCCCGACCTTTGAGGGGGAAGCCATGTGTCGCAAGCCATCCGGGAAAATAAGCACTTCAGTATGTCGCAGACTGACAGAATCACTGTCCAATACTTCCTGTTTTAAATCTTAATATTGTTGTTTTTATCTTTTTGTGTTTGGTGAAAAGTTTTTTGTTCTGTGAAATCTTGTGTTTTGTGAAATGCGGTTGTGCTACAAAGCGTACCTGAGCTACCTGCCTCAAGATTTTATCTTTTAACAGCTTTAATCTTCAGGCACACTGGACATTGCAGTATGATGAACAGGCCACATCATTTATACGACCCTTTTATTCAGTCAATGAATGACATAATCTGATGCCCTGTAAAGATAAAGTGTCTGCTGCTGCGTGTCTGTCTGTCAAACGTCTGACACTTTGACACTGAACCTACGTCTGCTCAGGTATGTGTCACTTAACACGTTTAAAAAAAAAAGAAAAAGATCTAATGCTAGTCACTTGAGATGAGACACCACAGATACAAACACATTTAGGTGTCTTTGTCTCTCTGCGCGTGTTGCTTTCAAACGAATTCAGCAAAAACTTTGCATTAGATAATGCTTCATTTGCCTATTTAAACTATGTAACAGTTCAGAAGACTTAGTTGTCTTGAGGTCAGTAATCAACCCTGTTCACAAGTAGTGTTTTGCAAAATTCAAGGTATTTTGCATATCTTTTAGTCCGTTTTCTCAAAATGACCAACACACACCAAACTTTACAGTTTCATTCCAAACTATAGTCTGAAGGTTTCTACCGAGGAGTTTGTTCATATATCATTCATAGCCTGATTTACAGAACATTTTATTCCTAAACAAAGTTTTTATCACAAACCATAACCCAGTTTCTTTGTCTGGACAGTATTTCTTTAATCATAGAGTAATAAAAAAACAGAGATATCCAAAATGCCCTCTGTTGACAGTTTTGACTCTAATATGTCAACGAAATGAAACAAGAATTTTGAACCTGGCTTTAGAGATGCAAAATAGCATATATTTAATAAGATTATACCTTGTTTGCATATTTAAACACAACATTTTAGAGAACTTGTTGTATGGAAAAAAAAAAGCTGTCTTAATAATCAACTGGAGAAGCTTCATGGTGATTTCTATTAGTTAAATCGTTTTGCCCATGTGGCCTGGACTGTCTCCCTTTAAAGTAATGCAACACTAAAGTGAGATGGATGGATTCTCCATTGGGTGACGCCGCTCACCTCTGGGCCTGTAATGATAACACAGAGATTACAGAGAGATCAGGATCGAGTCGGCATCAGACTCCTGCTCCGCTAACATGATCATAAATCACCCACCCGTTTGTCAACCTGCTGCTGTTAAAGTACGCACGATATCCAGCTGATCTCTTGTACATTTAGTTGAGAACAGATGGTAGCTAATCATATTTATAGTTCATACCACTTTCCCCGACGCCACAGCTACGACCGTGCCATTAAACCTGCTGTTTGTTTGGACAGCCATGGCTTTTGGGGACAGTGTGTGCCATGCTGAGTGATGATCAAAGCTGAAAAGAAGGCCTGCCTGCACTTCCTCCTTTGTCACATTTCTGGGGGATGCCAGTAACACTCAACGCTGAAGTAGAGCAGAGGGCAGCAGCAGGAGAAATCTGTCATGTGTTTCCTGTGTATGGCGTCACTGTTGAGTTTTGAAGAGTTGTACTGGCATTACCAGTAAGATATGTTGTTGAGCTCACACGTGGTTGTGTGAAAAAGATTATAGATCTCCTAAAATGTTTTTTTTTTTTAAACAGTGTCTTCTACTCTTTTGAATTGGGTTTAGTAAACTAATCCAACACTTGTTCCACTCATTCTTAGGCTACTTTCTTTATATATTTTGCCAAGTTGATGAGCATTAAACAATATTCAATCAGTATTTAAACCCAAAACCACCTTGTGGTCAGAAACCAAAGAGAATATGGAAAGTGTCATGAAACCGCACTCATAGTAATAGTCATAGCGACCCCAAGTGGATATGTTGGGTTACTGCAGTTTATGACTCCACTCTTTAGTCCATGACCCTTTTTTATTCAAGTTTCCATTAAGCACCGAATCAATACCTTCAATATTGTTTTCCTAACTTTGTCAAACAAAATGTAACAAAAGAATACATACATATAAATTAACTGAATTTGTTATTTATCATTAGAATAATACAGTGTACACCAGGATAAATAAAAAAATTACAGCTAAATATATTGGTCAAAAGTTAAACATGTATATAATAATATATTATATATAATAATGTATATATATATATATATATACAATACTAACCTCCTACAATACAATGCATTTTAAATCCAATAATTTTAGTGACGTCAAGCGTCTTCCCAATAAAATCTCATTTAATATACCTGTTGCTTCATGGAGGGCCCCAAAATTGGGAATTTCACCACCTCAATGCAATTAACTGACTTGACTGAAACACGTTGGGGATGTTTCAATAAGAACACACACTGCACACTGTTACAATATTGTAATCTTTAACAAGGAAGGCAACAGTCCTCACAACTCTAACTCTGTCTGCTGGCTTCTGATCTTGTTGCTCCTTAATGTCATCCTGGAGGGACTCCTATCACAAAGAGTGGGCCGCTTCTTCTTTGCAGGTTGGGTGACATTACACAGCAGAGAAACTGACACCCTCCTCCTCTTAGTGGCACCCATTCACCTCCGAGACAAAGCCAACAGTCAGCTATCATGAGAGCACTCAGGCCCCGGGGGCACCGGGACACAGTTTCAGTCAAACATGCCTTTGTTTGTTCAGGACTTCAATGCAGAGTTTCTTTTTTGGGGGGGGGGGAACTAGTATTTCCTCTATTTAAGGGTGAGCTCTGAGTTCAACGACAATATCTTAAAAAGTCCAAGAATTTAAATGACATGTTATTGAGACAGCACAGGCTGCCAAACATCCAGAAATGTTTGCGGGATCATTCGGCTCTTTCTGTCCTAAATGTGGCTTAAGAGGAGGGGTGGCTTTCTCAGGACCTTTACCAGAGGGCTGGACTTTGGTGGGACCAGTGGGCTGGCTGCTCTGCTACAGGATGAGAAGAAAGGAAAGACATGGAAAATAGGGGGGGGGGTGTTTAGAAAGGCCTTTTCCAGCCCTTCTACTCCTCAATTTATAGGTCTTCCACACACACACACACACACACACACACACACACACACACACACACACACACACACACACACACACACACAAGCACACAAACACACTGACACACGCACGGAGCCCAGAAGGCAAAGTCAGGATGTGACATCATCCACAGGAAGAGAAGCCAAACAACTTTTTCTCTCTTTGCCGTGTTGTCTGTGCTGCTGAGTGAAGTTGGAGCCTCTCGGTCTGTTCGTGGCCGGCAGGGAGGGAGCGGATCCAGAGGAGCTAGAGGGGGCCGAGCAGCTGGATCCGTCCTGCACGGGGAGTTTAAAGTCAAGGGCTGCGGTGCCTGAATCCTCCCTGAGCTTTCTCACAACTTCCCACCACATTCCTCCACTGCAGGATTCCAGACAGGTACAGTGCAGACAGCTTATTTTCCCCCAATTCTGTAATCTCTCGTTTTTTAATCTCCCTCTTCCTTTTTTTCTGGTTACCGAGACTTGCAGCGCCTTCTTTTTTCTTCTTCTTTCCTTTCTCATTTATGTGTCGGTTCTTGTGAGGGTTTTTACTCGTCTGCAGTCGTCAGAGGCAAACTGCAGAGAGACCTTTAAAGCATGCCAACAGTGCGTGATCAGACACGCTTCATTCCGAGGCTGCTGAGGCACGCAAGGCAGACGTGAAGTGATCAACACAAAACGTCCCTCTGACCCACATGCTGTCACTTTTTGTTCAAACCACTCCCGGCTTCACTACGAGGAGTGTCCACGTTTCAATAATTGTGAACTGAATGGCACGCTGCAGCTGTGAGCCTTACTCAGAAAGCCCTTTTGTTGTGGACACATTACTGCGAGAGCGATCTCGTGACCACGTATTCAAGCTCCCCCAGTGGTGAGTTTGTTTGACTGTGAAGGCTAGTGGAAAGAAAAAGTACCCTTCTCATATATCAAATGCAGTTTGCATTTAGAATCTTCACCGTTTCAGCAAAAGGATGCGGGGGGGGGGGGGGGGAACAGAGCCCGTTTTTACTGGGTCAACACAAGTTCACAACAAACCATATAATGGGAGCACAGATGATAATGCAGGGACAAAAATAAAAACGTCTGCTTATGGGAGTCACAGGGAAACAACCACAGGAAACGTTGAGACCGGCAGTTCAAAATGGGACACAAATGCGGATACAGTATCATGTTGCAACCGCAGTGTCAAATATATACTGCTGGAGTCTTCCACATTACTGGATGGAAACACACAACTCAGTGGAGTGTCACACAATTAACTGCAACCCTTTCAGTGATGTGACCTACCTCAATTATATCTCTCACAAAGTGTCCGCCTCATTTCCCTATAATAACCTACTGTATGTAGTTAATATTCAAATGCGGACATTATTGTTTTATTACCATAATAATGAAGGCATAACAGTTCAGTGAGGGCATGCTCCTGATCGGTGTGTGTTAATAGCACTGTGATTGCACAGGAGTCTCTCTTTAGGTTTAGTCTGAGAGATATGGTGTCTGGTCCAAGTGCACGGACTAAACTGGAAGAAATTGACTTGAAACTGGAACGGGTCTCTCCTGATGTTCAAGATCTTAGTGAAACGGTGAATGAATCGTTTGGTACCCGTCGCTGTGCGTATATGCAGGTATTTCTGTATCTTGACTCGCTTTGTTTTTCATGCCCTTGTAAAAAAAGATAGTTGATCTCTCACTTGGTGACATGGTCAAACATGGGTTAACCCATGTTAATAAATATTTTCTTTTAAATAGCTATCATAAAATGATACTCATATGTCAATAATGTATTGTTTGTGTGTCATTTCCCAAAAAATTAGTTTTTAAACTTAAAGTGTTGCCGTCATAGCATCCAGTGAGTGATACGCAGCGTGCCATTCATTTTCTCAACCATGCTTGACTTCAGTGGCTTGAACTTTGCCACAACCGACTGAAACGGTGACTATTTTTATCAGAGAGCCACGAAGATCTTATGAAAAGACCATCTCGGTCACACAAAGCCACTAATGGCACATTTGGGATGAACTCAGTTTGTTAGTTCACAGTGATACAGTTTTATTTACTTTGGCCTACACCAGTCATGTTAATGATTGAGTGATTGTTCCTGAAAATGTTTGACTTGTGTATTAAATATCGTGCCATACTTCATGGCTTGTATGACCCCCTTTGTAAACAATCTTTTTACATGTTTGGTCATTCAGGCTCAAAGCAGTGGATTGACAGGGAAATAATGATCCTCTGACTTCTTCTTCTTCTTCTTCTTTTCTTCTTCTTCTTCTTCTTCTTCTTCTTCTTCTTCTTCTTCTTCTTCTTCTTCTTCTTCTTCTTCTTCTTCTTCTTCTTCTTCTTCTTCTTCTTCTTCTTCTTCTTCTTCTTCTTCTTCTTCTTCTTCTTCTTCTTCTTCTTTTTCTTCTTCACAGAAACGCCCCGCCGTCTGAAAAGCTCACTGCAATCTTGGGAAAACGACAGACGCCGGCCCCCCTTTGACCTGATTTCCGAGCTGAAACCCACCTGGTGCCGTCTCTCAGGAAGGTCACGCTTTATCAAAGTCAAAACTAATTATTATTCTGGAGAGCTTATCCTCCCCCCATCACAGGGGAGTCGGCTGAGTCGATGGCGCTGTGTCTTGGACAAGTCTTCAGCAAAGACAAAACATTCAGGCCGAGGAAGCGGTTCGAACCGGGCACCCAGCGCTTTGAACTCTACAAGAAGGCCCAGGCCTCGCTCAAGTCCGGCTTGGACCTGAGGAAAGTGGTCCAGCTGCCCGAGGGGGAGTACATCAACGACTGGATTGCTGTTCACGTGGTCGATTTCTTCAACAGGATCAACTTGATCTATGGCACGGTGAGCGAGTACTGCTCCGAGCGCACGTGCCCCATCATGTCCGGGGGCCTGAGGTACGAGTACAGGTGGCAGGACGGCGACGACTACAAGAGGCCCACCAAGTTGCCCGCCCTCAAGTACATGAACCTGCTGATGGACTGGATCGAGTCGCTCATCAACAACGAGGACATCTTCCCCACCAGAGTAGGTGTGTGAGGAGTCCACCGATGAAGGCGTCAGACGGTTATTGAGTGTGAAGCCTAACAGCTGATTGACTGCTGCACTGACGTTGTGCTGCATCAGTGCTGAAGGGTCTGCCCGCGGTGCAGCGCTGTTCCCCTTCATTAACACCTCAAATGGGATGATAAAGTTCAAGCAGGGGGTTAATTAAACAATGAGGTTGACATTTAGAGGAGACCGGACGGCTGATTGCGGCGGTATTTTATCCCAGCAGCAGATTTGACAATCAGTATTTATTTCGAAAAGGATCTCTCGGCCTAGATTTTGCATGATTTTCCTCTGGGAGCTCTGCTTCCCCCCCCCTGCTGTCCATTGACATGCAGGTCAAGTGAAATGAATACTCCAAATTTACCTCAAGGTGTAAAAGGGATTTTTGCATACTTGTTAGGCTGTAGATTGCCAATTTTAACTGGGTGTTTCCATACCTATTACGCAGTGTGTGCTCAGTCTTCCATGGCCCTGAGCAGGAATACATAGAGACAGAAAATGGAAGGATTGTGTGAGCGTACATGTAGGACGTGGAACAATGTGCTCTGGTACCGTGACCTTTTTTATTTGTCTAGCCCACACAGCCTTTTCAGATTTAATTAAGTTTCATTAATAAGCCCCTTCCATAGATGGAATAACTTCAAGGAATTGTTTTAGTTTTTTCACTGCAGAGAAAACACTGTGATGCTAGGTGTCTTTTTTTGTATTGTGTATTACTACCACTTGAGGCTGTAAAAGTTGGACTTTTCTGCCTGTTATCTGTAACTTGTAGCTAATAAGTTGGAATCTTTTGACACATCTTAATTAAGCCATGGTTTTTATGTCAATTAATATGCTAAAGAGCTCAGAAATCTCAGAAATCTTATTTGTAAACTAATAAGAGGAGTTTTCTCTCTCTTGCTCCTGTTTATTTATGTATAAATATATATATTTTGTTTTTCTTCATCAAATTGTCATGCATGTTTTGTCAAATATACTCCACAGTAAGAGCAAAGGTACATAGAGGTACATAGAGTACATGTATGCCTGGCTGAGGGTCACGGCTCTACTGCACCTCTTGGACACAAATCATTAACTCATTTCTTAGACTGACTTCTTTTTTTTTAAAGGTGCAATAGAGTGTTAAGTTAAAGATCTTTTCTCCTTTATGTGAGGCTGTGCCCATGCAAGGATTAGCACTCAACGATTGATGCTGTGAAGGAGAAATTATTACTCACAGAATATTAAATGTATTAAATGATTGGTTTAATTTATATAAAATGATTACATTTTTGTCACAGATTTAATCAGACAATTTCTCAGGTGGAAGTATATTAACGGTAACAGGTTTCTCCTTTCTACACACCAGGTGTGCCTTTCCCCAAGAACTTCCAGCAGGTGTGCAAGAAGATCCTGAGCCGCCTCTTCAGGGTGTTTGTGCACGTTTACATCCATCACTTTGACAGCATCTGCAGCATGGGTGCAGAGGCCCACATCAATACCTGCTACAAGCACTACTACTACTTCATCTCGGAGTTCAACCTCATTGATCATTCGGAACTGGAGCCGCTGGTGAGACAATAGTGGGACCGTATGTGTGAGGGTGACAACAGGCAGCAGGAGAAAGGGGATCCTTTTGTTTTGGAAAGGGTTGTCAGTGTCACTCCCATAGCGGTCAGTCTTGCAGAAAACATCAGCCATCCTGCAATCTATAACCTTGATGTGCAGCATTCTTGGTGAGGTTGAGTTTTTTCTCAAGGCCATTGTGTTTTCCAGGCTAATGCACAAAGAAAATAACAGCGATTTTGTCTTCTGAAGTCTTACAGACTATATGATCTCCATAGACTACAATTATTTTTCGTCCATTGGACACTAGGAACAGAACCAATATTCACATTCTCCATTATGCAATAAACTCGAAAATGGTTTGGTTTGAAGCAACAGCTCTCGTGGGAGAAGTTGCTGACTTCGTGCAGTCCTGTAATGAGGCAGTTGTGTTGTAGACCTCCATCACATATGAGCAGATGGAGAATGGTCCTCCAAGCATCAATAAAAAGCCTCACTTATCATGATTATGAAGCCTGGGCCGTGTAATCTCCCCTCATAAAGTGAAACGGGGATGAGACATTTATGTCAACACTCAAAGATGAGTCTTGTAAACAGACCCTGTTTAATTGTTCCACCTTTAGTACCCGAGGGAAATCGTGATGTTTTTCACGATAAGAAATAATGTTCTTCAAACAGACAGTATAGATAGCACTTCATAACAATCATTCATCTCCTCGTACGATATGATTTTTATGTGTTAAACATGTCTTTCTTTTCTTTTCCTACAGAAAGAGATGACAGAGAAGATATGCAATTAAACAAAACCACATGGACAAAAGGAGTTTACATTTTGACGTTATCTGAGCCCCGTGAGAAGTCATCGCCTTCAAAACACTCAAAACAAAGAACAATTTTACATCAGATTGTTTGAGTGGTTTTCTAAGCATAACTTGGAAGGTACACTAACTTTCCACATTTCTTTAGATGGTGTTATAGTGCCTTCATAGAGGTGTTTTACTTACAGTGAAGTGGTGCTTGGTGCCATGATTATAGGACTTTGTGTTGGATTATAATACATCCTCCAATACTTGTGTTTTTTATTTTCTCCTGTGCATGTATGTTTTACCTTTTTATATACAGTGTTAAGTCGTTTGTGTTGAATGTGTGTATTGTTGTAAATGTTTTTTGTGCTTTTTTAAAGATAAAAATGCAGTCTTAAAATGTGTTTTCAAAAATATGTTCAAAAACATTAGTAATGTTTACATTATAAAAGTCAACACTTTATCACAGGAGTGAAAAGACAACAAGATGAGTACTTTTTTAAATAATATATTTGCTTTAAAGGGTTGGTCTGCTACAGGCTTTTAGTTCCAGGCCAAAAGCAACACGGATGAAGGTCTCCCCAGATAAATAAAGACATGGATAAACAAAAAATATGTTCTTGATAAAACACTGTAGATATGTGGCGTCATACTTAATCTTATAAGTGATACTGACCTGTCAAACCTGTGGATCTGCAAATAATCGGTGTCATCATACTAGAAAATCCCCACTACGTGGAGAGGGGTGTGGCGTGGAGGCAAGTGAAATGACATGGTGGCGTTAGCCGTATTGTCGACCAATGGGAGAAGGGGGTTTGCAGAAAGGGGCGGAGATAACGTCTGTTTATGTGTTTTCCCGCCCTGCGCGTCACTGCTGCATTTTCAGCGAGCGATGGGTGCTTACATCAGCTGTGAGAGGCTTTGACAGAGGGGACTTGGCTGGTTTGGACCATTTGGATCCAGAGTCCAGGTAAGACTTTTTTATTGTATTTATGTTTTCCGTTTAACGAGACCTTCCGGTATTTAAATACCAACGAAAAGCTAATCCAAACTAGCGAATGGATGAACATCGGTAAGCTAGCTACGGGTACTAGCTAGCCAGCTAGCTGGGGCTAACGACAATAACAGCCATGGTTACAGTCACCAGTGAACGCTGCAAACTCTAGCTTTCTAAATGAGGGGTTCATCGTTTAGTCGTTGCTGCCTCTCGGTACGTGTGTCTCTGTTTGAAGAAACAGTGCTAATGTGAAGTAACAAAGGGGTAAATGTTAGCTGCATTGTTAACTGGACACACTTGTTAAGTAGGACATCACCATACGTTTAATATCTAGTTGCGATCTCTTTGAGCTGGAGACTTCAGCAAAAAGCAAAAGTTACATTTTAGTTGTCATAATGTGAAAGCTAACACACCTTAACATATACAACTGTATTCTGTCACTCAATAACCAGGCCGAAAGAAAGTTTGACGCAAGAGTGAAAGAAAGAGGAACACGCCTAGTTACCGCGAGGTGATTAATGGACTTTTTGCTTTTTCATTTTCTGCATTACCTTTGCCCTAAATAGCTTGTCGTCGTGTATATTTACGTATCTGCTGATGCTGTTTGTTCCAGACTAACTCTGTATTTGTGACGGGACGTTTCTCTCAGTTGGCAGACATGGTGAGGCACAGCATGATGGCAGAGTTGCAAACCTTCCAGCACTCTCTCCAGGTAAGATAAGTTCTCGTAATGCTGCTCATTTCACACCCCCTTTTTAATTTACAGGAACAGGGTTAGATAAGAACCAGGTGCCAGGACGTAGTACACAGACTGTCAAGGTCACCCAGACAGAAAAGTAGAAGTGTTATCCATGAGTCACGCCCTATCAGTGATTGTGTAAATGCTTCTGGTAATATCCAGGAAGAGGGAAGGTATATGGTATTTCCTGCATCGGGCCTCTGTTTTGGCTGGTTGTCAAAAGGGGAAGATAAGATAAGCTGGTGTGTAATAGTAGTTATACGGCTGTACGATTGCTGTGGGTCATTCTCGGCTAAATCATTTTATAGCATGTATAAGGGTAATCCTGCTGGTGGGACTTTTATTTTTTTATTTTTCGTAATTCCACACTGAGAACAAGTGAGAGTGTTATGTATTCCCTCTCGTGCTTTCTCTACTGTACCACCGCCTGATCTCACCCTGGATACTCTCGCTCTTTCCCCTCCCTCTCTCTCTCCCCCATGCGGCCTCCTTTGCTCTGTCACAGGGTAACTCCTTGGCTTTGGGCCAAGTAGGTCAGAGTTATGGGGGAACTCAGGAGAACGGGGTCACTTCAGAGGAGAGACAGCGCCTTTCCCAAGGCCCGGCAGGTACAACAGCTCTATGATTCACAACAGCTCTGAAAGCTACTGAAACCTTCAGTGCACACAGTAACACTCTGTACTTTCTTTAATGCATTTGCTTGCAAATGGGTTCTTTTGTGTTGCTGCAGACATCGAGAAAAGCCAGCCAGTGAATATCCCAGATGCAGCAAAAAAGAAGAAGAAGAAAAGAACCAGAGCGACAGACAGCTCCACGGGCACTTTTGATGGTAATGAAGCTGATGGTATTGTGATGAATCTAAAGATGCCACAAACATGTGCTGCAGTCTCATAATGTCGTTCTTCTTTCAGATCTCTACAAGCTGACAGATGAGGTGCTCGGTCAAGGGGCTTATGCTAAAGTTCAAGGCTGCATAAGTCTGCAGAACGGACAGGAGTATGCTGTGAAGGTGAGTACGGTTATTATTAGGTAACAAAGATAGACATTTGTTATTATATTCAAGAAAATTTTTCGACAGCTTATGGAACGCTGTTTCTCAGTAAAAGTGGGATGTTTAATATATTTAATATGTTTTGTTTTTACAAAGATCATAGAGAAGAGTGCAGGGCACAGCCGCAGCAGAGTCTTCCGAGAAGTGGAAACGCTCTACCAGTGTCAAGGGAACAAGTGAGTGTATTTTGTGAAAGATATTTTTGAAACTTTATTAAACCGAGCACAGGATGTAACCGATTCTAATCAGTATCTTGACATATCTTGATCCAGCAACATCTTGGAATTGATCCAGTTCTTTGAAGACAACTCCTGCTTTTATTTGGTATTTGAAAAGCTGCGTGGTGGTAAGTATAAATAAATAGCGTAACAATTCAATCTGCTTACACATAGCTTCTCTTTCTCTGTATAAACACTTGTATTCTCTTCTGTCAGGCTCCATTCTGACACACATCCAGAACAGGAAGTACTTTGACGAGCTGGAGGCCAGTAAGGTGGTCAGGGACATTGCCCAAGCTCTTGACTACCTTCACACTAAAGGTAGGTCAACGACCAAACTGCTGTTCTATGAAAGTCCACAAAGAATAGCTGTAGATTATTTATTTATTTATTTATTTACATTTTTGTCATGGTGCCTGTGCTTTTCTACAGGCATTGCCCACAGAGACCTTAAGCTGGAAAACATCCTTTGTGAATACACTGATCGGGTAAGTGACTTATGAAGGACATTAGTTTTTCCTCGAAGGTATAAAGTAAACAAGTATAATGCTTGTCCTCCATCTTCCTACGCAGGTGTCCCCAGTAAAGATCTGTGATTTTGACTTGGGAAGTGGAGTGAAGCTCAGCAGTGCCTGTACACCCATAACGACTCCAGAGCTCACCACACCGGTAACAGTCTAGTTTTGAACACACACTCACTCACTCACTCACTCACTCACTCACTCACTCACTCACTCACTCACTCACTCACTCACTCACACACATTAAAATCAGTGACGTGACTCTTCTCTGTTTTTATTTCTGTTAGTGTGGCTCAGCAGAGTACATGGCTCCTGAAGTAGTGGAGGTGTTCACTGACGAGGCCTCTTTCTACGACAAACGCTGTGACCTTTGGAGTCTCGGGGTCATCCTCTACATCCTGCTGAGCGGCAGCCCCCCCTTCACAGGCCACTGTGGCACCGACTGTGGCTGGGACCGCGGAGAAACCTGCAGAACCTGCCAGGTATTTTTATTTTTTCTCCAATCAGCCTCTGAGCTCGGCTCAGTATCCATCTCACCTCACACTCTTGTACGGGTTCACTTCCTGTGGTTTACATCGGGTGTGAAGGACAGAGTTATAATTTCTGAAAATGACAGAAATGGTTGTAACGATGTGGAGGGAGTTTTCTGATGAGCACTTAGTATGCTGGCTCCGGTCGTCTTGTATGATAGGAAGCAGAGCGTCTGTGGGTCGGGACTGTTGGTTAGACAAAACAAGACATGTTAAGGTAAAGTCACCTTGGACTCTGGGAGCTTGTTATGGGGTTGCAGTTGCACAAGTATGCACATGCTATAGTTACAAGATAGTCTATCCGCAAGGTTGTGCTGCTCAACTGTAATACAAGTAGATGTCTTAGTTTAGCCGTGTCTGAGGGGGAAGTCTCTGTGTGACTGTATAGATTGATTTACGTGTGACCACATCTGTAGTTCTGGACACAAATAGTTTGTTTTCTGCTACCAGCTTGTTTTCTGAGTCGGAGGCTGAACAGGATGTCATGTCCTCTCCACAGAGTCACCTGTTTGAGAGCATCCAGCAGGGCAAGTACGAGTTTCCAGACAAGGACTGGGATCGCATCACGGAGGGGGCCAAGGATCTCATCTCCAAGCTGCTGGTTCGGGACGCGACTCTGCGCCTCAGTGCTGCTCGCGTCCTCAAGCACCCTTGGGTGCAAGGGGTGGGTGTCATTACATCTGTTGATGCAAGACCACTGTGTCACTCATCCAATGCTATTTTTGTTGCTGTATGCTGTAAATTATAAATGTCATTTTCTTTTACAGAACGCCCCAGAGAGAGGTCTTCCAACTCCTCATGTTCTACAGAGGTAAGACGTGCGTGTGTGTGTGTGTGTGCGTGTGCGTGTGCGTGTGCGTGTGCGTGTGTGTGTGTGTGTGTGTGTGTGTGTGTGTGTGTGTGTGTGTGTGTGTGTGTGTGTGTGTGTGTGTGTGTGTGTGTGTGTGTGTGTGTGTGTGTGTGTGTGTGTGTGTGTGTGTGTGTGTGTGTGTGTGTGTGTGTGTGTGTGTGTGTGTGTGTGTGTGTGTGTGTGTGTGTGTGTGTGTGTGTGGTGAAAACGTTCAGTCCCTCATCTCCTCTTCTGCCTCCCCTCTTCTTCCAGGAACAGCAGCACCAAAGACCTGAGCCAGTTTGCAGCAGAAGCCATCGCCTTCAACCGGCAGCTGTCTCAGCACGACGAGCAGCAGGAGGACGTCGGCGCCATCGGCTGCTCCATGAGGCTTTCCCCTCCCTCCAACTCCAGACTGGCCCGCCGGCGGGCGCAGTCCAACGCCCTGCGCACCGCGGACTTTGCACCCGCATCGGACGACCTCACAGCCTAAAGGACCAGCACAAGCCCCTCCCACCGTTGTGTTTTCTGACAGATTACTCTGCCTGCTCCTTGCGTGTGTTTTTTTTTTTTCTTCTTCTTCTTTTTGTTTTCACCAGGAGCCTTTTAGGATCAGCCGCGCAGTCACCGTTCTTGGTGTTGAAGCTCTTTCCCATGGCCAGTAAACGCATCACCTGGACAGAGTTTGAGCACCAAGGGGGACGGGTCAACGCCGGCTTCCACTTCCTCTTTTAAAACACAGCTGAAAGCGTTTTAAACTGTTTAATTTGGGAACAGCTTTGGGTTTACTGTTACAATTTGTCTTAACAGAGATATTTATTTTCTATTCAATGGTGCTTCAATGTTACAATGTGTGCAGCAGAAGCCGCTCTTATTAATGCCTGTATCGGTGCATATCATTATCAACAGCATTACATGGGTCCAGCACAGTTTTGCAGCTGTTGCTGTTCTAATGCAAAAATATTTAATATTGATAGATTTTTATTTTTCTTGTTGTCTAACTGTGAATGTTAAGATTTTGTATTTAAATGCTGCTTATTCATTCTCAGTCACGGGAGGCAAGGGATGAGTTATCTTTTTTTTATTTTTTTTGCTTTTTTAAGCATGTCAGTGTATGTTTGATGTATGTGATGTATTTTGATTTTACATTTTTTTAAGTGATTCCTGTCGTAGAACTTACAGAACGTGCAGGAATGTGAATGGATGTTGAACGTTTGAGAAAGCCTTTCGATCGAATATTTATTTTTACATTTCTTATCATTTCTAGCTTTCACGTCAACACAAGCTACCTGTAGCACTGATGTACTTTAAGATTGATTTTAATTTACATGAAAGGGAGGATATTGTATCATAAATGCTCAGTTAGGTCTTACCATGTGAAATCAACACTTCAGTGACGTTGATCTTTTAAAGGGTTTTAACAACGGTTTCATCCTCATTAGAGTCCAACATTACTTTGGCTCTTTTTTTTCTTTGCACGTTTTATCCTGTAAACATCCCCAAAAAACTCTTAGTTCCTTTTTGATTTGATATCTGTGTGTTTTTTAGTCTGGATGAATTGAAATGTGAAAATTGCATTGGTTTTGCTTGTTTGTTTTGAGACTTAAGGAGTGAATGTTTGATGTTACACTTAGATAGAGGATTCCATATTGGCGCTAAAGGGATTTATTTTTATAAAAGTATTTGTGTATTTGCTCTGAGTGTGCCGATGGGAGAAAAAAAACAGACGAACGACGCTAAGATTTTGTTAATCAAATCCATCAAGTTGCTTTTTTTATTTTTTATTTTTAAATATTTACTTTTGTCTTTGCTTCACTCATTATGAACGCTGTCATTGTTTGAGCAGCAGTGGACACCGATGGCGATCTATCACCTTTTATTTCCCTAATCAGCCCATTAACTATATGTGCTGCGGAGGACACGTCCCCCTGATTTCACACTGTTCCCATGGATACCCCATCCCTATAGCAACACTGGGCCGTCATAGGCCGGCAGGAATTGACAGGGATTTACTCGGGAGCGAAAAACACACACTGGGAAACAACCACTGGCTATATTTAAGCCCTCTCACTCCCATTATGAATCATACGTAGCCTCTTACTGTAATATCAAATGAGGTGCAGTAAATTTGTGTGCAATTATGGGGTGCAATTTACATTTGTCAACGCTCTTATGGGGTCCTATGCATAAAGCTCTGTGTGGAGCACATTCCCCCCCCAGTATGCCGTGTTCTCAATAAAAAAAATCCTCAACATATTCGTCTAATTACAGTCATTTGTCAATTCACGCTTTATCCCGTTAATGCAAGTTCTCTTTCAGGTGTGTTGAGCCAACGAGCCTCTGTTAGGGGTGAGTACATGTGGTTCAGAGCTTCAGCTGAGCGGGTGTCCTTGAATGCTGAGACGATGGAGAAGCGACAGGAAGAGGGTGTGATTAACCCGCAGATAGCATCACTCTGACGGAAGCTGTTAAAGCATTGTGTATCTAGATAAGATTCCAACAACAAAATGCACTTTTATCATGTTCAATAATGGATTAAAAGAAGCAGCAGAACCATCAACACCACCATTCGGTGTATTTGAGTCTCTGATTCCTCAAAGAATTAAATGTTTATTTTATTTATTCAGTGCACACATGTTTAATCACTTTATTGCGTCCGATCTGATTGGAGGGTTTGTTTCAGATCCCTGTAGTGCCCCCGGTGGTCCGTGTTCATTATAACATGGTGTGTGTGTGAGAAGCAGCTCACTCTGCTGCTCACCTGCAGGACGGAGAGATCTCCTCCAACTCTGCTCCTCCTGCATGATGGACGGACAGAAGACGGCGACACGTTGATGAGGTTTATGGGTCTGATCCGAGGTAAGTGACACTGAGAATAGAAAGAATTACAACAATGCTGCTGTGTGTTTTCAGCTTTTCTACTTGGTGCAAACTGCCATGTGACCATAAGTGAGGAAAATGTGCTTTTAAAACTAACTCTTATTGGGAATAGCTGCACTTTTAGTGGCATTGCCCCAATGTGTTACATGTCTCGAGTCCTTTATTGCGGTTGAAAGCTTTGCTCAGGAGGTGTATTATAATTAGTCACTTTGTCAATATGGAGATTTTATTTTTTGCAGCTTTGTAGGAAATACTTTTAAATGGCATGTTTAAAACCAAATCCAAAAGCTCACAGAAACCTCAAGTGTAGCTTATAGAAGCTGCAGCCTCTTAAACATAGATGCTCTTTTAGTGGTATTTCCCAAGTGAGCCTTCAGCCTCTCTTCATCATCATCCTCTCTCTCTCTCTGTGTGTGTGTGTGTGTGTGTGTGTGTGTGTGTGTGTGTGTGTTGTGTGTTGTGTGACACATTCAGTGATGTGTCCGTCATCTGCTCTGCAGCTCCTCAGGGTTTCACAGAGCTCTCCATGAGACATGGTGCTACCTGAAACTTCCTCCGGACCGCCTGCTCCCATGAAGGTCCCCCCCCAGCGGCCCCCGCGGCCCCAGAGCTTGCCCTCCCCGGCGCTGTGCTGCGCCTGCGGCCTGTGCATCATGCTGGCCGGCATCAACATCACCCTGGTGGGGGCGTTCGCCTTCGGCACCTTCATCCCTACCGGCAACCCCCCGATCATCATCGGGCCTCTCCTCCTGCTGGTGGCCCTGGCCTTCTTCACGGCGTGCTGCGTGGTCAGCCGGAGGCCCCCGGCCCACGCGGCCCGCGGGCCCAACGGAGGCGAGAAGTGGGGGCTGATGCGCATGGGCACGGCGGCGTTCGAGATGGAGACCAGCGACCACATGCTGCAGGACACTACGGCCGTCCAGCTCAGCCCCACCAACTCCCCCACCTCCTCCCACAAGTCCAGCTCCGGCCGCGGGGACGACTCCCCGCCGCCCGGCTGTCAGCACGGAGCCGGGGAGCTGCACATGTCAGAGATGTCCGACGTGGGCGTCACCTTGACCTCTGACAGCAAGGCGGGCTCTCCCACCCAGATGCTGCATGCTCAGAACGCTTCCTCCACGTAGCGTGGACTGGTTTGATTCCATGACTACTCTTAGACTGTTGACTGACTTGTGTTGGGCTAAACCTCTCTGATTGTAGCTTATTCAGTGTGTTATGTTGTTGAGTGTGTGTTGCTCAGTTGCCACACTTTGCCAGAACAGAAACAGGAGGTGGTACTTTAATCCAATTGCCTGTTTGTGTACTTCTTGTTGTATGAAGGCTGATAATCCTGCACTCACGTTGTGGAGCGACCGGCGAATGTCAACCTACGTCGGGAGAGAAGATGTCCAGCCAAGCTTCTCTGAGTCATGAAAGCTGCTTCTGCGTAAGCCTGCTCCACCACAAATGTGTTTTCCCCCCCCCCCCACACTTGATTATTTTTTTTTTTTTATCCTTGCATCGGCTGCAAAGTGTGAGCAACCTGTAATGTGAAGATGGATATCCAAGAACAAGTGAATGTGTCAGTCATGTTGTTGCTGCAGATGTTCAATACATGTTTGTGACAAATAAAACTGAAAGGTTATTTCATTGTGTTTCTGTTCAAAAACCTCGGTGAAGATTTAAAGAACAAACAATGACTAACCATACATGTCAGGCTGTAGACGTAAGAAAGGCACGCGACTTGTGGAGATAACTCATTTGTTATCCGAGGAGAGCAGCCGCCGCAGTACAAACAGCTCCTTCCTGACATGTCGCCCATCACTTGGCATCTGACCCAACAGCTGAGAGCCTGTCTGTTTACTCCTCATTACACAGCTGCTGTCCACAAACAGAGCAGGACACACAGTGTGATCCCCGCACACGACTCAACCACTGGAACAGAAAACAACCCCCGGCCGGCCGCTGTTGTGTCGTGAGCGGCTGCAGGCAGGCGGCGCGGGTGTCCTTAGTCATCTCCGTGAATCAAAAATATGACCGGTAGTGTTTCTATACAGGGGATGACATTTCTGGGTCACCTGAACTCATAATCAATCAATGAGGTCACGATGCTCTGAAGAATGGCACAGTGGTATTAACGTAGTGCAGAGTTGCCGGTTCCTGTTATTGAGCCATTTTTACACAAACAATATTTTCCCTTCAGCCTCCTCGGTTCTCCTCACATTTCTGATTATTTACTCCTACTTTGAGTTGCAGACATCCAAGACTGAGACGAGGTATTAAAACTGATTGCAATCTCTCAGAACTGGTAACACCTTTGATTACATTCAACGAAAAAAAAGCCTCCCGTCAAGGAGGAATATCTTGACATTTCAAAAATGAGAAAGCAAAAATACTAAATATCAAACTTGTGTAATATTTCATTGTCAGAGGAAAAAACCAGTAATAACACCATATGACACACCATTCATTCAGCTATTTCAGGAGTTCTGTACGTCCCAGTTTGGTGTGCTGGACTTGTTTACTGCATGTCAGGTCTGTATTTAAGCCTTACTGTCCGTAGTGTGTATCACACAGCAGGTGGCGTGCTGAGGAGTACTGGACCATGAGCGAGGACCAGAGACCCTCTTCAGGATCAGCCTCAGACCACAGGAGTCACTGGGGTCACGGCAGGGGAAAGTCTGGCTGTTTGCTCAAATATTGAGAGATATTAGAATGCTGCACCATCAATGATATCCGTCATGCATCGGATCAATCAATGTCACTTTTAATTCATCCCAACATTTTTGTATTTAAGACATAATGGTTTGATTTGTTCATGTGTGCAGTGAAATGCACGGTGCATGGCGTACTTTTGAGGCTGCACAAAAATACGTATGTGCAATAAATAACCCAAATTAAAGTGAAACATGTATATTAACAAAAAATACAAAGATGAAAAATATGACTATAAAGCAAAATGTAAGATGTAATCGGTAGCCTGTGCAATCTTCTTTTAGTACAAAAAGATATAATGTGCTGCATGGTTCACATTAATATTCCATTAGTAAAATATTTGAGACACTATCAAAGGGTTTTCCAGACAAAAAGAAAACTTCCTATGTACAAAAATACAAAAGAAACTGTGAAAATTGACTTTGCTGGAAAGAGCATTTGAATAAAAGTGTTGTGTGTTTCTCTTGTGATGACACCACCGTCCCTTGGATCCATTTCACCACCACTCTCTCTCTGTTGTGCTTCATATTGATTATAACAGGAGTCCTCAAATATTACTATATAATTGAAAAATGATTGTGATATGCGAGGCAATCTGTATTTCTCTTCCACCCCGCTCATTAAAGTAATGATTTGGGAATTTAATAGCGATAGCGCGGCTGAAGGCTCATAATCACACGTGTGTCAGTGGAGCTGAATGGTTCACAAAGGGCCGCTGCTGAGACTATTACTTTTATGTAAATGACTGCCATTAGAACGAGGAGTGTGTTCAGTGAGTGCATACAATGAACTGGAATCAAATGCAAAAGCTCAATAAAAAAATCCATTGACAGAGATGAAGCTACATCAAGACGTATAACTCCACCTTGTGGAGAGAAAGCAGCAGGCCCTGTTGGACCACTTCTTGGGAATTACTCACATATCAGATATTATTCATCCTGCAGCCAGCTGGTGCTTCAACATCATTTAGACGAGAGGATGCCAGTTAAGAAATATCTCTTTCTTCTTGTTTCTTCTCATTTTCAGGCTGCATTCATTAGAAATCTTCGGTTTATGTGGCATTATATTTCACGTCCATGTCTCCACGTGCTCCATAAGCATCTCCAAACTGAAACAACAGGAGAAATGTTCCACGTGTACTTCATGGTCTCCAGTGTTGGGTCCTGCCACTAGGGGGCAGTGTCGTCCTTCGCATGGTGTTTCCACGCCAGGCGAAGACGCTCGTTCTCATTTCGAGGTGAGAACATTTACTGTTTATTTTGGATTTAATCTTTGGTTTTGGTGCCATATTGAAACATATTTCATCAGAAATCCAGTCCAACGACCACGTTGCTCTATAAAGTTTCGAAAGTTCCCGCTTTCACGAAGCCCTCCATCATCGAGAAAGAAAACTCAATTAGCGTTTATTAATAACACCTGACGTTTGTGTAAACTAATGCGCTCCTACGGTTCCTTCATGAGGGTTTTATTTATCATATTTATCATATTTTACTGAAAGTTCTGTGTTCTGTTCAAAAAGTTCGTGGAATTAACTTTTGTCTTTTCCCACGCTGGAGTTTGTGCTGCGGTTGTTTTGTGGTGAGTCATAACTCATGATAGAGATGGACGAGATGTCCAGTCCCTGCAGGGCTGCTCGAAGAGACATATTTATGATTTTTAAACGAGCAATTAGAGTAGAATCCTTAATAGAAAGTGCACGTTTAAAGTCCCCCTCCTTTATAAAAAAAGTGTTGAAATCAAGTGTTTAATTATTTAAATCCGACACTCCGTGTACGTTCTAATATCCATACCATCACATTTATATGCTTAAAAATATGTCGTATGTCCCAATACATAGTGCGTAAAATGCAGTATGATTAAAAAAAATAGCAGGATGTCCCACTGCAACATTTTGTCATATTCAAGTCAGCACGCTTTTCTGACCCACAATCCTTTGTGCAGCAGATATTTGAACAAAAGGGTCAAGGTTCAAGGTACCATGTTATGATAAACTAACTTCTAAATCGGACACGTACTGCATGCAACAGTGTGTACTTTGTATGTCTGTGTAGACAAAGTAAAAATAAAAATAATGTGATTTGGATCGGGGTTCCCTTTACAAACAGCAGATGCCCTCCTAAAGTACTGTTGCATGCAGTGTGCATTCGACTGGGACGTACAACTTCACCATCACATCTTGAAAATTGGACATCTCCTCCATGTAACAGTCAGGAAAATGTGCTGGTTACATCCTGCAAAAAAAGGTTCCACTTACCTTGGAAATTGGAAAGAGATGGGAATGATGTCACACCCGAGTCGTAAAACATTGGACAGTGTGATGTGTATGACTGATTTAATGAGGAACAAATAAGATGGAAGTGCTAATTAACAGCATATTACTACAGATCTTTTATGCGGGACTGCCATCTTGGATAGTTAGGTCGGAGTTGGGGTTGGTTCAACTTTCCGAGTTGGAAATCTGACTTCAGGCGACGTTCCAGTTGAAATATCCGATTGCGACTCGCAGTTCAAATGTAGCACTGCATAAGACAAGATGACTTTATGAGATCAGAACTAGTTTGGATGTCATTTGTGGACCAATATGCAGCGAGATATGGAAACGTGAAACCTCCATTGCGCTTACACTTAGAATTACGTTTTTCAAAGTGGTAGCCTAAACATCCAAATTCATGGTTTTTCAGTGATGGAGACGGAGTTAATAGAATTACTAATTTGCAGTGAGTTTTTCCGTGTCTCAAAACGTGTCTGGATCTATGAGGCTTTATGGGAAAATGTAAATATAAAATACATAAATTACAGTAAAGAATGAAATGCTCTTCCTTTTCTTTTGTCTAAATGTTGATTGTTTGGACCTTGAATGCACCACGGCCTCATCTGGCCTCATCTGGCCGTCCTTGGTGGCGCCTCCTCCCGCCTGCAGCTCGCTGCCTTCCAGAGGGACGCGGTGATCCTCCTGCGGCCCCGAAACAGTCACGTCGACTCTGAACCGCCGCCTGGAAAAATACATTTCCCACAGGTAATACACCACATTCCCAGATATTCAGAAGATAGAACAATAGCAAGGTTACGGTGTCTTTGCCCTCGTCTGTGAACATAATCATCGGCAGGTGAGTGACCCCGATGTGTTTCATGCACGCTGAACTTCCTGTACACGGGCCCCGCCGTCTTGCACAAGCCATTTGTCTTTCCGTCCCACCTCTGTCGTCGCGTCGAGCAGGCTTTTAACATCCCGCCTCCCGAAAGTGAAGTGCCATTAATTTTATCCCTCTTTTCAGTTTGCAAAGCGTCCCTCACAAACAGCAGCCGGCTTGATCTAATTCCTAATGACTGTTGTGAGTGCTGACTCGGCTATTGTAAAACAAATGATATCTCTGTCCTGTTGGCATAATCCTAATCTATTTCAATGGAAGGGGCCGTATTAAAATGACAAGAGGGGGGAGGATATTTCCATCTCGTGATAAATGTGCAAATGGCCACCAAAGCTGAATCAGACGATGCGTTTTAATGGCCTGATTGCTGGTTCATTTCTCGCCTCATTCTCTCGCAGCCCTGCTCCCTCCTTTTTTAATGCGGAGCTGGTCATATTTTGTCCCAGATTAGTATAGACGCCGGCTGACAGTTGCCTCTGCTCAAGGTATTTAGAAGACATAATTCATTCATAGATCTAGAAGTGCTCCCATTTGTCATCCCCATTTTTCATGCTCTCCACAGTCACTCATTCCTCTGGGTGGTGGTGTGTGTGTGTGTGTTCGTGTGTGTGTGTGTGTGTGTGTGTGTGTGTGTGTCAAGGGAGATGAGGGCCGTGGCAGTTTTCCGCTGATGTATTAGCTGGCATATGCAAGCAATGAATTATCAAGGAGGAAAAGGAGTCAATTATCCACTCCTAAAGAGGGGCCCGGCCTGCGTGGCCTCGGGGCCCCTTTCCATATTTACCAGATGGTTTCACAGAAAGGTGCGCTGGGAGACCTGGGAAGGAGACAGCGAGCAGACCACACACACACACACACATTGGGCTACGACCCTCTCGTCACTTTCCTCCCCGCACATGCTCAGTGCCACCTCCTCAGCTAACAAGGACAGGCGGTGACGTCTTGGTACCCGGATGTCAATAATCCATTTTATACACGTCGACTCCTCAAACTGATTTGGGCTGAGCTGGAATAGCCACGCCGTGACCGTCAGCCATTTTGCAGTGTCCCAATTCTCTCTCCCCCGACTCCCCTGGAATCAAAATGTGGCCCTGATTGAGTGTGCCGCTCTGACTAATAGAGTGGATATGGTAAATGAAATACCCGGCACTTTCATTCCAAAGTCTCTTACCCCCTGTGTCCCCAGTCACTTTGCCTCGACATGTTCTCAGAGATTGAGCGTTCTATCCTGTTTTTGATGAGGACGGGCTGAGACGAGGTGCGCGTGGCGGCGGTGATGCCTCGGAGCAGCCGGGACCCTCGGACACGGGCGGCCGAGCCGACAGGGCCTCCGCTGACTGACAGGGCTAACACTTAGGGAAATGAGGTCGTTAGACAGCATTATGAGTGGGCTGATAGCTCAGTAATGGGTTTTAACTTTGGAGTTTGACACAGGAGCCCATCGGGGATGGGTTTGACGTGCAGGCGGACAGGTGGGCTCCTCCAGAAGAAAGACGGCGACTCCCGCGGGCGCCAAAAGAGAACGGGCGAGAAGGGGGGGAGGGGGAGGTCGAGCAAAAGGTGCAAACGGTCGAAAGAGGACAGGATGCATTCTAAAAATAAAGCCCACCAGACAGCCATCTTCTTTCCCACAAAGGGATGAAGATGAAACTTCTGTTTTTGTTCCTGCCCTTCACTTCGGGCTTACTGGAAGAGTTTTCCTCTCCTCGGAATTGAATGTCCACACAAAGCAAGTGGTAAAAAATGTTGTATCTCCTCCATCCAGATGATTGTTCCTCCAAACTGTTTTTAATCTGTTATGGCTCAATGGCAGAAGGTGCTGATTCCTAAAACAATGAACGTTTCGGGAAAAGGGTTATAATTTTGCACGCTGTATGCACACAGCTTCCCAGCTGCCTGGAGTCTTAAGAAAGGGCGTCTAAATTTAGAGCGTAACGATAAACTCTTAAGTTATAAGACATAGGCTAATGCGAAAGGGTGTTAAAACCAGTGGGATAGTTTAGTGGAGATTAAGGGACGTATCAAAGACTCGTGTAAAGCTCCATCAGGAGCCGTGCGCTTGTTTGGTGGGCATCTGCACATGCTTTTTTTTTTCTTCCTTATTTTCAAAAAGGGTGCCGCTCACAGAGCTTTGGCATCCAGCGAGTGACTGATATGTCTCCACATCACTCCCGTCACTCCTCTCGGCTGTGCTGTGAAAACGAATGGCGCACTTTACGGCCGCCGCGGACCCAGCGAGGTCCGTTCAGGAGAAAGATTTAGAGCGGCGTTACGGCCGTCCGGCTGGACGAGTCGCGGGAGAGCATGAAATGGTTACGAGGCGGGTGGGGGGCAGAGCGAGGGGCGGCGGCTTCATTCGCTCCCCCGACTTGGTTTGGGGGGAGATGAATCATGTGCGAGGGTTTCGGAGGGACAAAAAGGTCAGGTTTCCATGGCCGGCTTTCTCAGTAGAGCAGATGAGGAGGGTCGGCAGAACAAATCGAGTCAAGAAGCCTCACGATGTGTTCCTGGCTCTGTGTCCTGGAGGCATCTCGTTCACGACACTCGAGAGGACGCACAACCTCATCAGAACCGTCCGACTGGTTTATTAGAAGTAGTCCGCGTGTGTGTGTGTGTGTGTGTGTGTGTGTGTGTGTGTGTGTGTGTGTGTGTGTGTGTGTGTGTGTGTGTGTGTGTGTGTGTGTGTGTGTGTGTGTGTGTGTGTGTGTGTGTGTGTGTGTGTGTGTGTGTGTGTGTGTGTGTGTGTGTGTGTGTGTGTGTGTGTGTGTGTGTGTGTGTGTGTGTGTGTGTGTGTGTGCGTCCGCGTGCATGTGTGTCGGCAATCTCCCTCCTGTTTATTTTCCAAAGTGTTCTTGTGTATCTTTCACAGACCGCTGCTGCTTTAATCAGCATCTGTCAGGGAATTCATTATGCTCAGGTGAACACAAAGCCTTTCTTTCGGAGTTGTGAAAAGAACAGAAAAAATAACAGCCCCTTTCACTACCAGAGGTGTGGATGATCGCTGCAGCGGGCTTAAGTGACAGGTAAATTGCAGGTTAAGTGGAGAACACAGTCTTTTAACAAGAGACTCCAGGCTCCTGCAAATCCTCCTTAGTCTTTAATCTGAATACAAAAGGCAGGGGCGGGGGGATTAAATCTGACCCCTCAATGTTCTGTTTGTTCCAGGCTCCACTCGAGGGCCCGCTGTAGCCGGCAGCAGAGTCCCAGGTTTGCATTTCCTTTTGTGCCGTGCGGCGGCATTTAAAAACAGCGGCGTCCACAATGCGGCCTCTTCGGTGGCCGACGGGACAAAAGGAGGGCCCCGGAGTCCCCGGCTTCCCCTCTCGCATGCGCCCTTATCGAGCTCCAGCGCCCGAAATGTGGTTTTGAACTCTCTTAAAAACGGACTGTTTATTAAATTGTGGATGAAACGCCGTGACGCGGCGTCATTATCACGCTTCTGCCGCGGCGGCGAAAAAAACACCAAAATCTTTCTTTATTTAGCGGCGACGACGGTTAGAAAGAGGAGAAGGGGCCGGGGTGAGGCAGGCGGTTAGGGCTTGCAGAGAGAAAGGCGCTTTGGGTTGTCAACGTTTTAGAGGCTTAGAGTCAAACCTATCCGGGCTCAGGAGAGAGGAGTCTGGGTGTTAGGCAGGCAGAATGACTCCTGATAGAAGGAGTTTGCGGCTCAAGTCGAGAGGAATCGTCTTGGCTCCCGGATGAGGCGACGACTAATTGATTCTCTGAAGTTTCCTGTCTCAGAGCCCGATTACAGGTATGACCGGATTAAAAAAGGAGAGGGGAAAAAAACAAGGGATCTGGAGGAGGGAAATGGTGAAAAATCAAAGAGAAAAGAAGATGAGGGCTGCCACGGACGGATCAGCATCGCTTAGACGCATTGATGTGCTGGCTTTTGTGTGCGTTTTCTTTTTTGTTTGTGTGTGTGTGCGCGCGCACACACCGCCGCCGCCGCGGCTGTGTTTGATCTCTATACTCGGCGGCAATCATCAGGTCACATTGCAAGGCCCCTTTCACCGGCGTGTTGCACAGGAGCACATTGTGTTGTAGCAGCATGCTCCCCCCAATCACTCACTTCTGGTTAACACGTCTCAAAGCCAGAGGCATGTGTCTCGCCTGCCCATAACAGTCCCGGACAAGATTGAGTGCGGAGGCATGTGGGAGCCACAGTGAGGCGGGCTCTAAGAGCGAGGCCTCCAGGAGAAGGAGAGTTAGGACGCATATCTAGACCTAAGCTGTCATGCGTTCGGCTGTAATGGCTTGTTTAGTGGCAAAGTCCAATCTAGGGCCCCAGAGAGCCATTATTCCCGGAGTATCGATCGAGCCCCACGGCCACCGCAGCTCGGGCCCCTGTCCCTGATCCTGTTCAGTAATAAGCGTACTCGTGTCAAGGTGGTAATTATCATTGATCTGCAGCCGCTGTGACAGGGCACCGGCCCTTTGCCATGATTCATACCCGGCGTGGGGCTACTGGACTTGAGGCGCCAAATCACCAATCTCATAGACTCATGCAGCTTCTGGTGGCACTGCCATACCGGGCCCCGGGAACAAAGGGGTCAGGGAATGGGTTTCAGGTGTTGTGGTTTCGCTGCTTCTTTCCAGGTGGCAGTTTTGAAGAATTTCTAAGTTTCTTGCTCGGCATGTTCACCCAGAATTAAAAAAATCGTTAGAACGAACTGTTCAACTTTTGGATGGATTCTATGGTTGAGTTTTTTGTTTTATATAGTGAAATTACTTTCTAATCCATCGGATGGATTGTCATGAAATGTGGCTGCAGATCTTCATGGTCCCCAGATGATTAATCCTAATGATTTGGGTGATCCTGGGACATCCAGCTCCACCAGTTGGTCTAATTATTCCCTTATTCAGTGAAAGACTTCAATATCTACTTGATGTTCGAGCACCAAATTTGACATTCATTGTTCCTATGAATCCTAATATTTCTGTTGACTTTTCTTCTTGCGCCACCATTGTCAGTCTCATATCTCTACAACTGTGTAACTGCCATTACATTTTGGACAGACATTAATGTTCCCCTCAGAATCAGGTTAATCACTTTGGTGATATTTTACTTTGTAAAAGTACTTTGGTACTTTGGTTATTGATGAAATACCTGCAGAACTGAAAAAATGAAAGACATTCATAAATTCTCTAAATGTTCTGTTAATTAGCAATCAGTCAGCATGCTAACACGCTAAACTACTATGACAGAGCCAATTATTTATTTCTTCTTTGAATTTTGCTTAATTGTGGCCACTTCTAGTCTGGAGAACCAAACTACACAGAACTGTAGTTCCGCAGAATCGTGTAGAACCACACAGTCCTCTGTATGTTGTGGTTCTACTTGCGTTGGCGTGGCTGAGGCAGGTGAGGACAGGAAACAGTGAGAGGCAGAGAGGCCGACAGACAGAGCAGCAGAGAGATGGTGGGGGTTTCAAGGCAGGCAATCAGTTTTCTTTTTGTGAGCGCTGGAGCGGGACTCGTGTCACCTGCAGACCAAACCCCATTTCCTCTGATTAAGTCCTTTTGAAATATTCCATTTGTCAGTGTCACGGCCCCGGCGTGTTGCCGCGGCGGGCAGCCAGCCGTGTCTGTTGACTGTGTCATTCTCCAATTTACATCAGGCACTGACAACATCATCATGTCCCTAATGTCCCCTTGGCTTGCTCTTGCTCAACCCTTTGCTGGCGCTCTTTATTTCTCTTCTTCTTTTTTGTTGTCTCTCTCTGCGTCCTCGTTATCGCAGCGACGCCAGAACCAACATTCGCTCTCTGGATCCGTTTGTGAGATCCTACGCGGAGTGAAGCCCCAGCTGTTTGCTGGAATCGGGGGTTCTGGGGACCACATGCCCCCCAAAACCTTAAAGGGAGTCTTCCTCTTTATCGAGCGTTGTTTCTTTTTGTCAAACTGTGCATCCGGAGCATCAACAGCTAACATCACTCAGGCCTCAACTCTCATGCGTGTGATCTAACCCCATTAGCAGCCAATGTCTTTTCAGGAGCAGAGCCGGCATGGTTCAGAGAGGATGGAAATTTCAATCTCCCCTCTATCATTTTCCCTATCATTACACCATTCTCTGCCATTCCTCTCCATCCTGAGTCCCGAGAGGGAGCGCTGCGGCTGGAAAGGAGGGCACCGTGCACTCGGTGCCCAACTTTAATATGAGTGGAGCAGAAAAAGAAGAGGGGGTGCTTATACATTATTAGAAGTCTATTATAGAGCCGCTATCACAGTCTCCCTCTCCCTCCCATTCCCTCCCTCTCCTGACAGGTAGCGGGCGGGCCTTGATGACTAGACTCAATCACCTGTGACAGTTTTGATTTGATGTCACTCTCCGGGTCGCTCTATTTGTTTGAGCAGTTAAGAGGTAATTGTGTGACATTGGCGGTGGAAGACGTGCTTTGGCGGCGCACCCGCTGAACCGAGGGGACGAGACGAGGGAGCGTGGCAATAATAAATGAGGGCTATTTCCCCCAGCATTCCCAGACTGTGTGTGTCGCAGGGGTGTGTGTGTGTGTGTGTGTGTGCGTAGCTGATGGGGGGTACAGGACGGGGCGATGAGCCCCTCTACCCTGGGGGAATTCAACTGTGAGATGCACATTGAGGTCGCCTGCACCCGCTCTGATCATCACTTTCTCCGGTCTGAACAGAATTGTTTCTGCGCGTGTTTATTATTATTTTTTTTTGTCTGTCAAAGATAAGTTTTCGCTGTCACTCAGAGGAACTTCTGAGCCCTCGGCGCGTTGACAAGTGATGCAATATCTGTCATGCCGCCATTGATCGTTGTTGAATTGTTTGAAGACCCGAAGATGACTGCGTATTTATGATGAAGTCCAACTTGTCCCAGAAAGAAAGAAACGTTTGCACAACTTTGTGTGTCCTCGCTGCACCATCATTGTGGATGTTAGTGACACTTCATATATTGTGTAGTCATGCGCAATCTTATTTCCTTCTCCCTCATGCACCGCCAAAATCAGCCCAAAAGTGAAGTACCTCGTGGCTTTAAGTATTTACAAAGCTTCTGTTTTTCTTTTTCTCGCTAACTTTATGGTCACCTTGGGGTCTTTGTGGTCACACTGACAGACACAAACCACTTTTTATTTTAGAAACCCGGCAGTAAATCTGATAGCGACGGTGGCTATTGTACAACCGCATTGGCAGTAAAGTCCTCTCTGTATTCAGGGAGTCTTCAACTCTCCCCGGCTTTGAGTGCCAGAGATAATCTAGAATCCTCCTTTTCTTATGTAGAAGAAGCAGAGAGAAATCGTGGCTGAAGATTGCAAATCTGTGAGCTCCGGCTTTACTCCCCCTCTCCCTCTCTCTCTCTCCGGGTCCATTCCCGTACAACAGAGGGAAGGTGGAGAGGTAATTTTTCGGGAGAACTGGATGCCGGCACTTTCCTAAAATCAGAGGATCTGACCCAGTTGTGTTTTCCGCTCGGACCACTGCGCGACACCGGGATAGTCTTTTGGCGTTTAAGGTGCCGGCCAAAAGGCTTTCTCACTCTGCACGTTGAGCTCATCCATTTGTTTGTTATCTCAATCCAGGATTTGGAGAGATACAAAGCTGATTAAACAACAAAAGCATATGGGAAGATAAAGAACACTTAGGTAATGGGTTTAGCCTGCCTGTTTAGCACGCCAAATTCATCCCTTTTCTCTCGGCTCAAAATGCATTTGTTATTCTTCTGCCAGCCTTGATCCAGAAGGGAGAAAAGGAACAAGAAAGGGAGGAAAAAGAACAAAAAAAAAGAAAGAAGAGGCTTTTGGTGACAATCTTGTGAGAGAGTCTAGGAAACCAGCAGCAGGAAGCAGCCGTACTGTTGCTGCCGACCTGCTGCTGGTGCATTTCTAATTCTGCTGTTTTCACAGTTAATCAACGTAAAATAATAATGTTTAGTTGCTTTTAAGTGCCAGAATATCTTGTAAAAATCAATGCATTTATAAATTCCAACTTGTTCATTCAATTTACTGTGAAGTAGGAATCACAGCTTTTTCATTCACGTTTAAAAAATGTCCCTTTTTAATATGCATATATGCAAAATGTTGAAACTGCCTGCAAGCAAGAAATTATATAATAACGATATATTTCTTTAGTATTACACCCGTTTGTCTGTTCACAAGGTAAAAAAAAAAAATCCTGTCTCTATTTATTTGGGTATATTAGTGTGTTAATGGTTGAAATATTTGCCTAATGCAATAAGTACCCATCCTGTATGTGTCCATTGGCTGGCATGTAAACCAATACAGCCATTAAAGCCAGTCTTACTCTCCCCCGGTGAACCTGGCTAAAACCAATCTCGGGGCTTAGCAGTCACTCTGATAATAACACCTCACAGAGGTCAGCGAGCGATGAGGAGGGCTCGGGGGAAAAACATATTTACGCTCCTCCCGCTGCTTCCCCCTCATGGAAAGGAGCCATGAGAAAGGTGCTTACTTAGACCAGATAAAGAGCGAGATGAGAGGCAGCGGACTTGGATTAGGGAAGGGAGACGATCACGGCCAGAAAAGGCAGGGAAGAGAAGGGGGGGGTGGAGGACAGCGAGGCCGGGAGCCGGTGTCTGGGCTGGTTGGATATGGGGGGAATATTAATCTGGGTTTAGTGTGAGCAGGACCCCACAAACGGCTCAAGCAAACAGAGCTTAGACGAGGCCAAGCCTCGGAGAAAGTCCTAAATCTTCACATTAGCTCCCCGCGTTTCTTCTGCTGAACTCGTAAGCTCTTTTTCTAAAGGACAGCACAAACAAACCACAACCCCCCCTTCGCCCCCCCCCCCCCCCCCCCCCCCCCAATAGTACCTCTTGCCAGTCCTACACTTCCTCCCTCTCACAAGCAGACACACACACTCTCAAAAATCAAGACGGCTTTGAGAATCGAGATTGCAGGAAATTTATAAATCCAGGGTCTGAGTGGATAGGGAGAGATTAGATGGGTCCCCCTCTTAAAGCGACAGGACGCCGCCCAATTGTGTTGCTCATTCTCCGGTGTGCCCTACTTCTGTGTCAACGGAGAAAGAGGGAGCAAGGAGAAACACTTTGGGGTGTCTCGAGGAGCTGGTGTCACGATAACCTCTGCAGTCCTGGGAGAAACCTGGACTAAATTCAGTGCTTTTTATTGGTCGGATTTGTGTTGCTGGGAGTTGCATTGAGAGGTACATCCGTGGAATAAAAGGTTTTCTGTTTTTGTTGCAGTCTTTCGGAAGATGTCATTAGATCATCAGGAAGATACTAAACCTTTCCACACAAAAAACACATTATTTCATGAGTGAAATATACATTGAGTGGGACGTGACGGAGAAGTAGGGACGTGGAGGTGGATGATAGATTCATCTCAACAGCTTCGGTGCCCAAAGAGGGTATCCGACTGTCCCGTTGGTGGAGAGGGGGGCCGCCGAGGGAGAGAGGGAGCGAGTTGCTCAACCTCATCCCATCACCCGCAGCTTCCTGGCGGGGAGGGAACCCGGAAAAAGTGCCTTCTGACTGAGTTTCATTAACCTGACCACATGAACCAAAAGCCCCGGTATTAGAGTTAATCAAACTGACATTGACACACTTGCCGCAGTCTTCTGGGTCACCTGGGAGGCTCATCCCGGGCCCCCCGCTGCTTCTGATGTCCAAGGTGCACACGTACAGCATGCATATGCATCCGCCCGTGTGTCGTACACACTCGGCGGCTGACACACTCATTGCAACGCTGCTCTGCAACCAGAACTAAATGAAATATCATTTACGGAGTTCCAATTAAGTGTGGAAGGCCGTTTGATGGGAAGGAAGTGTGTCCGGTAAGCCTCGTGGCTAAATGTTACGATTGCATGAATGTGATTTAAACATCAAATGGAACCTTGAAGGGCCTATAGGCCTTATTTAGAGTCACACTTTAAATCATTAGAGTCGAGAGAGAATTTGAATCTCCCACACATATGATCAAAAAATAAATAAAGTCAAGTAAATTATGTAAAATATCGTTTGCACTATTGCCAAAGTGTGGCTAATTGTGTCCCTTTTCTAAGCCAATGCCCCCTTTATTTATTAAATTTTTTAAACCAAGTTTTTATCAAGCTGATTTGATCCATGGAGCCCAAAAATCACAATTTCCATTCGGACAACCTTTGATAAGGACCCCCCAACCCACCTTCATCATAAAAAAAGGAAAAAAAACTTTAAAATACAATATGTTTTACTAAACAATATAACTTGATGAAATATAACTTTACCTTCGTAAAAATAAGTGTTAAAATAATCTTTCAATTATTGACTACTTGAAAAAAGTACATAACAAAACATTTACGATTTGACCGAATTCTTTTAATATGAGTTTTTTAAAGTTCAGAATACTTACACAAATTTGATTAATGTATCAGTGTAAAATACTCAATATATTAAAAATTATTATTCCAAATTGTCATTGTTCCCAATTGACAGATTCAGCTAATTAGATGATTAATCACACCTCATCATTTGACCTGCCTTGGATCTTAACTTTGAACCATCTTTTTAAATGCGGCGGTTCAGCATATATATATATTTGACAAGCATATAGAAACTAGAATTACTGCACGATTAGCCTAATACTCTACATACAGCAAAAGTAGCAGTTTAAACTTGACAGTGAGTAAAAATCCATTTCTGTGGACAAGAATTACTAATGGAAAGGAGTAAAATGGGGTTTTAGATATGTACAGTAGGAGGACTGTTTGTATTTAAGCTCCCTGCAAAGTCTCCCACTGGCAGCATTATCCGGCCTATGCACCTGTCAAACAACAGAACATGGCGAAAAATGTACCTTCATCAAAAGGAGCCCAGCAAATATTAGACAATCTCCAAAACATTAGAGACGGGACGGCTCCGTCCCGCCCACCCCTCGCATTTATTCACAGGAATCCTAGAAAATTACACTCTCGTTTCGACTTCCTGAATGTGCACTCAAAACGTGGGCATGCGGCGTCTGACAGGTTCCTCTGCAGGCTGCAGACGAGGCCCCCCGAGGCGCCGCGGAGGGTAACCAGGTGTCCACCGACTCCGTAGAACAACCTTCATCAAGGCGACGCCCTCAACAGATCAATCTTCCTGTGACACTTCATTTAGACTGCATTAATGTGGAATTAGGGCCCATTACGGCTATTGGCAGGACCTGACAGTCCCTCAGCGCGGTGATCCTCGCTTCCCAGGAGAGACCACTGCTGAATAGAGCAGATAAGGCTTTTTCAGTCCCGCTACAAAGCTGAAGAAGTCATTAGATTTCTTTTTTTTTTTTTTTTACCCCTCTCATTCAACTCCGTCATCAGTATTGCTAATCAAATAAAGGAATGTGTAAGGCTTTTTTTTTTCTCCCCTCTCTGCTACCGCGCCCCAGCCCTCTTTGATGCAGAGGAACGAATCAAAGCCTTTTGAAGGGTAGATTTTAACTTCACATCATAGGTCCGAGTGTACAATACCTATAAGTACGCCTTTTGAATGCTCCCTTAATGATCTAATATCAGGAGCTTCGTAGACGCCTTGGTGCTTTGGACTTAATCCAAACCGCCGCTTGCCGCCATTCACACCATTTTCCAGAAGTCAAATCCGCCACAAAAGACAGTTTCTAATGTACATTTCGCTTGGTCTATGTTTGCGCCCCCGGGGGGGAGAGAGACGTCGTGTGTTTGAGCGCCGCTGCTTCCCACTTTCCACGTGTTAAGCAGCCATCCAGCTACATTCGGAGCCCAATTTTAAGCTCTGTGAACGAGACTTGTCCTTGTGTACAGACACACTGTATCTCCCTCACACACTCAGAAGAAGCACATATGCACGGTCATGCTCGCAAACCCCCCCTGGGACAAACTCTGAAACGACATTTATATGATTCAGACAAACAAAAGCAAAATCCTCTGAGGTGATACCATCTTTAACCAGCATTTATTGGGGGGGACCCTTTTCTGCTGGCGCCCAAAAGCAGTGAATCTGATTTGATATATCGATATTCGAGCCGGTCAGGTTGGAGTGGGGTGGGAGTCAGGTCAGCCTCCCTGCGATCCTCCCCCCCCTCCCACTGTCTCAGGGGAGTTCATGGCAAGGCCCCCCTCACTGACCAGGCGGCTGAGAGGCACACAGATACCCCCTTAAGGAGCTTTGCTCTCTGGAGGAAACTTAATCTCCTTTTTTAACGCCATCCCAAGGCTCCTCGCGGGCCCTGAATAGAGCGGGGGGGGAGGAGCCGGCTGCGGAGTATCTTCGAGCCCACATGGCAGCCCAGCCCAAATCTGAATATCTGAGCCACGGCGGAGCTGAGGAGCTCCAACGCCAGCACAGGAATTAGCCCTCCGACAGGCCACGCTAAATCCCCCCGCCTCCTCCCCTCAGCCCCACTTGCTCCTTCCTCCTTTACTCTCCTGCAGCGACTCCCCCGACTCACCCACCGCCACATGTGTTTGACAGACACAGGCACAGATAGAAGGGAATTTGATCATGAAAAATATACCCCTATTCTCTTGGAAAGAGCGAGTTGGGACCTTTTTAAAGGAATAAATTGACGTTCTGGGAAATGGACTTATGTTGATGAGTTAGATGAGTGGATTGATACCATATATCTGTTCGTTAAATATGAAGATATAGCCCGGAGAGAGAGTTATCTTAGCTTAGATTTAGGAGTGAAATCAGACAAAGTGGGTCTGCTCACATTATTGGGATGAAACCAGTGGAGACTGCATGAAGTCACAGAAATGCAGGCCAAGAAATAGTGAACTTGTCACTTTTTCTGGCTTCAGGCAAACCGTTGACTCAAACTCTTGCCGAAAATGCAATATTTCCCCCAAAATCTCAATTTGCTGCTATTAAGTCTTGCTTAATTTTTCTAGAATTATTTCTGTAAACCAAACAAATCATTTAATATCAGACCGTTCCACGTGATCATCAACTGAGGTAAAACCTCAGTATTTTATACCTTGTCGGGCTGTAATGACACTCGGATGCCTCCCTGCTTCAGAAGCCAGACTCACCCATCTTCCTCCCTCCCTCTGTCCGCCTCTCTCCCTCCCTCTTGACCAGAGGGCAGGGGTAAATATTAACCCTGACAGACTTGTGTGAAAATCTCTGAGCCATTTTATTTGGAAGGAGGTGTGACAGATTACCGAAGAAGGGCGGATTCCTCAGTGGCAAGAGGTAGCGGCTCTCTTTACCCAAACACTTTGGGACCCGTGCTCTGACATGCTCCTTTAGCACCCTGTCAGGAGACTATTCCCAAAGCAAACACAGCCACGGCTTTCTCTCCGCGAGGCGGGCCCTCATAAACTCCCTGAAAAGGACTTAGAGTGCTGAGGAGCCACAAGAAAACAAGATGTGGGGAAACCAAACAGACCTTACAAAGCCGTGGACATGGTGTCTTTAGACAAGCTAACCGGAGGATGGTGTTCGCTTAGGGGGGTAAAAGGAAAGGCAGATTTCAGCATGCGTTTTATCTCAGCAGGTCCAAACACGGACCGGTGCTGTGTTTCATGCAGAGAAGTGACCAAGTGATACCAACAGAGGATGGAGAGAAGCAGCCGGTTAAACCAGGGTTCTGTCGAATGTTCATTCTGATTATAGTCTGAGTGGAAAATACTTTAATTGTGAATACAAAGTGTTCTTTATGACGGCTGAGCGCAGATTTAAGGTTCAGACTTAAGGTCCAGGTTTAAGGTCCAGACTTAAGGTCCAGACTTAAGGTCCAGACTTAAGGTCCAGACTTGGACCCAGAAGAGTCCTTTATGGCCACGGCGTGAGATTGTGGCACAGTCGTGATAATATACTCCGCACACTGGCTTAAGGGAGACAAGAAGGATATGAGGACTGTGAGACCTGGACCGCTGTTGGACCACAAGCAGTAATTATGCAGATTTTGGGGATGTATTTCTATTTATTAATGATGAGTAAAATTTAACCTGCCTTCTCTCACCCAGTTCAGCGGTCTGATTCAGGACATCAAGCCGCTCTGTCCCTAACAACAAGCTTTTCAATTGGACTAAAATGTGTGTTTATCCCAGCTGCATGAGCTCAATCTCCATGGGAACCTGGCCATCACTGGTTATCATTGACATGTAGCCTACTCCTTCATATTTTTGGAGGATAAAGAAGCATATTACTTCACTTTCACAAGCCACTTGCACCTCCTGTCAGTGTGTCCTGACCTGACTGTGGCCCGACACTCTCTCACTCCTTTCATTTTATCCATTGTTAATAGGGATGCACCGATACCGATACCGGTATCGTCTAGGGCAGGGGTCGGCAACCCGTGATCCAGATCCGCATACGGCTCTTTCGTCGCTCTCTTGCGGCTCTTGCAGCAAGGTGTGTAGAGTAATGTGCGTCGCGTTCACACAGTAAAAAATGACTGCCGTCCTGCCGGTTTGAATCAAACGGCTGCTGATCCACCAGAAGTAGCGCTGGCAGCGGCCTCATTCAGACGCTGTTGTGCGGCTACGGATGATATTATTGTAGCCGAGTGTCTGTTGTGTGTCTATATTTGTAATTCTAATAAAATGAAAACACGCTGCAGGGTAACTTGAACCACTTTTTTATCTCCTTCACACACGTATATCCCACAATTACACTCTTTTCCTTTCCGTTTCTCCCTCCACAATAAAAGCACCGGAAACATAACTTGGAACACAGCTTCCTATATAATTGCTCGATCCTTAATATTATCGCTTACATTATGAACCCGGACACGGGGCGTTTTATGGTCCGACATTAGAGGGACTTCCACAAGAAGTTTAAAGCTTGGGATAGCCTTCTGTTAATTTTGTACTATAGGCTTGACATAATCTGCAGAGGATAAAATAAAATCTGCCTCCAAATTAATTGCACTTTCATGGAGACCAAATCTAAGAAGTATCGGTATCGGTACTCGGTATCGGCAAGTACACAAATAAAAATACTCGTACTCGTATCTGTTTGTAAAAAGTGGTATCGTTGCATCCCTAATTGTTAATATAAAAACAATGACTAGAGGAGCTTTAAAGTGATGTTTAATCTGGATAAATACATGTATGGCAATATTTGACCACAGAAGGTACAATTCTCAGACATATTTAAATTAATATTCCTCGAAGGAGAAGTGGTGTAATGAAACTCCTCCCTCTTGCAGACATGTCAGCCTTAACCACAGCTTTTCCCCACCTGTTTAACACTTGGCCAGAGACCTAACGGAGCATGTGTACATGTGTGTGTGTGCAACCGCCTGAATGCAAGTCCTTTTCCCTCCGCCTCGGCCTGCGAATGCACCGGGGGACTATAACCTCTAATACCTCTGGAGCAAAAACTGGGTCGAATGGTTGAACCAAGAATTAATTTACAGGTGGCGGCGTCGAGCATTACAAAGGTTCACCGGGTCGTACAAGCGGGGCGGTGGTGAAGGGCGTGGGGGCAAATGGAAACCGAGTCCTTAATTCATAAATGGACTCTAATGAGTGGATTCCTCTGGGGGGGGAAGAGGGATCACAGTTTCTTCAATTGAAAAAGTGAGCCAAATGGATCATCCATTTATTCATCATCTGTGGACTTAATTGGAATTCAATTTAACTGTGTGTGTGTGTGTGTGTGTGTGTGCTAATGTGACACAGTGTGTATGTGCATGTACACTCACATTGTTGGACCCTCTTTTAAATTTGCTGTGCCTGATGGGCTCTGAAATACATTTCTCTTGAGCCCCGAGCAGACTTAGATACACTTGTCACATAATCAAATGTGAAATACAAAGTACTGTATGGTGAAAGGGCCAGGACTTTATTCCAGGGGAAATAATTTACTTTAGCGTTAAGAGGATTATGATCTGGTTGGGCCGTGGTGCTGGTGGATGGATGGAGGAGGGGGGGGAGGGGGAACCGGAGCATCTAAGGCAGCGAGATGTGGGGGGGTATATAGTCGGCTGCTACAATACTGGGCAGGAGGAGAGCATCCTCCTCACTGTCAAGATTCATTTAGTCAGAACTAAGCACTCCAATAGGCCTGAGCTCTCCAATAGGCCATATCTTCTTGCTGTTCTTTCGGGCTGGTGGGGGGGGGACTCTCTATCTCTCTTTCTGTGTTAATGAAGACCCTCAAAGTGGTCCAATGAGAGCTGCAGGCAGTGGTAAGCCAATGAGGTGAGAGCCTGATTCCTGAATGGGGTTCAGCTTGGAAAAGCGCGAGGGGATGGGGGGGGGGCTTCATATTTTAGCCCTGGCCCGTGGAGATTTTAAGGGTCCTGTGTGCTGGGAATCCAAAGATGGAGCTTAAAAGAAAAAAGGCTTTTGAAAAACTTACACTTTTTGGCAGTCCGGCGTGGTTCCACTTGAGTGGGAAAGGAAGACATTTGGGTAAAGTCTCTTCCAGGTAGAGCGGGCTTCACCTGGGAATCATCCTCTTGATGTGTTCTTAGAGGAACTCTGAGGATGGACCGGACTTGACGCCGTATCTCTGAGGGAGTGAATGTAAGGAGAGCAGCCCCCTCTTTACGGAAGAGTCTTACCAACGCAGACTCCCACCGCTGCTGGTCCGCCGCCATTGGCTGGTGTCCTCCGATGGCTCCTCCGAGCGAGGCACTTTGCGAGAGCCCATTTTAAGAAATCTCCGTGGATCAGCCGCGCTCGCTCCAGCGAGAAGACACAAGCCTCCCCCATCGCCGCCGATCCCAAACCCCCCCACCTCCCCTCCTCCGCCATCCTCTCCCCCGACGCAACCTCCCACCCCACCCCTGTGACTCACAGCGCCCGGCACCAGGCTTCTTAAATGCATCTTTAATTCAGCAACTTTGAAGTGGCACTCCGGCAAATGCACTCAATCAATTATAAATGAAATAATCTCCTTATGATATTAGAGATTTTTAAAGTCTAAGAAATACTGGGAGATTAGGGAGCCCAAATCAGTTTTAGCGGTATCTAAAGTGACAGCAGGAGAATCATTGGAAGGAGCGGGTAGAAACTTAAAATGATTATGTAGATCTGTGTCACTGCCGAATGTTTCTGCAAATCCCTGCTGGATCTACCGCAACGGAGGAAACAGATTATTCCTGGCCTTATTTAAAGGGTTGGGGTTCTTAAGTGGCTTTTTAAAAGGAAACATTCATATATATTTACACATATATTTACAGCTACTCTCTCTCCCTCTCTTGGAGACGCCCGCCGCCATCTTTTACCCTCCGGGTCAGCCTGCGTTGTCACATGTACGTAAAGCTGAAGTTTTAGCTTAAAGCAGCCCTGGTGGCTAATTCATCAAAGCTTAGGCTGATTTAGATGTGAAGTCATCACATACATGTTTTGCATTAAGACATTATTGTATCTTTTGATTTAATAAAGTTTGGATGAGGCGACTGCTGCAAATGAATAAAACTGCTGTTTTTTTTTTTCTGCATATGCAATCAGAAACATTTGTGGAGATCCAAAAGAAGAGTTTGCACATCAAACCCGTTATGCATTTATTTGCTATATTATTTCCGTTGTATTAAATTGCACACATCTAAACAGAAAGCTTTCTATTCGGATGGTGTTGGTGCCACGCATGCGCGCTCTGCCGCGCTGTACAAACCTCGTGTTTAGTTCAACCTATTCCACCCGCAGCGGCTGTTGTGTTTATCCGCTCCCACCATTACTCACAGCGGTAGAAATTAGAACCCAGTGCACATTTCTATCACGCTGGGGTTCATTCATCTTTGATTACACCCTTCAGATGATATAAATTAGGCCTATCCCACACTGTTAGCGTGATGGATTGCAGGGGCCGATATGAAACACACTGATCGATATCATCGATTGGTTTCTGTGTTTCAAGGCTATGTGGGAGTGAGTCTGCTCCTGCAAGCCTGCTCAGCGCTAATAAAGAACTCATTGGTGCCAACTTTGCAGGTCTTTTCTACTGAGCTGTACTGGGTGTAATTTTACACAATTATCATCTGTGCAATGCAAATATAAATGTAAACGTAAGTACTGTCCGCATTCTCATAAGTGCTCGTCAATGAAGTTTCAGTTGGAGTTTCCTCATTCTCTTCAATGGTTTCTCTCTTCCTCAACGTTTCCAGTGGATCACTTACACTATCATACCAGAGAAATTCTGTTTATTGTAGCTGAGGAGAAAGCAGAAATCAATGGAGGGCTAACTGTTCCAGAGGGCAGAGGTCAGAGGTCATGGAGGTCATGGAAACAAGGTGCCAGCGGCCCTCATCATCACCTCCATTTTTATTCAGTGAAGCATTTGGTGAATTGTGGCGGAAAGAATAAAATACAGAGCTGCTTCAATTGACTCGCATGCTGCATGAGCAGGAGTGAGAGTTTGAGGGGTGGAAAGTAAATGTTTCCAGTACAGGCCATGGGAGGCGTATGGGTTTTTCAGCCCTGCTGACAGTCTGACAGCAGGTGTGTCTGACTGTCCCTCTGAGCAGAAAACAGCTAAACGAGGGGGTTCGCATTCATCTTACAAAGAGGAAGAAGAGGTTTGTGGGTCAGGAAAATGAAACAAATACGAGAGCATCAGGAAACCTATTCAGGCATTTATCAAAGCTGAGTGAAAGGGCTCCATATGGACACGGTGCAGGTCAAATGAATAAGCTTTTAAAAATCAATCTCGCCAATTACTGTCTGGAGTGAGTCACGCTCCGCTCGGCACACAATCAAAAGGGGCAGATGCAGCGAGAGGCTGAGGAGGGAGAGGAGTGACAACTTCATGTTTAGGTAATTATCACCACTTCTGGCATGAGCTGAGGGGCCTCTTAGCCGCCTCATTGTTGTTGTTAAACAGTTTGCTCTGCTGATTGATGGTGAAAAGGGAACATGCACCCACACCTCTCCTGGGACTGTGACATAATGTGTGTGCATCCCCTGTGACCCTGCCAGCTGGGCAGGCTAAACACAACACACACAGCCAGAGACTCTATGGGCTACCACAGGGGGCTGGCTATCAATACATTATTCATATCCATCTGACGGGACACACTCCGAGGCAAGACACACACACACACACACATATTCAAATTCAGCCACTTTATCATATCAGTGGCAGAGCGGAGAAGTCATACGTCCCCGTAGACGCTCCGGTCTTTTCCTGCACCGTCATCAGATTTCCCCGGCTCTCCCCCGTGTGTTACCTCCTCATTCATATTCATGTGGAGTCAGATCTCCGCCAAAGGGCTCCTCTGCAGGGAGGGGGTGTGGAAGGAAAGGCAAGGAAAAACGCACACAAAACACACACACATTAACCATCACAGTCGATCTCAGCATGCAGGATACTGTACTCCTGTTGTGAGTGTGACAAATGTGTGTGATTTTGAGTAAACAGTGTTTTAAAAACTGTATTTTAAAAAGAAAAAAATATTTTTTTTAATGCAAACCTTTATTTGCAGGAACACAAAACAAATGCACGATCACATTTCCTGCAGAATCAGGCCTCACATTAAAGTCTTTCCCTCCAGTATTTGCTGTTCTCATGCCCATGTTCCGGCTCGGTGGGCAGCTAAGCAGCGCTCATTAGGAACAGATAAATACGGACAGATATCCATCAGCGCCGGCTCTCTTTAACAGGCTCCCGCAGGCCCCCCCCCCCCCTGCCGCCGCTGTGTGCTGGAGGGATTATCTAACGAGAAGGCAGCGGCTCTCACTCCTGGGTTCCTCCAGCCGGGCCCCCATCCGACAGGCGGGCCGGCCCGACTCTTTGCACGGCCAGTTGGGCCCAGCAAGACTCCTTTTCATCGCCTCTCCCTCCCTTATTCGCTGACTCTCATGTGTGGGTGTTTCCCTTTCAGCATTAAGAGGGATATACAAATGTCAGTCAGACTGCCTTTACCCCCAACACTGCAATCGGTTCCTCGTTCGTCCGCGTGAGCAGGTATCCAGGTTAAGTGGCCCGACCGCCAGCGTCCCAGCGGAGAGCTGGATGCCTGCGGGCCTCCTCACACATTCATTTCTTAAGCACTTATTTCCACGCGGCGTGCGCTCTCTGCAGAGGCTTCCAGCACACTGTAATTAGAGCCGAGTGGCTGGGAGCAGAGCGGCTGATCTGCAGGTATGGCCCGGAAAAATAGGGTATCAACTTTGCGGCCCATTGTTGTCATGCACTATTTAAGGGGGGAGGGTCATTTGTGGGAGGTAACGATTCTGGGTTCAACAGAATACACATCTATCTGTAATTAAGTTGATTTAATGAAATGTAAAAAGGTTTTGGATCATGCTAATTTAAATTAATGTTAAAGGAAGAGTTTTTGGACATTTGCTTCCTGCTGGGTGTTAAGTGAGAAGATTGATATAATTTCAAAATATCTAAATATGAAGCTGGAGCCAGGAGTTGCTTAGCTTAGCTTAGCTTAGCATTAAGGCTGAAGACGGCTAGCCTGGCTCTGTCTCAAGGGAACAACATTAGCATTCCAGCACCTGTAAAGCTCCCTAATTAACCCTTTGTCTAAATGTGTGTTTAATTTGTAAAAAGCAGAAGCATAACAAGGACAGGTTGTGGTTGTACGAGGGGTCGTGTGCAGCACTATTTCTAAAACATTTTTAGAGTTTGACTTTTAAAATACAATTCTGTTTTCTCTTTTATGTGGTTTTATTATTTGAAATTAACAATCTTTCATACAGTTTTCTCCATTGGCCCTAGTTGCCAGATAGTTTCTGACTCCTGTATAAATGGTCATGTTTGGGTGCCCGTGTCCCTTTTGGCAGTGTCAGTGTGTTAATGCCAGATGTGGCCCTGCCCTGCCCTGCATGCCCGCCAAAGCCTTTTTTAAAAAGCTTTTTGCAGAACAAGGTATAAACCCAGATTATGAAACAACAATAAATCAAACCCGTATGCTCATTTCATAAAAGCTTGACTTAACAGGTCCCATGAGCTCTGCATGTCCACAACTTATGAAGTGACGATAATGAAATACATCAAAGTTTAACTGTAAGAATCAGTCCTGTTTCTGTTCACGCTCACACTGTTCACACACTTGCGCTCATAGTTGAGTTTGACTTCATTCCAGCTCATTTATCCAATATTAGGCGGAAAAGGCTGCACTTTCAGAGGTGTTTGAAACAGAGCTTCAGATCAGCCGCCGTTATTCTGATGAGAGACTGAAGAGAAGAGGAGTGGCTTAAGCTCCACAGAGCCTCAATTCTCTAAATGTTTGAATCCACATGACCCGCAGATGCTTTAAAGCAGATTTAACAACAATAGACAGATGTTGGACGTTGAGAGGTAGCTAGTGCAGGAGGGAGCGGTTATCACACCGGCTGAGCCCCCCCTCCCTCCCCCTCCCCCGTCTTTTTAATCGAGAGAAGACTTAGAGCTGTTTCTAAGTGCTTCTAAATCAGATAAAACAGACGGAGAAAATCAACTTCTCCATGTAAGTGTGCGCTGCTTTGTGGGGCTGATAGGGACCAGAGAGGATTACTTCAGGATGGGAGGCTGGCTTTGGAAGGACTATGAAGATGGGAATATAGACTTTCCTACTTTACAGGATCATTACAGTCAAAGAGTGGATGGAAGCCATTCGAGTGTGCCATGCAACGATTCTTAAAGGGGAATAGCTGAATTTCACCCTTTAATACTTTTAATACTTTCTAATACTACATTTTTTTAGACTCGTTAGTGCGTTGAAGTAAATATTTCACGCAGGTTTCTGAACCTGCAGGTACATAAGTGAAAACTGACCCATCCCAAGCATTGGCATTATGGAGCATGCAGAAAGCAACTTGATGGGGTTCAGGGTCTCGCTTCAAGACACTTTGACATGCGGACAGGAGAAGCTGGGCATCAAACCTCCATCCTTGTGATGAAAGGATGACCCGCTCTACCCCCTTACTCTCCTGCATAGCTCAAAGGGAAATCAATCGCAAAAGACAAAATTAGGCCTGCATGCATGCATCAATGTGAAACAGCCAATCCCAGCCGACATTGGGCGAAGGCAGAGTTCACCCTGGACAGGTCGCCAGTTTATGGGCACATTGAGACAGACACATCCACACCTATACGGGTAACTTAGAGCCAATTAACTTAAGCTGCATGTCGTTGGACAGTAAGAAAGAACCAGTCAGTGTGCAAGAATAAATGTCTCGTTAGCATGTAGCCTCGCAACTTAAAACATTTAACTAAAATACATTTTTACATCCATATTATGGTTTTTCTTTTTTTTCTTAAGACTAAGATCCATTAAAGAAGGAAAGAGAACCAGACACAGCTCCTCTGCTGCAGGTTACAGATAGGCTCCGCCCTTTCCCCGGGTGATAGTTAATTACCCCGGATAAATCCAATGGCAATTTGTCAGGCCGTTCCAGTATGCGCCCCACGAAAACCAACCACTTCCCTCCTCTCTTCTTCCTCGTTCTAAGCTCATGTAATGAATCACTAATCACTCGGTCCCTGACGAGCATCCCCAGCCTATTATCTCTTAATTACCCCATCCAGGAGGCATCGACACAGGCCAGCAGGGGGCGTGCTGTCAAGCAAATATTTAAACAAATACATGATGCCGATCGATCAGTTTGAGCTCCGTGATGTTCCATTTCATGTTGTGTATGGGTGACAGTGTATTTACTGCCAGCTGGTGAATTATATATGCCCCCGTGTTTCTGCCCATTTACCTGAGAGGTTGAGCGAGACTTTGAAAGCCCCCCGGCTGTGCTGGTTTATGTACATAGAGCCAGAACGAACTGGCTTGTCCTCAATCTCTGCTCGGCTCTCTGACCGCCGGGCTCCAAATGGTCCTCCTGTGGAGCATTCGGGCTGTGGCATAAAATGGAGCCTCTAACTCACACTCGAGTCATTTGCAGATGCAACACTTGGGATTTGAAGCGAGTTGCCACAGAGCAAAGATAGAAATTGGAATTGGCAGCAGACATGAAATGGGGTCGGGGGATTTGTCCTCTGAAACACACACACACACACACACACACACACACACACACACAGAACATGTGAGTTACAGAGACCTCTACTTCGGGAAGGGGGTCTGTTCAAACAATGGCGTCGCAGATGAACGGCAGCTCACAAAGTCTCAGAAACAGACTTAGAATAAAAAGCCTAATTTGTAGCTGCCACTCTGTGTCTTTTGAAGAGTCCCCACACATTGAGTTAAAGGGATTCTGGGTCATCTTGGAGGTAACGGTGGTCCGGGTCACACGGGCGCTGTGATGGAGCAGATTTTCCAAGCAGATTGTAAAGAGGGAAAGAGAAATTCCCATACTCCCTTTTCCCCGTCTGAGAAAAGAGTGAAGAATAGCTTCAAGATCACACAGTTGTCGCTTGTTTACATCAACCCAGTAAACCAAGAACAATTTTTAGAGCTTCCAAAACTGACAGGTGCCCCCTGCCAAGTCCTCTTAATAGTTAAGGTTTTTGAATTTAATCTCACTAATTTCGACATATCCCTCTAAGGATCTTGAAGCTTAACTTCGGGAAAGAAAAAAGACCCTGTACGGCCCTTTTTGGAATCCTGGTGTCCGTTTTTTGTCAATCCTTTAGTGAAAGCCTGTCAAAAATGGTTAGCTTCTCCAGTGAAACTACTTCTTTGCATCTTAGCTCCCGGTCTTGCCCTGTGTCTGCACAATTTCTTTCTATCCTCTTGTTTCTCTCCTTTTGTTTAGATAAAGCGAGGGATTAGGAAAGATTTGCCCCCATAAAGTAGTGGTTTGATGGGCTTTTATCCCACCATGTTGCTAAAGCTGTGTAGCCCCTGGATTAGGGCCTGACAATAGGAACCCTTGTGCTGTGCCGCAGCCTGAGGGGCACAACCAAAGACCGGCTCTGAGAAAGAGGGAGGAAACAAACCTGCCAACCTCGATATGTCAAGTCTGCTAGAGAAACCGCTCAGAAGAGCGGTCCGGGCTGCAGCATGGAGCGCCGCCTCAACAGGATCATACGAGGAGAAACAATAGTGAAAGTGAATTAGAGGTCTGTGTCCCCCAATAATTACATTCTGACATAACAACGCCATTTTTTTCCAAGGTGCTTATGTGAAAAATTATTTTTAAAGTCTCTTTACTGATCTTGGGGAAGTACAACTGCATTTGTGAAGAAGGTTGTAGAAAGACTTTTGTCTTTGATAAATGTCCTCAAGTGATGTCACTTGAGTCAGCATCATAGACGGTATATGAGAAGTGGTCGTAGTCACCGTGACTGAACCCATTGGTTTGCGGACTGCTGTTTTGAAGCACCGGGTTTGGGATTTTGGACTGTCGCCATCTTGTTTTTATGGAACCAGAAGCAACACGAGAGGGTGGAGCTTAAAACTAGAGATTGAGATCATAAACTCTTGTTTACAATGTTTACTGAGGTAGTAAATCAAGTGAGGAGAGTCATTATTATTACTTCTATTCAACACTTGTTTTTGCCACCGGAGGAGTCGCCCCCTGCAGGCTATTAGAAAGAATGCAAGTTTTAAGCACTTCCACATTGACTTCACTTTTCAAAACCAAAAGTTATGAAGAGACTGAAAACAAAAAGGTTGAAAATGGCAACAAACAAAATGTGTATGTAGAAGTGAGCCTACCAGAGCTCCTCATCTCAGCTTAAGGCTACATCAGCAGCCACGGACACAACACACTTGTATCGCCGACTCAAATGCTGTTGAATTGCATTGTGGGTGATGTAGGCTCCGGGTGCTAAAACTGTCCATTGTCTTTAGCACCAAACTGCAAACAGACAAAGGTAGCTGGTGAACATTGTGGAGAATTTAGGAGCCAAAGAGATATTTCCTTCAGAAGTTGGTGGAGACCAGAATTGAGCAAAAAATACGGCAAATATTAGACTTACACTTGACGAGTGGCTAGAAACACAATTCCATATAAATATATATCTTTATCTGCTGGATGAGTGTCTATTTAATGTTTGCATTGACACCACAGTGTATAGACTTCGTCATTTTCCTTTGGTTATAAAGAGTAAGGTCTTAAAATGACAACTTTTGTGTTTTTAATAGATGTCCAGCATGTCAATTTGAGAATGATGGTAACCGAGAACAGCAAAAGAAAAAGGCGATGTAGCTCTAGATTTGTCCATTTCTATCAGGTATCCAGCACGAGGAAAGTCTTTAAGGTGAAGGCCCGGCTAATACGCAGCTGACGACTGCTAATGGCAAGTTGCTTTGTTACTCCAGTCACACGAGTCCCAAGGAAGCAGTCAATTCTAAACCATACATCAAAATGATTAATTTCACCCAAATGAGCACGAGCTAACCTTGACTAAGAGCATGTGCAGGCCAGAGCTGCTGGATTGAGACCAAATATATTCATGAAGTTAAAGAAAACCTAATGATAAAAGGTAATGGGCTCTGAAGGCTGAAGGCATCAACTTTCTCCTCGATTTGATGGAAGATGCCACTTGGAAATATTGGGAGCCATTTGAGGGGTAAAATTACAAACATTCATGCGTTATAAACCTGATTAAAAACTGAACATGATTTATAAATCGCTGCAGCTTTCTCGGCTGAGCTTTGATTCAGGCAGCCAAAGTCCTGATGCAGGGATAAAAGTTTTGAGATTCAGAAAGCCGGAGGGAGGATGATTGAGAGCAAAGACGATAACTCAGATCTGAGGAGAGGCTTTAACACGATAAAGCCTGAACGCAGCCAGAGTGCAGAGAACAATGAGTGCAGCAACGAGATCCGCAGAAATCTGAGATGAATTTGGGGTTTAGAAAGTTAGCCTGCAGCGAGTTGCTGAGATCCTGGAGGTGATCGGGATGGAAATGGTGAATAAAGAGAGATGGTACCTTCTCTTCATGATTAGGCCTCAAAAACCATCAATACTGTTCTGCAAAATAAAACATCTGGAACTACTGCGTGTGCTTTTTAAAGTCTAAAGAGCTGCAATGATTAGTTGATTAATCGATTAAAACTTAGATTTGATTAGATTAGATTTGATTAGTCCCTTTATCAGTCCCGCAGTGGGGAAATTTGCAACCATTTTTATAATGAATTAAGGTTTGCATTTTCCAAGTTTACCCAAAGTTTGCTGCTCTCTGTTTTATATAGCAACAGGATTATCTTTAGGTTTTGGGTTTTTTAACTGTTGGTCTGACTAAAAAACATCAGTTTTTTTATGTTTTGGTGGATATTTTTGGTGTATTTTCAGCCAATTTATAAATAAATAAAAAACGATGTATAGAGAAAGTAATTGTCAATTTAATTGATTATGGAAAAATAAAATTTTCAGTTAGAGCCATCGTCAAAATCCTGCAACATGATATACACTCAATGAATCAAGATAACTTCAAGTAAACAATTTAGAATACTTTTAGAAAAATGTGAATTCATACTTTTAGATTATATATACACCAGTGTGAGACTTGCATGTGCATATAACAATAAAAGTGTGCAAATTCTATTCTGAAAACGTAAAGTCTGTGATCGGAGTCGTGGTGCGTTCACTGACCGCCCCGTGGCCGTGAGGAGGGGCTGCTGCTCCACTGGCCGGGTGTCATTCAGATGGCGGGCCCTCTTGACATTAAAGCCTCAGCTCGCTGGACATTAGCCCGCAGTAAGTTCCGTATAAAAGCTGATTTGAGGAAGAGCAGCTGAGAGGAATTCCTTCTCGCTTTAATTGCTTTAGAAACGCTTCTCACAAAGAGACACTGGCCAGATTTACCTCCAGTTTAAGTTCTTATTTCCATCGGTTCACAAGTTAATCCGATTTTTTTCTCCTCAACGCCGGAGAATGGTCTGCACTTATACTGACAACAAAAACAAACATGAGCTCGAAATGGTACAAATAAAAATAAAAGATTATTATTATTGATGGCTTTAATTTGCATATTTTTTTAAATATAAAAACGCACTGATAACCCACCTGTTGTGTAAAAGCGTCCACTAAACTCTTTCATTTTATTCATTTATTTTTTTCTTCATATTTGGGATTTTCAGAGTTATTGAAAGAGGCAATTAAAACAGAAAGAAGAGTGAGGACAATACTTGAACTCTTTAAAGTGAACTTAAGAGAGTGTCACGTGTTCTTCTCACGCAGGCTGTTTATCAGGAGTCTAAAGTTCTGCAATTGAATGCGGCCAAAGATCAAATTGAGTTTAGGATTTGACCCCCCCACCCCCACCCCCCCTCATTTCTCTCTCCCTCTCAGAGAAAACTCGACAAAATATGCAAGCTTTACATTAAAAGGCTACTTTTCTAAAAACCTTGAAGAAGAGAGGGGCATTATTGTTTTAATCCTCTTACCAGCAGTCATTTTAAGACATTTTTTGGAGGGTGAAATGGCGTCTTGTCTACCCAATCCCACCCTAAATCCCTCGGGGCCGGGGAGCTGCTGGAGGCAGCAGCGTGTAGCCCAGCCTGCGTCTCTGCACCTCCGCGTCATCCCCAGCAAACACAGCCACCACGAGGCAGCAGAAATACAATTAAAGCCCGGAATTAACCTGAGAGTCACCGAGCAGGCCTCAACTTACTATTTGCATATCATTTAATTAAGACCTGTGTTACAGACTCCCTTTTTTATGTTGAACTCAGGCGTTTTTTTTTTTGTGGAAGTTTCATTATTTTTAAAAGCTCACAATATCGACACTGAAGGTCTGATGTTCACTTTGGATCCTTCTTCTGGTTATTTCCCTTTTTCTTCATTTTAGTATTGTGGCATTTGTAATACTTGTTTAGGCCTGAAATGTATAAAAGCATTAGGCCATATGCCTGCATAAATAATGCCCATTTTAGTGTTTATTAACTTTTTAACAATACTATGAAAACCATTTTAAAATAGTTGAAATAATTGGTAGGATTTTGTGTTCAATGTTTGTAATAAAAAAACAGAAGTGCAGTTTGCCCTTTGACCTCAACTTTAGCTGATTTTGAGCAACACATTAAAACCTGTGATGTAAAAAATATGAAGTAATACTAATCATCTCAGACTGTTGCATAACTTAGAATATATTCTGAGTTATGCAACAGTTATTTATATACAGATATTTAATTGGATCAAAACATATTTAAATGTGTCACCTCTAAGAAGGGCTTGAATCATTTTTTTGAGTGTACCTTAAAATGCACCTCGTCATGCTGACATTTGTCTGAGTCAACGTTAAAGTATTCAGATCATTATTTATTTAGGTCAGTCTGCATATAACCCATATAACATAAACATCATCATTATAATCGCCTCGAAAAATAACAGAAATGAGCTTAATAACAATAATTAGAATAATTGTCATTTTTTGGTAGAAACGTCCTTCAGTACATAATAAAAAAACACAATAAATGAATACGTTTTTTCTTCCTAAAACAACAGCAGAAAAGTCGGCACCTCGCATGCAGAATAATCATCTCTGAAGTGAGGAGTAATGTGGAGGGGGGGGGGGGGGGGCTGTGGCGGCGTTGGAGGAGGAAAGCGACGTGATTGGCTGAGAGCAGGAGCGTGTGAGCGTCCCGGTGGCCCCACCCGGAGCGCCTTAAAGGCCGGTAGATGGCAGCTCAGCATCCTCCCACATCCACAGAGAGTCGAGCCCGAGCGCGGAGCGGACCGAGCGGGATATTGTCAGGATAACGACCGAGAGAAGGAAGCAAAGATAGTGAGATGAACAAGTGAACCACCGCCTGAGGATTTTAGAGAAGAAGATTTGAAGAGGAGGGGGGAAATAATTCGGCTGCCGGTGGAGATATTTCGCTTCAGACTCGGAGAGGAGAGAGGTAAGAAGTTTGCAGAATCGAAGTTGGCGATGCTCGGATTGCTGAATTAGTTCAGAACAACTTTTTTTAGATTGTCTTCTTCTTATTTTAATTTAAATTGTTCTTATTTTAAACATACAAATGTAGGACTTTTGCTTTCCGATCTCCATCAAGCGGACAAATGCGGTTTCAAAAGTGCAGTCCTGAGCTGCCGAGGTCCGCAACAAAACTAGTGACACAACACAAATGCACTTTCTTTTGCTCAATTAATCGATTAAAAGTGGTAGATATTTTTTACAAGGATGTTTCTGCCAAAATTGGCAATTATTCTAACTGATCAAATGATCTATAGCACCGACAGTTAAAAGTTCCTTTACAAATAGGCCGATATTCTTATTTTTGGATCGGTAAACATAGTTTAAGAAAGTTCTTTTTTTTTGGTACTTGTTTTTTTTTTGTCACAGGTTGTTAATTGACTAGGCAATATGTTAATTACCCCCATTAATCGTGTCGTTTAAGTTTCTGAAGGCTGGCTGAATTGCCGACATGCATACAGAGCTCCGGCCCCGAGGCAATCTTTAGTAAATGCTGTATAACTCATAAATCCACGGCAATTTGCATAATTAGGTTTAAATCAGAGCCCGAGGCAACGTGACATTGTCCTGAAAGAAGAGCATGTGGGTTGAATTTATAAGCTGCAGATTAAAATAAATAAATAAAAAAAAGATCGAACAGAATACACGAATGCAGCCAGAGGCGGATTCAGTCAAAATATAATGCAATGAAAGTCACATAAAGAAATGTTATTGCATTAGTCACACAGAGCAACACGCGCACGCGCGCGCTGGCCCATCTTTCACGTGTCAGGCCTGATGGTAAATTAATAGCTTTGTATAGTTGGAACCTATTTGCACTCACATTAGGCAGCAGCCCCGTCACACGTCTCCAGCCCGCGGGCGTCTGGAACTGACCTGGGACCAGCGCAGATTGAAATAAACGGCGCTCCGCTCGAGTCAAACTGGAGCAAAGTAAATATGTTGTCGCTATAATTCAGTCGGTCCAGTCTGCGGACCTTCAGCGGCAGAACCGTATTTATGATTAAAACTCCGAACATTTAGTTTAATGGTGAAATAAAACAATTAACATAATTAATTTGATTTGGTCGGATTTGTTTTGACGGGAAAAAATGTCGGTCCCATTTTTTACCCTCTTTATTAAAAAAGTAGATAGTATTATTGTCATTATAATTACAATTATTTTAACCATTTTATAATACAGTGGGGGACTTTATTGTTGTACATTTATTCATCTCAATTATGAACTATTATCGGCACGGATTTAATGTTTCCTAAAATTACCATGTAAAATAACCACTTCAAAAGACCACATAAAGGCAAAATGATGCAAAAAGTAGATTAACATATTACTACAAATTGTATGTATTTTGTTTACTGTTGTAGGCAAATGCTACATTTTATTTAGGGGAATTAGGTATTCAATATATATTGTATGTTTCCTTGCTGGATGAAACTCTTAATATTCTTTACACAAATCTGTTGCGCTGTAGATTAAAAAACATACTTTTTTTTATGAAATAGTAACTGTTACCGAGTGTAAAACGTTTCAAACCAATCTATTATAAATGTTTTCCCCGATGGCTTTAAATTCCGCTTAAAGTTGACAAACAAACCGTGAGAAGAAGAAAAACACTTTAAAAAAATGTTCCGTTTTGTTTTGCTTAAATATAATGCAGCTGGATCCAACAACACATGAACGCTCTCAGATAAATGTTCCATCTCTTTGAAATCATTAGAAGTCTCTCGTTATCTGCTCAGTTATTCTTACACAATTATGGCATATTTTTTCTTTCATGCTTGTACTTCACCTGTTGCCATCCGACCAGCCCGCCGACAACACCCGTTATAATACAACGTTGTCGCTGGTTAATAACAGCCAGAGAGCAGACTGGCCTGTTTCAAGCGGCCTGGTGCTCACTGCGGTGCTTTCTCCCTACAGACAGCTCGCCGGCCATGCAGCACTACGGGGTGAACGGCTACTCGCTCCACGCCATGAATTCACTGAGCGCCATGTACAACCTTCACCAGCAGGCGGCGCAACAGGCCCAGCACGCCCCTGACTACAGGCCCTCAGTGCACGCCCTCACTCTCGCAGAGAGACTAGCTGGTAAGAATCAGTTGCTCATTTTGTTGCTCAATTTCCTGGAATAACATTCAGATCTATTTTTAATACGTGTTGATCCCCGCCGGGTGCTCAGACGACCGTTTCACCTGTTCCTCAATTAAACTGTTCATGTTTCTTGTTTCTCAACGGCTGCACATTTCAAGACATTATCCTCGAGGCCCGGTATGGCTCCCAGCACCGAAAGCAGCGGCGCAGTCGGACCGCCTTCACCGCCCAGCAGCTGGAGGCCCTGGAGAAGACCTTCCAGAAGACCCACTACCCCGACGTGGTGATGCGAGAGCGCCTGGCCATGTGCACCAACCTGCCCGAGGCCCGCGTGCAGGTGAGGCCCTTTAAGAGCCCGTTGCTCTCTGAGATGCTCGACGACTTAGAGGTCACCACGTTAAAAGTGATAACGGACAGGTGAGGCCTTTGACTCAAGCCCGGATCCGTCTGTATCTGCAGGTCTGGTTCAAGAACCGCAGAGCCAAGTTCCGTAAGAAGCAGCGCAGCCTGCAGAAGGAGCAGCTCCAGAAACAGAAGGAGGCGTCCGGAGCTGCAGAGGGCTCCACAGAGGACTCCAAGACCGACCCCAACGCCGCCACCACCAACACCACCACCGCTGCCACTGCAAACACCACCCCGTCTCCCGATGCCCGCTCTCCTCCCCCTCCCGCCTCCTCCTCCTCCTGTCACTCAGAGACGGAGAGGCAGGCGGCCGCTCGGCAGCAGCCAGGAGAGATGAGCGTGGAAGTCAACGTCACCTCCCCCGAGCCGTCGGACAGCGAGTCAGCAGCAGAGGATAATGCTGACAGAGAGGAGGACGACATGAGAGGGGGGACCGGGGGGAAGACCAGGGAGGAGACGCACAGGGAGGGGGGAGCGCAGCCGGGTAGCAGCTCCCCACCCTGCAGACAGCTGAGCCCCACAGCAGGTACAGATATGGCTGTCTCATTTATGCACCTGCTCTTTTCTTGTATATTCTGATTATGCACCATATGTAAGATGTATAACATAGTGTTACTGAACAGGATGAACAAGATGCGTCAGTGTGTGTTGAAACATGTTGACGTCCTCCTCTCTTCCCGTCTCTCAGACTCCCCCCTGAGCTCCCCCTCCATGCCGTCTTCCAGCAGCGTGACCGGCGGCTTGGCGCCGAGCAACTCCTACGCCTCGTCTCCGCTCAGCCTCTTCCGGCTCCAGGAGCAGTTCCGCCAGCACATGGCGGCCACCAACAACATGGTGCACTACCCGTCCTTCGAAATGAGCACGCCGCCCTCCCTGCCCTACCTGGGCATGAACGTCAACATGCCGTCCCCGCTGAGCTCCATGCCCTGCCAGTCCTACTACCAGACCCTGTCGCAGGCCCAGCAGGTGTGGAACAGCCCGCTGATGCAGGCGCCGCCGGGCAGCCTCTCCGGGAGCCTCAACAGCAAGACCACCAGCATAGAGAACCTCCGTCTGAGGGCCAAGCAGCATGCAGCCTCGCTGGGACTGGACACGCTCCCCAACTGAAGCTCGGGCTGCTCGGCCTGAGTGTTCGCCCTCCAGTCAGGGCCGTTCCTATGAATTATGGGCCTTGTCCAGTGGAGGTGACTCTGGGCCTCTCTTCACTCTCCTCTTGACCCCTCATCACCGTCATCAACTGTGTGTATCCGTCCAAAAGCACAGACTTTCAGATTTAAACTTAAGCTACTGGCTGCTACCCAATTGGCTAAAATAACAATAATTTTCAAGTCCTCTGTTCAAAATCCAAATTTCTGCTGGTTTTTCTTGCAGTTTTCTAGATTTCAAATCTCAATCTCAAAAAGCGCAGTGTGACAAACAATTGAAGAATATATTTTGGAGCAGGCCTTTAGGCGCCCTCCCTCAGTTTCCCCTTCGCCTCATTGTCACCATGTGGCCATGCAGCTCGCTGCTGGGAGCACAACATGAAGAACAGCTCTGAACTCAATGAAAAAAGAAACAACTGGACCGCGGTCGTGACTGAACAGTACTTTTTGCCTGTGGATCTTCGCTCGTATGCGATTCCTCCCGCTCACCAACACAAGCCATCTCTACTAACGCAGGCTGCTCGCGATGATTTCAGCCTCCGCTGCGAAATCCGGGAAAGAAAGTTTGGAACCACAGAGCTGACTCCGGGAACAGATATAAGATATTCAAATGTTCTATAATTCAACCCCTTGAATGTGAACTATGCATGCGTGCGCCCCTCTGAAGCATGGCTTACGGCCGCAAAGCACAGAATGAAGTCGCATCTGACCAGAAGTAAAGCTCAGATCAATATAATCCCCCACCGACTGTATGTAGACGACACATGACTCTCCTTGTTTAAAGTGACAGCACTCAGCAGAATCCATCCAGCGGTGTAAATATCCTTCAGTGTTCGCCTGCATCTGCCTGGCTAAAGAGTAACTCCATGTCTTCTTTTTGTGCGAAGGAGGCGAGAGGAAACGTTTGGTGTATTTTTCAATTGTGGCTTTAAACAAAAGGACCTACAGCAGCAACGACGTGAGGGAGAATCTGCAGCGATAAATAAATATGAAACCCAGTCGACATATTCTTTTGTTAACTCGGTGCCAGACTGAACTCGGCCACTGGTTTCAGCAGAAAGATGCACAGGCCCATTCTCTATGTATTATATGACTGTAGATTTAAGACATGTATTTCTCAATTGTTTAAAATGTAAGTAATTTATCTGTTTAATGCAAGGGAATAAATCACATAAGAATGACTCTTTTTCTCGATTTCATCGGTTGGAAATATAAGATTAAAATATTTGCTTATACCGACTCGTATTGCGTCGTTTTGACATTTTCGAAAGCAAAAAAGATCTGTATTATAAAACTATGGACTCAAGAAATTCACACAGAGGAAAATAAATGGAATGTTATTAAAAATATATGTTAAATTTAGCACTTTCATTCAAGAAAGAATGAAAGTGCTAAATTTGGATATTTAAGTTGAATTGAGAAATTAGACACCTAATTAAAAAAACATTTTCTCATTAGAGGTTTTTTATAAACAGAAGTTTTTGTGTATTTTTGAATCTTTGGAACTTTGTCAGCTAAAAGGTGAGTCAGAAGAACACCAGGAAAGATCATCCCGATCATGAACCGGGAATAATCACATACCAAGACATCCAAACAACATGCGAACAGGCACAAAAACAGGCACTCACTCAAAGCTCTAAAAAACACTGAAAAACATGTTCCAAAAGTTTCTCCAGTGACAGGAAGTTAGCAACAAGAGAGGGATTAGTCGAGGTGCCGAATCCAGCTCCTCTTCCTGGATGGATGACAGCGCTGAGAGGGACCGACAGGAAACTAAATCTTTATAAACAGTTAAGATTTCCACACACATTACCTTCAAACCTTTATAGTAAAAAAAAAAAAGAAGTTTGGTTAACATGTTCCACTGAAGACACCTTGATGAACCGTAAATAATTCAGACACAGGAGGTCTACCATGCTGGATGCTGAGGTTTACACAGCACATAGGGGAGAACCTGCCACTTGTTCCCTCAGTGCAGGATAACTAATCCTAAATGAAATGACTGAAGCACAGTGTCAGGCTCTAAAGAGTCTCCACCACCCACCCTTCTCTCTCTCTCTGCGGCGCCCCTCTCCCCCCACCCTGTCAGCCGAGGTTTGGCTGCACCGAAACAGAATGCTTTGCCATAAGAAGATTACCTTCGGTCGGGATATCGATGGATTAAGTAAGAATAGAATGAGATAAAATGGGACTGAAAGGGTTCCTGGAGTCAGCGAAGTTCAGACACCTGCTTTTTTTTTTTTTTTCCCCTGGTCTTTTCCCGCTTTCTCGCTCCATGACCGTAAAGATTATATCACTGTCTTACAGGAGAAAAGGAGGTGAGAGGGGTGGGTGGTTTAGGATGGGGCAGGTTTCGGTGCATGCACATCATTTCAGGGATGCAAAGACGCCCTCAGGCTCTCTCTCTTTTTTTTTTTTTTCAAGCATATATTAAATATGTGGTCAATTTGTCATGAGCGTCTTGGTTGCGTGTGCTCCTAAAGATCACATTGGTGTAAGTTAATGGGAATTCTGTGTTTGTGTGTGAGTGTGTGTGAGAAAGTGTGTGCGAGTGTGTCTATGGCAGCTAAGCCGCTGAAGGTTTCCAGGAGCTCTTTGATGTGTATCTCGGCAATGCGCTATTAGAGGGATTTTCCTAGTTGACAGCTCAGAGAATGTGTGGAGGAATTGCGATGCCAGCGGGCTAAAAGAATGCTGGAAACAGGATTAGGATCATATTCTGGCAGCTCCTGTCACTTCATCAATGGGCTAAGGTTTCCTCAGTGACAGCCCTCCTTCTCTGCCCGGCTAAAACCTTTAGTGGGACCATAAAAGGGGTGAGAGAGGGGAAAAAACAATGATTGAATGGTGTGCTATGATTTCTGTGCTGCTGGGTTTGCTCTGAGGGCTTTGTGTTGGGAGGTCTGAGGGGGGACGGCGTTGATTTGGAGGGAGGGGCCGGTCGTGGTGATGAGAAAAAGGGGTCTATTTTTTGGGGGGCGGAGAGCGGGGGTTCTTTTTTTATTTTTTAGAAGTTTTACACCCAAATCCCTATGGTAGTGCATGTGGAGGGGTTTTACATTGATGCTAGCGGACAGGGACAGCAGCAGGTGGGAGGAAAGGGAGAACACCGTTTCCTGAATATTTAGGACGCAGTCGGTGTGTATGAGCCCGACTTGTCTTCACAGAGTGAGACCTCCTTCACATAATGACAGCGCGTCACTTAGGAGGAGGGTTCTTCGGGGCTCATCTGAGGACATGGTGGCTCTCTGTTGTGATTAGTTTATTTCATTGAAGGAATATTCTTGTGATTCTTGTGTTTTTTTTTTATTGTCAACAAATCATATTTGAAGACCGAAAACAATATTTGATCTTGTTAAGAACTATTCTCTGTGTAGCCAAAGCCTGTTATAGACTAACACTAAAATCTATTTAAAACACATTGCGATTAACATGGTCGTGTATTTTGAGTCAATGACACCGTGCTGCTGCACCACACAGGTATACATCCGCTGCTGAAAATAGTTCCAACAAATGCACTATATTTTTCTTCCTGTATAACGGACACATGAGGTGTTCAAATATATTATAATCATTAATGTCTGATCTTGAAGTATAATTTTTTTACATTTCAAGACGTTGTGAAACCACATTTCAAATATGATTCATTTACATAGAAGCACTATGGTTTTCAGACATTTACCATATGAAATACCACATCTCACAATATTCCACACAGCAGCCCAGACCTCCGGCTGCACACACATGTGTGTTTTCTTCGCTTCAGCCTCTCTACACGCATCACTGGTCGTGTTCAGGTGAGTCATTTGTGCTCTAAGCTGAATATTGTGAGAGGATTTTGGGGTGCACCTTTTATATTTCTACAGTGTTGCAGAGCAGATGTTCGGCGGGCGTATGGGGTGGTATCTGCCGTGCATCCTGGACCAACCGTCTCCATGTTGCCACATTAAAACCCCTTCCCCCAGGAGTGTAACTCCACACTTTGCTCACCCGTGTGAAACAATACTTTCACAATACCACAGGAGTTTGATTGTTGGCGACAAGTTATATAATGCCAGGAATTACAGACTAGCATGCAAATGCTAAATCCTCCTCTCTTTCTCCCGAGAAGTGGATGAGACGGACTATATCTGCAGGCTTCACTCTGGCTCCCCAGCTTTGTGCTACAGAGACGTTCTCCTTTCTCCCCCTGACTTGGGCGATAATCCTGACACGCACTGTCTGCATTTTTTACTGTACGTGTTTAAGCGCATTTGCAGAGCATTTATCTCTCCAATGTAAACCAATTTGGCTATAAGGGCCTTGGGCCAAGCAAGGCGCCGGAGGGAAGAAAGGAAAACTCAAACCTAGCAGATGTGCAGGCGAAGGGAGGATGGGAGAGCTGGCGAGGACGCGGGGGTTGATGAACAACTGAATGCAGCGAAAAGGGGGGAAGCGGAACCGCATGGGAGAAAAAGAGTGTCCCTTGTCCGAAGGGTAAGCTTTTGAAACTTGGGATAGGGGCCTTTAAAGCCGATAGAACGTGGATCACCGAATTGTTGAGTCACAGAATCTGCGAAAATCAGACGGAGCTCCAAGTTAATCCCGTCATAGTGAAATCGGCGGGCATACTTTGGGGATCCCAGCCTCTTCTGTGGAAATTCGGAGCCTGCTGTATTGACAGAGCTGCTGTTTGATACCGCCTATACACCTGTATCAGCTGTCTGTTAATCTGCCTTCCCCTCCTCCCACTAGTCCTCCACAGCACGTCGCCTCTGCTGGTATAGTAATGGCTGATGAAATGGACCAAAGACCTGAAAGCTGCCAATCTTGCTGCTTCTTGATGTCTCCTGTAAGTGGCTCGGGTTGCAGGCTGAACTTGTCACTTTGATCATCTGAAAGGCAGGAAGCCCAGCTGTGGCAGACATTACTACCTGCATTTCTGTGGAGCCATAAAGACTATGGACTCCTTGGTCCCTGAAATGGGACATTAAGACAGAATCATCCTAGTTTAGTTGGGGCGATATCAAGGTGTTTCATTTGCTGGCACACAGGCGGAGTCTGAATGTGTTCGGATGGCTTTTAAAGTACCTGATCTTATAGCCTAAGGTTCCTGTAAATGAGGTGTTTGCTGCTCTTATCAATGAGACGTTACATGAGAAGAGCACCTTGGCCTGACGGGTGCTTCTGCGGTATGATTACAGGCTGAGCTTTGGCCATGTGCCCTTTACATCCAACTTCACAAACTCTTTCCTTATACTGAATACACTTTCTGAGCCTAAATCCTGGATCACATGTTCAGCATCATGACTACATCGTAAAACCTCTTTCAGATAATGATGATACTAATAAAACTTCTTGTCACATAACGTCAGGGAATGGTAAAAAGAAAAAAAAAGTATTCTTGAATTATGCAGCGAGACATTGGAGCCATTGTAAAGGTTTGAATAATTGGGTGTTGTTATCAGTGGGATCAACAGTACTAGCGATGCTTTCACATTACAAGGAGACCATTGATTTAATGTTGACATCACTAACGTAACTTTAAACACCCCAGTTCACTGTAGCACGACTTCATGAATTATGAAGAGTTTGATGAGACCATAACAATCATAGAGGGCTTTCGTCTGTAGTTTTATTGTTGGAAGTTATTGAATGTCCCGTTAGCACCGCAGCAATGGATTTGAAACCATAATACCTCCAGCTAAAGTTCCATCATTTTGGTTCTATTATGTGAAAGGTGCATATGCACACATGCCCAAATATACAGCAGACTTATGTTAGTATGTACATATTCGTCTTTCCCCTTCATCACCAATGAGTGACCCCGTATCAATATGTAGATGTGGCTCACTGTCTTCTGTTTGTGAAATATGCTTTTTCTTCCACAATGAGCCAGCAAGCCCCATATGAGAAGCATCTTCATTACGGCCTGTTTTAGACATTTAAAGTCACGTGAATGTGTTTTATGCAAGTATCATGCATCTGAAATAATATATTAGGAATAAGTGGAAAAATCTGAGTTTAGATAGCCACCATTCTTTCTTTTAAATATGAGCATTGAACTTGGCAAACTGAGTGTTTTGCTCTTCATCACTTGTGCTTTGATCCTCTGTGATGTTTTATAAGTGCTACTGTTTATTAATTAAATGTTTAAATTGATTTTGATATGTGATGTAACACACACACGACAGGCAATATTGTAATTGGTAAATGTATTGAATGGGGCAATTTAAAGACGACTCTGTGCGTGTGTGCGTGTGTGTGTGTCACTGCTTCTGTCTCAGCTCCTGAGGGATTTATGAACAATGTCAAGTTCCCTCTGAAGACCTGAGTCTCTTCACTGCCTCTTAAGGCTTAATGCTCCCTGACTGAGTGGCACAGCGAGAGCCACACTCTCTCCCTCTCCATGTGCCACAGATAATGCTAAGAACAACCTCTCAATTCCAGCTCCCCTCCTCGTCTAATGTGCCCTCCTTCCTCTGCCGCACGCACACGGCCATTTCCATTCAATGAGACAGCAGTGCAAACGTGGACGATTGTAATGGAAAACACTAACATTGTCCCTAATGGTTTCCCATCCCAGGAGAGTTTTAAAACGTATGTAAATTTATGTAAACCCAACAGAAACACATATTTACAATAGCGCAGGGTAATCACAATATGACGACATGGTGCGCTGGCGTTGTAGATGGAGGCGCCATGTGTCATTAGTCACCTTTATCTCTTTTCGGTTTCCTGTTAAGGCATCGGCGCAACAATCACTCACAATAGGAATGAAAACGATCTGCGCTCATCTCTGGCACAGGGATGGAGAGGTGGAGGAGGAAGATAAAGAAGGTAAAGAAAGAGAATGTGTGCCCTCACAGCTGCCTTGAAGGTGCGTTACACTTTATGAAGTCAGTTCGGTTAAATATTCAACATGTTAGCTGTACGGGCTTTAAAAGCTGTACATGAACTCACAAAAGGCGTCCTGATGAAGCGACTTGTACCAACTCCTGAGAAGTGATTTCTATTGTGGAAACAAATAACAGCAGCAGCTCCTCTGAGCTTTATTTATTTATTTTTATTTCATTCTTGGTCATCACATCACAGAAAGCGGTCAGTTCTTGGAAAGAGACAATCATTGATTTAAGAGATCCTAATTTTCAACATTATTTTCAGCACTTGCTTGCTCATGTGAATTAAATTTCTTCTAACACATGTAGTGTCTGTTCACGCTATACTGCATGAAATATTAAACAAAGCCAGCGGAGGAAAAACAAAGCAGGGACTTGGCTTATTTCATGTCCAAACATGATGCAGAGTTTCACAAAACACAAACATAACGATCATCTAATCATGGCAATGTCAGTTAACCTCCTAATTTTAAAGCAACATGATTATTGAAATGCCTAAGTTTATGTTATATGTACAATACAAATTAAACAATATGTTAATTGATGTTTGTTAATTAAATAATCAAACAAAAGGAGTGAACTTTCCCATTAATTAGTTTTCTTCAAATACTCAACTACATTTTCTAAAGCAATCTTAATTTGTGTTAACTTTAACACACATTATATTTTTATATTTTAATGCCCTTCACAGGCATGTTTTTTTTCCCTTGAGACAGTTGTTTGTGCTTTCACATTTACCGAGTGTGCTCAAAGCCAATTCCTCCTGCGGCACCTGAAGGCCCCACCTGAGGCCTCCCGGCTTCACTTCCTGCTCTGTTGGACCAGTTGTTCCACCTCCTTCATGAAGCGCAGGCAGAGCTCATCCTGCCACGGCAGGGCGACGCACTGCACCGCCAGGGGCAGACCCTCGCCTCCAGTGACGGCCTTAAACACAAACGTAACACCCAGTCAGTCAACAGTCCACAAGCACCGCGGTCCTCTGGCTCCCTCTACTGACCAGCGGGGGAACTACGCTTAGAAGATAGACGGCTAAACGGCCAGAGACTGAAGTTCAGGGGCCGGGCCAGAAGGGTGGCATGTGTTATAAATAAAGTTACAAATAGCAGCAATCTACTGATATCATTTCATATTACAATATTAGAATATCTGAAGTTGTTTATTCATTTACCACAAAATGTACAGTTTAAAATTCCCTAGGGTAACTCACATTCTTCCTTTTTTTCCCGTATCTGGGTTTTTTCTATTTTTTATGGGAGTTTTTCCTGATCGATGTGGGGTCCCGAGACAGGGATGTGTCATGTGTACAGATTGTAAAGCCCTCGGAGGCTAATTTGTAAAATAGTGATTTTGGGCTATACAAAATAAACTGAATTGAATAATTGCCAAGAAAGAAAATGTGAGTCGTGAGCTCTACTCTACTTCAAAGAAACGTAAAAATCTATATTAAATCACAAGTTGTTGTCATTGCCTCTTTGAATCTTTACAAAGCGTCTGTTGTTAGGCTCAACAGGCAGTAGTTTAACAAACAAAGCACACTAGAGGAAACGCGTCAGGCTTGTTTCTGCCCCCTCGTGGGCAACAATGTGTGGTTTGTTTTGGTGCCTGTAAATGAATGAGACACCGGCAGCAACACAAACGTGTTATTGAAGGAACAGTGTGGCGGGATTCATTAGCAGAATGGACTACAGTAGCCCAGAATGGACAAACCAAACACGGGCTCAGGACAGTGCCATTCACTGTCAAGTTTGGGGGCGGAAGTGAGGAAATAGGCTCAAAATCTCTCTGTTTAAAACACATTACAGCTTCCAGAAAAATAAAACCTAAAAGTTTCACAGTGATAGTATTTCTTTTCGGGCTGTATCATACTAACGATCGTATCATATGCTATGAGCGATCTCTCCCCGACAGGCGTTTCTTACCTGTTTGAACAGCTTGTCCCAGTGGTCCTTATAATTGCCCTTGTAGTGCCTGAGCTCCTCCTCATCATCTGCCGTCACCGTGGAAACAGGGACGACGCCGGCGGGAAAGGTGAGGAGATTGTAAATGATCGTGTTAGATACAACACCTGGAGGTGCAGAGAATGGCGGCAGGTTATTCAGTGCAACGGAAACCATCAGCAAAGACAGAACATCTCTAAACAATATAGAAAATGGATGGATAGATGAATGGACAGTATTATATCCACACACACACGCACACGCACACGCACACGCACACCTTACTGTTAAGCTTGCCGCAGTAGTAGAAGTTGTAGGCTGGTCCGAACATGGGGCACAGCAGCACGTCTATGTTGAGTCTTCTCCACTCGGATGTGGTTTCATGAATGTAGTCCTTGTGAACATACAAGAGAATTCAATGAATGCATTCATTCATTCATTCATTCATTCATTCATGCAGAAGCATCATGACAACTACCGGTACCTCGGCAGCACTGTGAAGCTTCCACAGACCTTGAACAGATCTAAAAACAAGGCAGAGAAGGAATCAGCGGATGTTTTGTGCGAGCAACAAAACCTGAAGTGCAGAACGTCAGAAGAACTTTCTCACCCAACTCCACACAGGGCGCTAAAGCTGCCAGAGATGCGAGGAGACTGCCGGAAACAAGCAAGACTTAAAAACACACTCCAAGTGTTCAATCACACAGTAATTAAAAAAAAAAAAAAAGCTGCAGAGGATGTAATCAAACCAATATTGGACTCTCTGAGGAAGAATTACACAGAAGGAGGGAACTCACCAGGGGCTTGAGGAGGAACGAGATGGTTTTCTTCAACCACGTAGGCAAATAGTACGGCATAACCTGTGGTCTGAGACAGGGGTCCAGAGGGTTCCCCTCCCTTCAATAGATACAATAAGGGATCATTGGCACACAACAGAAAAAATCTGCTCAAAGGGATTATAATAAGGTCAAAACGTGACACTCAAAGTGCGTGGTGTTGGAGATGAAATGTTGCGTACATTTAATAAACTACGTGTTCCCACCGCTTCACAAGGCCTCTCGCGATGATCACATGATCGCCTTGTCGCACTTATTTGACATGACTGCGATCATTTTATCACAATCGCCTGATGCCACAATCTTTTTAAGCGCATGAAATGAATCTAAATGCCATATTTCCATGAAATCTCCCAATTTTCTTCCCGCTGTTTAAGGTTTGACTGGTGCTTTTTTAAATGAGTCCATCTTGATGCGCTCATATCAGATGACCATTATTCCCACTTGTGATGTGTGGGCAAAGTTTCCTATGTTTTAGCACTATAGTTCTAAAAACAATTAAATTACACACTATTATCAAACGACTTAATCCAAGTAATTAACGAGGACTACACTGATTAGATAATTGGCCTCTTAAAGGGAACTTCAACTCACAGTTTTTCAAGCAGGGTGGTCGCTCCGTCTGCAAGGACACCTCTTATAATAAGTTCATGTAAAGCGTAGCCGATCTTCAGAGGACTGTAGGGCACCAACTACAGGCACGAAGGACAGAAAGGGAAACATCATATTGTGTGTGTGTGTGTGTGTGTGTGTGTGTGTGTGTGTGTGTGTGTGTGTGTGTGTGTGTGTGTGTGTGTGTGTGTGTGTGTCTTACGGTGTGCCCCGCTTGCTCCAGCAGAGCTTTGACCTCTCTGACGGCTCGGGTCATGCTTGGAGTCGGTTGTGTGTAGCCGTCGTTTTCAAAGTAACCGATCCTGAGAGGTTTGGAGCTCTGGTATATCTGAGGACAAAACATTTTAATATGGTCAGATCAATCGGGGGACATCTGCGTGGTTTCATTTTTAAAAATATTTTTTTACATAACTAGGAATTATTTGTGGAAAGGAAGCTTTTCTGTTTATCTTCGAACTTTAGCTTAGTTCTTATCTACGGTAAAGGAATGGGTGAACTCAACTGCTACTGACGATGGACTATAGTTTTAATTTGTGAGCTTAAGCTTTATCTTATCATGCTCCTATTATATCCAATTAATTAGGATCAGTGTGTCTGGACAGTCCGTGCTTTATTTGCACATCTATGATCTCAAGTTGAACCTCCGTAAGGTGATCCGTGTTCGGCCTCGCTTGGCACACAAGCAGCCTCCCCTTTTCTGGGGAGATTTTCCACAAGACCTTTGAACCGCTCTAAAAGTTGAAGTTCCCCATTCAGCACAAAGAGCATTAGCGATCAGGATCGCTGCAGTTAGTGATACGTTTCCTGTTTGTCCCAAAGTGTTCGCTGGGGTAGAGGTCAGAGATTTGGCTCAACGATTTGGAAAAGAATATCTCATTTGACTGATATAGCAATGTGACGTGTAGACCAGGATATCTCTGCAGAATGACAATATTTCATTTTAAATGATATTTCGACACATTTTGCCTGTACTTCTGTGCCTCTTGCGATTTGAAAATTGAAAACATCTCTTTATGGACACAACTTTGGGGCATTGTGATGTTGAGATGAGCTTGAGATGTTGGACGCAGACATATCTCCCCTGCTCTGACCTCTCTTCATTATAGGATTCTTTTATTTGCTTTTTAAAAACTGCATGGACCAGCACCAGGCTACATCTCTGATCCCCTATTCAACCTCCCGACCCCTCAGAGCTGATAACCAATCACTGCTCTACGCCCCAGGGACTAAAAACTTGCCAACACTTGTTATTTTTTAAATGTTCTCTATAAATAAACCGGACTTATCATTATATGCCATAACGTTACCCCCGAACATTGGAGAAGGACACTTATTTGTTCTCTTGCCGCGAGTGAGTTGAGAAATTTGATATCTCTCTCAAGTGTGTGCAAATGCTAAATATGTGGCTGAAGCCAGGAGCTAGTTACCATAGAGACTGGAAACAGCAAGACCGGCTCTGTCAGTTGTTAAAATAAATTCGCCAACCACCGCCTCGTAAACTCACTAATACACAGGTAAAACGGTTTAATCTGTGTAAACATCCACAGTTCTCATTTTACAGAAGGTTGTGTGCCAGACAGGAAACACTCTAGTGCATAATCCCCCTTAACACATGCAACTCTTTTTGTTTTGTAGTGGACACACCTGCTTATTGAAAGGAATGGGTGGAACAGTGGGGTCCAAGGAAAACATGCGGTCACAGAGCAGCGCCTGCATAGCCAGAGCCAGACTGTCCACATCCCTCGCCATGGGTCCGGGACACGACAGCACTAATGCCACAAGAAAGAAAAGAAAAGAAAAAGGTTTTCAGACGCCACACGTAGCGTGCAGGCAATGATGATACACCTGCGACTTACCTGATTTCTGTCCTCGATAAATAGGGATTACACCCTTTGAACTAAAAAAAAGGCACAAAGAAAGTCATATACAACAAAGCAAATATCAACATGTAGCACAAAATGTCATGACCGTGCAGAGACTGACTGAAGCGGAGACGCTCACCTTATCCGACCTGCTGTTGGCTTGAGGCCACAGATCCCACAGAATGAGGCCGGGATACGGATGCTGCCCCCCACGTCACTGCCGAATCCGAGCACGGAGCCTCCTCCCCCGACGATAGCCCCCTCCCCACCGGACGAGCCCCCGGGGGTCTTCTGGAGGTTGAGGGGGTTCAAGGTCTGCCCATAGATGGGGTTACTGCAGTCGTAACTGAGAGATCAAAAAATGAACACATTTAATTGCACACTCTGTGTCACAGCTTATCTTGTCCGATAGTTTCTTTAAGAAATAATTTACTTTAATAGCGCTTGGGGCAGGTTGGTTTGGACGAAGGGAATAGCTCCTTGACTCTTCAGGACTTCCACGATCACGCAGTCCTTCTCGGCGGGCCGATCCAGATTAACAATGACGCCGCAAGAACAGTCGTGGTTCTGGTGGTGGAAAGTAAACACAGGCAAAGTAAACACAGGCAAAGTAAATACAGTGCATCCGGAAAGCATTCACAGCGCACACCACGGAGCGTCGGTGCACAGCCATTGTCAGATCTCTCCAGAGATGTTCAATCGGGTTCAGGTCTGGGCTCCGGCTGGGCCACTCAAGGACATTCACAGAGTTGTCCCGAAGTCACTCCATTGTTGGCTTGTCTTGTCTCGAGCGGTGCCCGAAATCTTTGTTTCATCAGACCAGAGAATTTTCTTTCTCATGTTCATGCTGCTGCTACAAGCACCCCTCCACCACCGCACACTTTCCCATGCTCAATCTTTATCATCTCCTTTATCTTGCTGCTGTCATCTATCTAAATGATGCAGGCAATAAAAGACTATAAAATACCTTGTATGAGAAGTTTTCTTTGATGCTAACTGGAACGCCATACAAGAGGCCTTCTTTCTTGGAAGCAACAGTTTTCAGCTGGTCAAAGCTCTCCAACAAGATCCCTGTGCAGCAGTTCAGATCTTTGTTTACATCCAGAGTCTGTGGGGAAGAAAAGAAACAAAAAACATCAGAGACGGGTTTGTATGACAGCCTTTCCTCCAAAATCTTGGTTGTATGAAAAGTGCAAGTAGATCAATATTTACTTGATAACTATGAGATGCAAGTCCCTTGTAAAGTTAATGATTCATTCATTTCTGTGCTGATAACCTTAAAGTATAACACGGCTTGATAGGCTATAAAAAACAGAATAATGATATAGTGTACATGGTTGTTCTGCAATATGTGTGAAAGATTAGTGGTGTTATTTGGGTTTTGAACCTTTTCCATGTAAGAGTAAAACACGTCCTCAGGGCTCAGCGAGCCTTCCTGCAGGCTGTTTGTCAACTCAGACAGAGACATCGCCAAGATGGAAGCAGAGTCAGTCCCTGGATGCTGGAGGACACACACACGCACACACGCGCGCGCGCACACACACGGGAAATAAATGTACACATGCAATAATCCCTTGAGCTGAAGGTTACACAGATGAGAAACATAGGGAAACAACAAACTATTAGTTTTAATTAAATATAAATAGTGATAATAGTCAAATCTCAAAACAGTATGAAATCCTAAAGGACCCACAACGAGAAATGGGAATTGGAACCTGCAACATGTTTAAGATGTTGCAATAACTTTTGTTATCTTGTCTATGCCTCTTTTTTTTTTATAACCTGTATAACCATATACAGTAATGCAAGCAAAACTTTAACCAGGCGAGCAAGAAGAACAACTACTCATGCTGAACACAGCAGACACGACTAGTACATTGTGTCCCTCTAATATCCGTGCAGGATTGAGCTTGCTCATCTGAGAATATTAAATGAAGCAAGACATAAAAGCAACACGTTATTGATGTGCGCCGCCACCTGCTGTGTCAAGCCAAAAATAAAAAGCCTGCGATGAAAATAGACGCGCAGTCTTAACATTTCCCAAAGCTCGTAAACGTGTTTGCAACAAATGATGTCACATGACATCCACGTTCAAACACTGCTGACCGTGAGGGTCTGAGCCGACAGAAAACACTTCAAAGTGTGTGATAACTTTCCTTCCAAAGAGGCCGCCGAGGCTCAGCCGCTCACCGACTTATTGTACTGCCGCACAGCCTGCTCGGCCCGCTGCAGGCCGTCGGCTCTCCGGTTCCGGGCTCTCTGCATCTTCTCCTTCGCCACCTGGTGCCGGTGGACCTTCTGCACGAGCGCCAGCAGGACTCCCGCCCCGCACGCGGCCCCCGTCAGCAGTGCCGCCGTCCGGCGGTCGAGCCTCAGTCCCTGCAGGAACTGTTTCACGTTGTCCATGACTTCTTCTTCTCCTCCGTCTCCTTCGCTCGACTTTCCCTTATGACCGTCGCCTAACTGGAGCTATGCCCAACAGGCGGGTGTCGTTAAACAATGCACGCCGGTCCGAGGTGTGCATTTAAAAGAGGAGTAAAGTCAAAAGATGGGTGCGGCTTGCTGGTTACATATTCATAGCGGAGCTCACCGCGAGTGGCGGAGGAGAAGCCCGGGCTGAAGGCCTTTCCTCACTTGCCCTGCAGAGGGCGCCAGCGCTGCCTCGAGGGTTACATTAATACTGAATGATACCCCCCAGAAAAATACTATTATTCTAAAATGCTCCACATTCCTCTGCCGGGCAGACCAGTGTGTTGCAGGAGGATTTATCTCGTTTTTAGAAATCCTTATAATAATAATAATAATAATAATAATAAAGGCAGGGATAAGTTTTTTTAAAGGCCACTTTATTTTGTTACTCATTTCAACTGAGTTACTGAGTTCAGACTGCAAAGTCTAATCAGATATGTACTCATTGAGCAATGTTATTTTGTTTTTTACTACTTACTTTGAATGTGCTGCTCTGTATTGTGTGTTGTGTGTGTTCTTCTCACCACGTATAAAGTTGTATTGTGTCTTTCATCCTGTACTGTTTGCTATTGTGTTATGTTTGTTATGACCTGTCAAGGGACTACAGATGCAAATTAGCTGAAGCTATAATCTGGTACAGTGCATCAAATGGTGACTTTTATGTTTGAACTGTACATGGTGCCTTTTAAATAAAGATAATTTAAAAAGAAAGAAAGATGCAAGACAACGGATCCTGTTTAGCCAACAGATAGCCAGACTTTGATCAATTGTGTGTTTTTTGGTATTACATAATTTGCATAATTTGTCCCTACTTCAGAATCAGCTTTATTGGCCATGTATGAGTACATACAAGTAATTTGACTCCAGATTTCTCTCAATTGCATTGCTCTCAATGTACACACAGACAAAATAAACAACAAAAACTAAGGACAACAAAGTATAACTACTATGTACAAATATAAATATATGTATATATATATATATATATATATATAAATAAATGAACATAAAAAACACAACACTGACAGAGAAATGGAGGTAATAGTGCTTTATGACTGATTCATTGTTCATCAGTGATGGCAAGAGGAAATAAACTGTTCCTGTGTGGTGGTTTTGGAGTACAGAGCTCTGTAGCACCAACCAGGGTGGGATGGTCCTGCTGTGATTTTTCCTCTGATCCTGTTTGGTAGCGGATCCAACACACACAGTGATGGAACTGCGATACATTATGATGAGGCATCCAAGGTCCTTACAACATAATATACACTTTGCTCTATGGGAATCCATTTATTGAGGTAAAGCACGACATGACATGTTTATCAATACATTTGTATTGATATGGTCAAAAAGTAAACTTGTGACACCAGGTAAGGTTTTCAAGCCATCCACTTTAATGAAATGTTGACTCAGGCTACCTTGTTAAATACTTATACAGATACAGTAAAGTGTACATTTAAAGTTTCAGTATACAGCAGATCCACATATGGATGTATTTAATACAATGTTCTACACATAACATTTGAAGAATGTAATCAGCCAGGAGTGCAATCTTCAGGGAGGACTTCATTTGACCGAATGGAACAGTTTGTTTGACACCTACAGAGGACAAGAGGGAGTTAATTAATGCATGTTACTACATACAGTGCAACTAAAATCATGTTGCAAAGCAAATACATTTGAATATCTGCTACATGCAGGTCATAATTGCAAATGTGTGGCATTTTATCCCAAAATCTGTAAAAATTAATCTTTACAATTAAAATATACATCAAACTGGAGGGGTGGTGTGGGGCATATTTTTAAGCAAAAACTTTGGAAAATTCTGCAATGACTATGACAACTATTGACATTTTTCTGGAATACATTTAACTTTGTATCATGAGTCAACTACTGTATGAATTATTTGCAAACCACATTTATCAACTGAACTTGACCAAAGAATATTATTACTGCCAGCGCTTACGCAGTGGTCGCGGGCATGCAGGAAGTCAAACAGCTCCTCGGTGCAATCCTCCACTGTTGAAGACCTGGAGCCCACTCTGGTCTCACAATGCTCCAGACGCTCCCGAGAGTGAACGCAGTGCTCCGTCTCTTCACACTTCTGTCGCATCGTTTCAAGGGGATCCTGAAACACAGAATGGAGCATTCAGAGCACTTGAACATATTCAATAGATTCACGATGCACTCACTTGCCCCATCGCCATCAACAAGGATCAATTAAATATGTTGGAATAATCTAAGCAGCTCCACCACCATAAGCTACAGCCCCCAAAATGACTAGTTGTACCTCATAAAACTCAGTGCATGAGTGTATGAAGGGTATTCGGAGGGAATAACATCTTTTATCCAAAAGAGACAAAAGCAACCACAGAGACATCCAACCTCCTGGTACATTTTGAACAATGTTTTTTGTGGATTTAGAAAATTGCCTCACATATTTATAGACACATTTCCAGAGGGAGGGGGTGGCAAAGGAGAAGACCTGAAACGACCCCGTGTCTACTTATTACTCGTGACGTAATAACGTCCTTTCTTTACCTCTGTGTTTCTCATGTTTGTCAGTTTAATACTAGTGTTTTCTAGCTTACTCAAAAATAAATGATGCACATTTGCATGCCTGATAATTACAATGTAATTCAATTAAAAGGCGGCCAGACACGTGATCAAACGCGTGTTTCTATAATAATACAGAGGAGCAGTGGACATATTTTCATTCTGATTGTCTGGATCTGCAATGTACATACCACCATATCTTCCTCTTCCTCCTCTTCTTCCTCCTCCTGAAACAGACATAACGTTACGTGGCAGGCAGTTGTCATGAATCACACATTCAACAATTTAGAGAGACAACTTTAACAACGACAAACTAGAATGTCATTTTAATTCCGCTGCATGAATCAGACTCAACATGTTTCTGCCCGTTAACGTAAGCTGGTGATGATGCAGCGTAGTTAGCCGTGTTGTGTTAGCTTGCTAGCTAAAATAACCAAACGTTACTAGCTTAGCAATGCTATTTTAAATATGTCGTAGCTACATACATCCTCGGGCTCTCCGTTCGTGATCATCTTCTCCTCGAAAACCATGACTTGTTTTTGTTATTATCCTTAGATGACCGGCTGTCAAATCTTGAACGTTGGAGGACACGGAGGGTCACACGAGCAAAGCAGAAGTTAGCGAAAACTAGACACACCGCTTCCGGTTATCGGACTTTCACAACAAAACCACCAGTTTAACAAATTGTATGCCGTTATATGGAATCAAACGTAAAAAAGTAAAGAGGCCATGATTGAGAACGTTAATGAAAATACACTTATACATTAAGTTTGAGCCATGCTTGAAGTCGACCAACTATCTCAATTTGTGGCAATAGTACAACTTGAAATATAACCACTTTATGCATGCACGACATGACACGCTATATATACTATAACGTTTATAATATAATTAGTTATAAGAACAAACACACTAACATTTACACTGGCACTCACTCAGTAGCGCTTTCCACAACAAAAGTTGTGAGTTTTCAATTAAAAAATAAATAATGACGCAACAGATGTGTTTTACTTTGAAATTCGTTGTGTCATTTTCATCGGATAAATCTATAAACCTCTATATACCACCATCATGTGTTGAGAAGTACTACACCACATGTGTCAAACTCAAGGCCCGCGGGCCAGATGTGGCCCGCCACGTCATTTTATGTGGCCCGCGACGGCTTGGAAGGCATTATCACCACCGTGGACCCGTTTTCAGTCTGTCGCGGATCCGTTTCCGGTTCGTCGCGGACCCGTTTTCAGTCGGCCGCGGACCCGTTTTCAGTGGGTTGCGGACCCGTTTTCGGTTCGTCGCGGACTCGTTTTCAGTGGGTTGCGGACCTTTGCATGGGCAATATAAAAATCTTGTGCTTTTATTTTGAAGGCAATTTTGAATGCAGCAGAGTGCGTCTATTCACACTCCTCAGTGCTGCATTCACAACACACTTTACTTGCATGAGTTTACACACGCACTATTTGTGATAGTTCACTTCATTCCCGACCTTTTTATTATGTTTGTGCATGAAAGCACTGCGGAGTCTGTTAAAAAAGGCTGAAGTTATAAAATGATTATGTGTGTTGTATTACTTTGTGTCCTTAAGATGCACTTTTGGGTTTTTAATTGAGTGTAAAAGGGAATATTTCAAACTAGTTTTTTTGTGTTGGCATGTGAGATTCTGTACCATTTCAGGCTCAAACTGCACCATCTTTTCATTAAATCCATTTGAGAAGTTGAGCATGTTCCTTGCTTTGGGTCACGGCCGGTCATTCAGGGGTGATGGTGCAGCCAGACCAGTTGAACCACTGCCCCAGACCACATGCATGTTATTATTGGCTAGTTATGTCCTTTTCAACTGTGACAAAAAAAGCTTTGAACAAAGTTAATATAACAACGGTTGTTTGATCTTTGTCTTTGTTATTTTCTTCTGTTTTAAGTTTGATCTTTGATAGTGTATATATATATATATGCATGCACAATATTTTTACACTTGAATAAACAATACAAAGACAGTTATTTAACAATATGTTCTGTAGTAGTTAAATTTATACAGTGTTACAGTTACAACCGGCCCTTTGAGGGCGACCATGATGCTGAAGTGGCCCGCGGTGAAAATGAGTTTGACACCCCTGTACTACACCATCTAAATTAATTTCCAAACTGAAAATCACTTTAATGGTCTCGACTACTCCCCTTAGGGAGAACTAGGGGGAACTTGTGGAAGCCCATTTATGCCAGTAAAATTATTGGCCAACACAAGCCAACAAAAATAAAATAGTTAAGTAGTAAAAGTGAAGTTTGGCCTGAAGGTGGCACCAGAGGTATACAAATGTACATGTTAGGGTTATTCAGATTGTGAATTTAAATAAAATGGTATATTTTAATAATATAATGTTTGCAGAATTATCCATGGTGGAAGAGATTTGCAAAACCAGTCGAGACAATGGTAAATACAAATATTTATTTTACATTGCAATAATATTGGTGCTCATTTCAGATGCATTTATTGTGTTGACTCCATTATCTTCCATCCAAGTTTAAGATTTGCACATGAAATATATATTTACAAAAAACACTTGATGTAGTAAATGATTGCTAAAAAATGTCTTAAAAGTACAAAATAGGGCATATCTTTTTTGTTTTTGTCTGTCAAGCAGAAGTTTTCTTTGGATTCTTGACTGCACAGTAACTTTCTTGCTGGGCTGCAAGTGTGCGTCATGGCCCGTGTTCAATGCCCAGATAAGATCCACAATGTGCTGCAAATAGATTCATTGTTTATTATATATTTTGTTCTTGCATTCAAGCACAGGTCAAGAATCCCCTCAACCTCACCGCTATCTTCATCCAAGAAGTTTTCCTCTTGTACCGCTTCATGAATAGCAGTGACGGTGTTGTGTCAAGATAACCCGACCGAACGAGAAGTGATGAAGGAGCATTGTGGAGTTCCTCATGCAGTTCTGTGAGTTTATCATCTGTGTTACCTTTCTAATAAATATATTTCATATAAAGACAAACCAATGTCATTTTCTTACCTCAGTGGGTGAGGAATTTATTTCCACGTCTTTAAAAAAAAGAGTTTGCAGAATTATTTGTTTGATACTGATTCCCATGTCATTCTGGATCGGTTTCTTGTGGACCAAGAGATTACTCATTGAACTTGGCTTTTGAGAGACGAGCCAAATCTAGGCCAAGACATTTCAGGCTTGTTATAGGAATAGATTTGACAACTGACACTCTAATTCAAGGTTTTCATAACCTGTTTAGCTGAGGAAACATATTCTGCAGATGAAACCTGCAATAATTCCAACAACAAATGTACATTTTTAGACTTGAATGAAACTTCAGCTCGACAACAACAACAGCGGCTACATCCTGATCACTGAAACTGGGACGCTGTGACAGCAGAAGAAGGCAGATGGCTGAGACTGAAGGGTATGACACCAGGGGCGTTCCATCCATTATCTGAACAGCTTATCCTGTTTAGGGTAGCGGGGCTGGAGCCGATCCCAGTCTATCACAGGGCTCACATATAGACAGACTACCATTCACGCTCACATTCATACCTATGGGCAATTTAGAGTCCAATTAACCTAACATGCATGTCTTTGGACTGTGGGAGGAAGCTGGAGAACCCGGAGATGCAACCAGGGGAGTTGCATACTTTAATTAAATATCTGGGTCCAGCCCTATGTGAGTTTGAGTTGCTCATCGAGTAGCTCTTGGAACGGCCGCACAAAAAGGACAAAGTGCTCAGATAGAAAACACTAGATGCAGAGCTTCTTCTCTATTGGGAACACTTAAATAATGATGCTGGTGTATGGAAAAATGACTATATGGATACATGCATTTATGGACACACTAATGTTTAGAAGTTGGGCCGGACAGTAATTAGCAGCCTCATGTTTCAGGCAGTATCATATAGTACAATGTCAGTTTTCAAGGTTATTGGAGTGCCCTGTTTTGACAAATATAATGTGAAGCCCTTGTTAAAAGTAAACTTATTCTTTTTCATTGCAGTATTCTTTGGTGTGGTTATTGCACAGTTACACTAGCAGATTGCACATTTTTATTCTAATAGTAATTCCAGTGGGCCGTGTACCCAGTAACTGTTCACTCAGCAGTTGTGTAGACATTTTCAATAACATTAACACCTGTTAACACAAAGTGTTTCCTGATCACCAGTGCAGTGTTGAGCAGTTATTCATGAACACGATCAGCATTAAGTTTTGCTATACGATCAGTAGAAATTGGCTGCCCTTTTGTTGTAATTATGATGAGATTACACTTGGCCTGACAACAAATGATAATCAATATGCTGCATCATTGTTAGGGTCACTGATTAACAGTGTTTAGAGGGCACGTATTAAGAGGGCAGAGTCCAGTGCAACCTGTAGGCCTTTGCTGTTGCTAAGAGCCAATAGAGAGCCTCTCCCTCTGGAGGCACGTAGATGAGATTACTGGCTCATGGCAACACATCAGCCTTTTATTTGACAGGAGAAGCAAGAACAGGCTTTGTTTAGACCGGCTGGAGTCCTTGATTGCAGAATGGATTCAATCTTTTCCGTGTTTGGATCCTATGTTACCTGGGATGTCAAAGGTCTGCTGCTCTTCGCTGCAGTTTTCATCCTCACTGCAGATTATATTAAGAACCGTCGGCTGGGAAGCTTCCCTCCGGGGCCCCGGGCACTTCCTATCGTGGGAAACATATTCTCCGTGGATTACAACAGGACCCATGAGAGTCTGACTCAGGTAACAGATGTGATTGAAAATGTAGAAGATTTAATGAGGACCGCTTGTGTTATCTGTCATGTTTGTTAAGCATCATGCTCTCTCTCCTCCCACAATTCCACTCCCAGTTAGCAGGGAGATACGGGGATGTGTACAGCCTTCGAATGGGCCAGGCGTGGATCGTGGTGTTGAACGGGTTCGAGGTTCTGAAAGAAGCTCTGGTACGTCAGGGAGACAGCCTGGTCGACCGGCCAGACCTCCCTCTGCTGCAGGACATATCCCAGGGTTTGGGTGAGAGGACCGAACACACAGCGCAAAGGCTGTAGTCAACTCACTGCTATTGTGACTTCTGTGATACAGGAAAGCCTTGTTAAGTGAACCCACTGTGTGATGAATTGAAGCCCCTTATCGCACCAACCACTCAATTCAGGACATGCACTATTGTTTAAAATAGAGAATAAAACTTATTGATGAATGTATTTGATACACACAAATAGAGGTGTATTTTTGCTGCTACCTGAGATCAACATCTCCGCCAGTGTGATTGTTGTACAATTAATTATGTTAGAACATAAGATAAGATAAGATAAGATAAGATAATTCTTTATTAGTCCCGCAGTGGGGAAATTACAGGATTACAGCAGCATTGCTCAGTACGTAAAAGATACAAAATCAAGTAATATAAATACACAGTAATAAACATAATAAAACAGTAAAGAAGAAAATTGAATGTACAGTAGAATATTGAATATACAAAATTACAAATATTACAAAAATATTGCACCAGAATGGATTAAAGTGACCAGAGTGATAAAAAGTGTTCAAGTATTAAGAGTTGAATGTTTGTGGGCTACTGGGAGGTCAGCTTGTTGTGCAGTCTGACAGCAGCAGGGAGGAAGGACTTGCGGTACCTCTCCTTCATGCACCGGGGGTGAATCAGCCGGTGGCTGAAGGAGCTGTGCAGAGCTGCCAGGGTGTCCTGCATGGGGTGGGAGGCGTGGTTCATCAGGGATGAGAGCTTGGCCATCATCCTCCTGTCTCCCACCACCTCCACAGTATCCAGAGGACACCCCAGCACGCTGCTGGCCTTCCTTACCAGTTTGTCATTTATTCTAACATAAAAGTTCACACTTTTTTTTTTTTTGCAGTCACAAATAAAATGACCAACTCCCAAATATGTTAACCATTCATAATAAAAAAAAACGGCGCTGTAAAAATAAAGAATCAAAAGTTTACTACTTCATTTTAATTACTTTTTGCCAGGTGTAATTTTCAGTAATGGGAATTCATGGAAGCAGCAGAGACGTTTTGCACTTTCAACCCTCAAACATTTTGGATTTGGCAAGAAGTCGCTTGAACCCGTCATCTTGGAGGAATTGACATATTGTGTAAAAGAATTCAAGAGCCATAAAGGTAGGTAGTGAAGCACAGCTACACATTAGGATTGATACACACCAAACAAATATACACATTACAACTCACTTTCTGTTTAATTGTGGAGGTAAGGCCTTCGATCCACACCTCATCCTCAACAACGCGGTCTCCAACATCATCTGCTCTCTGGTTTTTGGGCATCGCTTTGAATATGGTGATGAGAAGTTCATGCAACTGATGTCGTGGTTCAGCAAAGGCCTCGAACTCGAAGGCTCCATTTGGGCTCAGGTAGCATTTTAAAGCTGTTGATTGAATCCTAATGCTGTTTGCCTTGGTTCTGAAATACATTTCTCACTATACATTTGAAAGTCTATCATTCATGCTTGTGCACAGGTATGCACAGGTATGCAATATGTTGCACACATACAGCTCAAGGTGAAATATGTGGTATTAATTGTAATAGTGAATATTTCTCTGAAATGCTGTTTCAATCTCTGTTGTTGCAATCTGCTCCACTCTGCAGCTTTACAACGCCTTCCCTCTGCTGATGAGACGCTTGCCCGGGCCTCATCAGACAATCCATCAGATCTGGAACAGTGTCAAGGACTTCATAAGAGTAGAGCTTAAGGAGCACCAGCAGAACTGGGATCCCACCGACAAAAGAGACTATATCGACTGCTACCTCAATGAGATTCAGATGGTGATTGGCACAAGACGTTGCTTTGTTTTTCTTATGCTGTGTTTTTCATGACGTTCCTCTGAACATCATATCTGCTTGTTTTGGATCTCCATCACAACATCAGCTGTTAATGTGTTGCACTGACACGATGGTTCATTGTAGCCTGGCTGCTATTGTTGAAATGTGCACTTCGGTCTTTAACATCTTTAATGGCCTTATCTCCAACAGAAAGCTTTTACAAGCTTTCATAATATGTTCAAGGTACAAGGACAAGCATAGATTAACGTTTGTTTTATTTACTTAAAGGTATACTATGTTTTTTTTAATGTTTCATGTTGGTTACGTTCAAGCACAAATAAACAGGCCGACAAATCGGTCTCACAACCCGACTGGAAGGTGCTACATTGACGGATTTTGTTTGAATGCAGCCTAAGCACACGCTTATTCCTGTCTGTTCTCTCTCAGCAACACTGTGTGGGGCTTGACTGGTGAGGGTAAGCTTTGTGCTGTGTGTGTGTGTGTGTGTGTGTGTGTGTGTGTGTGTGTGTGTGTGTGTGTGTGTGTGTGTGTGTGTGTGTGTGTGTGTGTGTGTGTGTGTGTGTGTGTGTGTGTGTGTGTGTGTGTGTGTGTGTGTGTAGCTCAAGGGATATTGATTAATGGTTCCACATAATATTTTGGGGAAATTCCATAATATACCATCATCGATGATTATAACCTGTGATAGCGGTGACATGCAGTTAAAACATATATATATTTGTAGCACATTTTAATACATGTATTTGTATATATTCTCAGAGTAAGGGGCAGGCTGACAATACCTTTGATGAGGAAAACCTGGTTGCGTGTGTCTGGGATCTGTTGCTGGCTGGATCTGAGACCACATCCACCACCCTGCGCTGGGCTTTCCTCTACATGGTAAAGTACCCCGAGATCCAGGGTAAGAGCACCGACCACATCAGTGAAGCTCTTTGTTCCCACTCAATATAATAATGTGCGATATTTAAACACATTTTGTATCAGAGATAATTAGGCACATAATTGGACTGCTTTGACTCTCAAGGTTACAAATATTGTTCATTAATATGAGACCTTCGCATTTATGACTAAATCTGTGCCACAAACCTCTTCCTGTAAAACATACAGTATGGCCTCTATTGACCGGTGCAAGGAACCCAAACCAATGTGACAGTACTGCATTGTGCTTTAACTCTCCGTGAACGTGTTGCCGCCTGTTGATGAAATACTGTGACAGCTTCTGTCTGTTACCCTCCCGTTTCACACAGCAAAGGTCCAGGCGGAGATCGACGAAATGATTGGACAGTCCAGACGGCCGTCCATGGAAGATCGAGCCGACCTGCCCTACACGGAAGCTGTCTTACACGAGATCCAGAGGATGAGCAACATCGTTCCTCTCAGCCTGCCTCACGCTACCACCCGGGACATCCAGCTGGGAGGCTACACGATCCCCAAGGTCAGTCCTCACACACAGTTTTTACGTCTCGTACACAACCACGTTGCATCTTTCTGAGTTGCCTTTACAATTCCAATCGCCAGGGAGTGACGATAATCCCCAATCTGACCTCGGTGATGTTTGACAAGAATGAGTGGGAGACGCCCGACACCTTTAACCCCGGACACTTTCTGAACGAGGAGGGCAAGTTTGTGAAGAGAGCTGCGTTCATACCTTTCTCTGCTGGTGAGGAGCAACACGATCACTTGAGTTCTTGGTGTCTTCACTTGTTTATACTGGAGCTGGTAGCCTTAGTCCCTACATACACTGTAACCCTCCTCACATAATGATTGCTGATCGGCCCGGGGTAAACACTCACAATCAAGCAGAGGACACAGGCAAGATAGAAGCCAGGGATCATAACTCCTTCTTGTGATAGATGTAATTACTGCACCTTCATCCCAGTAATCATTTCTTGGGTGGGCTTGCAGAGATGGTAATCTTTTTTCCACGTAAGGTAGTTTTAATGTACACTAGGAATGAAGAATGGGGAGTGTTTGTTACTTTTGCGATATAGTGGGCAATTTCTTATGGTTACCAGAACAGCTAATAAGCCTTATGACATTATGACCGCTACTGTTGTCTGATATTAGTTTCACCTCTGGGCCAAAACAGAGTCTCAAAGAAATGTCCAGTTTGTTTCAGATTGTTTTCCTGTCTCAGGTAAGCGGGTGTGTCTCGGGGAGAACCTGGCCAAGATGGAGCTTTTCCTCTTCTTCACCTCCTTAATGCAGCACTTTACCGTCTCCATGCCTGCTGGGGTGAAGCCTGTGATGGACTTTTGCTTCGGCATCACTCTGGCACCACTTCTATATGAGGTCTGCCTGACCTCCCGCTGAGAGGAGCTCTAAAATAAATTAAAACAATGAAAAGAGCAGCAGAGATTTTCTGTGCTCTGCAGGTATGATTATGTCCCTGTGACAAGGATAATTAATGTATCAAACTGATATTTGGCTTCAGAATAGATGTGTGGTTTTTAGGATATTTAGTAGGGATGCAACGATACCATTTTTTACAAACCGATACGATACCGATATTTTTATTTGTGTACTTGCCGATACCGAGTACCGATACCGATACTTCTTAGATTTGGTCTCCATGAAAGTGCAATTAATTTGGGGGCAGATTTTATTTTATCCTCTGCAGATTATGTCAAGCCTATAGTACAAAATTAACAGAAGGCTATCCCAAGCTTTAAACGTCTTGTGGAAGTCCCTCTAATGTCGGACCATAAAACGCCCCGTGTCCGGGTTCATAATGTAAGCGATAATATTAAGGATGAGCAATTATATAGGAAGCTGTGTTCCAAGTTATGTTTCCGGTGCTTTTATTGTGGAGGGAGAAACGGAAAGGAAAAGAGTGGAATTGTGGGATATACGTGTGTGAAGGAGATAAAAAAGTGGTTCAAGTTACCCTGCAGCGTGTTTTCATTTTATTAGAATTACAAATATAGACACACAACAGACACTCGGCTACAATAATATCATCCGTAGCCGCACAACAGCGTCTGAATGAGGCCGCTGCCAGCGCTACTTCAGGTGGATCAGCAACAGTTTGATTCAAACCGGCAGGACGGCGGTGATGACGCGCAGAGCTTCTCAATTATACATGTATTAAATATGGAAAATTTCAACTCTCGCGTCTAACGTGCCGCCGGCGTAAATTTGCGTCTGTCGCAACCACACGCGTCTGTGCATAGACTTTACATGTAATCTGGTCGCGCGAAACATTTGCGTCGCGTTGGGACGGACTGATTACAAGTAACTCCGGGGCTGTCAGCCACTAACAAGAGCACTAATATGAGCACTAATATGTCATACACACGTATGCAACACCGGTTAATAAGCACAATATCGATAAAGTCTTGTATTGTACTCGCGTCTCACTTTTCTCCTGTCTATTGAAAGAAGTGAGCGCTGCGTAGCGAGGATCCAAGATGGCGGCTCCAGATTCTGCTGTTGAGACAAACTGGCCATCTGATTGGACGGCAAAACAACTTGGATAGCGTGATTGGCTGCTCAGAAGTTGAGACGGTTGAGACAGTTGAGACAGAGAAGAGTGTCTCCGGCTCCGCCACGGGGTTGCTTCTCCACAAAGCGCGACCAGTTTGTTGTAGTGAAATACTGTTGAGTGAGTATCGGTTCTTGGTATCGGCCATTGAAACCGATGCGAGTACGAGTATTTAACACAGTATCGGCCACCGATACCGATACCGGTATCGGTGGCCGATACTGTGTTAATCGGTGCATCCCTAATATTTAGTATATCCTGGTTCAATTGTTTAATATTTTTGTAAATCACTATTTATTTACAAATGTGACATTAGTCAGTTGTTCTTTCTGTTGCTGAAAATTTGAGCATTATCTCAACAAACAGTCATAATAATTGGGTTAGATACAATTCAATAAATATGAAACCGTAAAAATGGCAGTGCTGCAGAGGAGGCAACAACAGTGCACACATGGGCAAAGATCATTTAGTTTGCGCAGCCTTCCCAGCTTTGATATCTGTTGTTGAATCCAATTTGCCTAATTTCAAAATCAGTACTTCAACAACACTGCATATTATGCAATGTGGTTGTTGAGGAAAAAAAGTGTACATATCTGATGTACTTTCTCCTGAGTTTTTGAGCAATTTCTCACAGCTCAAAGTGGAGGTGGCATGTTTGCTTTTCACCTCACTCCCTCGTCTTTGTGGCAGTTAGCGGAGAAGTATGGGAAAGTATACAGCCTGAGAATGGGCCCCTCGTGGACGGTGGTGTTGAACGGCCTCAGCGCGCTGCAAGAGGGCCTCACTAAAGGAGACCACATGAACGACCGGCCGGAGTTTCCAATCCACTCTGATGTGCTGCCCGACCTGGGTAAAGATTATTCATAACCACCAGATGTGGATAGATTTGTGCTCAATGAGTATGAAGAACAGTGACATACAATATTTTGCTCAAGTGGAGCTGCTTTGAACATCTAGTGCTGCTAATGAACCAGAGCTTAGCCGCCAGCATACGTGTGTGTTCATTACACGTTTAGTTAATCAAGCATTCCTCTAGAGTTTCATACAATTTAAGATAAAATCCCTGAATGTTCCACTTTATAAACTCACTGAACTCATTTATATCATAATCTGTTGTTCTGAGTTGGCTCTTGATCTAAACAATTTTTTTTCAGGTATTATTTTTTCTAATGGATATATGTGGAAGCAGCAACGGCGATTTACCCTCTTCACTCTCAAATACTTTGGCGTTGGCAAGAAATCCCTCGAATTCTCCATACTGGATGAATGTGTTTATATATCCAAAGAAATCGCTAATGATAAAGGTAAAGAATCTGACCTACAAATGTCTAAAACTGACTCCAATGTAACGCTGAAGTCAAATACATAAGGCTTCTTACTGTCTGCACACTTCATTTTTATATGTTTGACATGAACCGTCCAGGAAAACCCTTCAGTCCACTTTTAATAATGAACAACGCCGTCTCCAACATCATCTGCTCCCTGGCTTTCGGCCATCGCTTTGAGTACGGTAACGAGGAGTTCCTGAGAATGATGAAGTTGTTCGACAAAGGGACCCAGATCGAAGGCTCCATTTGGGCACAGGTACTGCATTTCTTAGTTATTGATGAAAGCTTCATGCTTCATTCATCTTTTGATGTCACAGATTAAATTGTTTCTAGGCATCGACGTAAAAGTCCTCTTTGTCTTATTTACAGTCTTCTCGTTGATATTGACAGCTGTACAACGCGTTTCCTGTGCTGATGAGGCGTTTGCCGGGGCCACACCACGCGCTTCAAAATATTTATGGGGAAATAATGGACTTGATTAAAAGAGAAGTCGATAAGCACAAGGAAGACTGGAACCCCTCCGAGCCCAGAGACTTCATTGACTGCTACCTGAACGAGATTCAGAAGGTGTGTGGACCGACGACGAGAAAAAACATCTGTTTTGATGAGCCATTCATCTTTCAAAGTAATGTTTCGAGTAAATTCAAGACATTCCTCAGTTCCAGCTTCTCAATTTAAACATTTGCTCCTTTTATTTTTCTTACATGATAGTAAAATTAACATCTTTTTGTTTTTGACTGCTGATATTGCAGCCCTAATTTGTAAGGTTTTGCTCATATTCCTGAGGAAAGACAAAGTATGAAAGGACTGTACATTATCTTTAATAACCCTCAAATGGAAGTACCATTACATTTATGACTCCGATCCATGGGCCTATAAATATTTGAATGTGAAAACACATTACAATCCCAATCGATACCTCTCCATTATGTATTTCAATGGCCCCTTCTTTGCTCTCTTTACGACCTTTAATCCAGTTTGGTGTTGCCGCTGCAGCGATCCAATGGCAACATTTTTCAGTAATCAATTTCCACTCTCTGAATATTATACTTTTATGGAACCTATAAGCAAACAACAAGGTTTGTTGTTTGATGATCAGATTTTGCATGGACATTTTACTTTAAAATGTACATCGACAGCAATAGGCCCTTTTTCACAGCGTGTATTTGGGTAAGCACATAGTTGATCTAATGAATTATGGTCCTGTTCTATTTCAGTGAGCCGAAAAAACCCTCAATGGAACTGGGCCATAATTAATTTGATCAATTACACCCGTGTCCCTTCTATGACTTGTACAAATGGCTGTTGTGTAAAAGGCCGGCATGACATTGTGTATTTTTTTTTTTAAATGTTCAGCATCAGGACAAGAGGGATGACGAAGCAGATGCTGGTTTTAATGAGGACAACCTGGGGCCGGTTTTTCAAAAGTAATCTGATCCGATTACGGCTATCTGATTGGATCAAATCTTGAAAATGGGTATTTCAAAAGAAAAAAAGGATTCAGAAATTGGATTGGATCACGTAATCTAATCTTGTTGTTGATCCGGATCAAACCTTGAGTTTGGGTTTTTCAAAACTTTTTGGTAGGATTGGGATCATTTTGATCCCAAAAATCAGGATTAAACTGATCCCAGCAGGAGGGTGGATTCATGGTGGATATCAGTAATACAACTAGGTAATTAAAATTGGTTAGTTAAATAATACAACATTTATATCATGCATTTTACAGTATTTATATTTATTCATCAATTTCACTTGAATTGTTCAACAGGAAGTACATAAAGTAGGTAGGCTATGTAGGCTAGCAACCTTTCAGTACAGCAAATTATAAATTATGACTATTTCGGGGGCAGAAGTACAGATCCATCTAGCAGAGGAACAGTTTATTCTTGCCCGACTGCAGCAAACCAAGGCCAGACTTGAGATCCGCCTCCTAAAGGCCAAGCTTGGACAAGCTGGTCTCTCCACAGCAGACAAAGCAGAAGATGATGATGATGAAGAAGAAGAACTAAGAAGTAATTTATTTTGTTAAGTATTGGACATTTAAGCCTTTTTTTATCCAGTTCAATTCAATAAATCTTTGTTTGAAACCTGTTCGAAACATCCATAATGTATTTGTGAGTGAAGTATTTATTTATTTATTTATTTGTTGTAGGTCTCAGATGAGTGGACTGCCTGTTTCCAAGAAATGGACAATGGAGGGGGATGTTTATATTGTTTGTTTGCTGTTCCGTTCAGTCCTATTTTCTGTTCAAATAAAGCATATTGGAGTGACCCCACACTATTCTACCTGTTCTTTACATAGCTACATTGTGATAGTCCCATTTAGACCACAGGTAATCCAGATTTGGTAATCCTGAAAAGTTTGAATCCGGATCAGAGTAATCCAATCCCACATTGCTTTGAAAAACCACCATAAAAATAGAATGGATTACGTGATCCTGGATAGCAGAAAAAGAGATTTCCAAATCTGGATCAGTTTGATCCAGATTAAAACTTTTGAAAAACCGGTCCCTGGTGATGTGTGGCTTTGATCTGTTCGGGGCTGGCAGCCACACCATCTCCGTCACCCTTCGCTGGGCCTTGCTCTACATGTCAAAGTACCCCGACATTCAGGGTAAGAGCTCGCAGATGTGGACTAAAAGTCATCAGGAGTTTGCTCGGCAGAAACAAGTGCAGACCTGAACTGCACTCATTAAGTCCCAGACAAATGTATTGTATTGTAGTTTAACTTTATTTATGAAATTGTACCTTTTTGATTCTTGTTGTTCTGATTCTTGTTTGTGCTCATGGTGGAATGCACTTATTGTAAGTCGCTTTGGATGAAAGCTTCAGCTAAATGAAATGTAATGTATTGTCCCTCCTTCGCTGTCCTGTTGCTCAGCAAAGGTCCAGGCGGAGATCGACGGACTGGTTGGCCGGTCCAGACAGCCGTCCATGAAGGATTGTGCCAACCTGCCGTACACGGACGCTGTGATACACGAGGTCCAGAGGATGAGCAACATCGTTCCTCTCAGCCTGCCTCACGCTACCAACCGGGACATCCAGCTGGGAGGCTACACGATCCCTAAGGTCAGTCCTCGCACACAGTTTTTACGTCTCATGCACGAATGTGTTGCTTTCTTTATGAATTTTCCTTGCAATTCCAATCGCCAGGGAGTGACGATTATCCCCAATATGACCTCGGTGATGTTTGACAAGAATGAGTGGGAGACGCCCGACACCTTTAACCCCGGACACTTTCTGAACGAGGAGGGCAAGTTTGTGAAGAGAGCTGCGTTCATACCTTTCTCTGCTGGTGAGGAGCATTTCATAACTTCTTTTTTGTTAAGATTATTATTATTATTTTAGTGAGTGGGGGGGTTGTATTACCTTTATTAGATACAACTGTAGATAGATTTTGAATGTCATGGATTACAGGACAATTTTAGTTTGTTTGTGTGATCATTGATTGACTTAAATTCACAGGAATCTTTCAAATAAATGAGTCATTATTTGACAATATTGAAATTCAAATATGGCCTGAGGAATATTAGGTAGAATTGTTTAATTTTGTTGAGCATAAAGTTTTAAGTTAATAAGTATTCCCATTTTGCCCTACTGTAGTTCTTCCTCTTCTGGTCAAATAAAAGTAGATCCACCGAGTTTAAGTAAAACCTCTTGCTTCCACTAGAGAATCGAGCAGTAATCGATATATTTATTGGTATCATCGAGTGATGGGCAAACTGTCTGATGAATTGTTGTTGTGTGATGTTGCTGCAGGCAAGCGATTGTGTCTCGGAGAGAACCTGGCCAAGATGGAGCTCTTCCTCTTCTTCACCTCCTTCATGCAGTGCTTCAGCTTCTCCACGCCTCCGGGGGTGGAGCCTGAGCTGAAGCCCCGTTTTGGAGTCACCCTTTCACCTCACCCCTTTGAAATCTGTGCCACTCCACGCAAAGAGTGATACACCTCTTCCAGCGTTTGCACATTTTCCAAATATATTTCAGATTAGTCATTTTGCAATATTTTTGGCTTCTTGGAGGCAGAACAGCAAACGGCGGCCTATTTACAGTCAAATGTACATGGAGCGATTTGAGCAATTTTTTGGGAGTAATTTCCAACAAAGTGTCCCGTTAGTCTCCATCAAAACCTAATAAACCATCTGAATCCTAAGCATACAAAATGTATGACTTCTAGTTGTTAAGTTAACTACATCTGTCTGCACTCTGATTAAACAAGGAGCTTTAAGGTAACAATAATTGTCACCTGAAGGGTTAGGCTGAAAGATAGATATGGTCTATCCATTTTTATCGAATGCATTTTTCACCATTACTGCCATACATCTTCAATGAAAAACATCTATACAATCCTGAAAGGACATCTTTTCCAACATCTGGAGCTCCTGAATCCAAGTGCGTCACATCAAGGCCTTTTACCTGCTGATACATTAGAGTTGAACAGGAATGCAGTGCAAACAGGCAAAAGGTCATCAGCCTGTGTGCTGGGTAAGAGGGCAGACCTCCGTGATAAGAATAAACACACTGCAGTTCAGTCACGCAACCTCAGAAATGTGTATGTTTGTGTGACACTTTATCTTTATTGGTCATATCCCCTAAAGTGAACTAATTTATCAGACAATCATTGACCAGAGTTAACAGACTGTAAAACAAAATGTAATTTTATAAAAACACAAAAAAGTAATGTTTATTAACTTTCATTCGACATATACACACATGACAAATAATTAAAAAATGCACATTTTATATACTGAGGAATATTTCTCATAAAATGTAAATACAGAAAGGATAAGCAGAGGCTTCCTCGTGACGTGGAGCATTTAACCCACACCACTCATCTGCCCTTCTTCTCTGGACACTGGATTTTGTAGCCCACCCTGTAGGCCTGCAGGTACACGCGCACCTGGTTTATCCTGAAACGAAGCATTTACTCTCATTTGAATTGTGCTCTGATCCAACCTGACCTTTTACATACGCTGAACAATCTATTGCTACTGTAACACAGCTCTTGCATAATGTTTGAGCCTGAACTCGACTCATGCTTTAGAAATCTAATCTATTCAAGTAAGTACACTTCGAAGAATAGACGACAGGAAAGTTCTTGTAACGTGATAAAACTCCACCCGTCTGCTACTAGAAACAAACAACCTCCCAAACTACTGAACTCATATCTATTGAATGGAAGAAGGAATCCGGTCACCTGTATTTGGTGCACAGCTGAACTCCCAGAGGTCCACAGCGGTCAATGTAACTCTCCCTAAACGCCTTTCGTACGGCTCGAGCCATGCTGACCACGGTGGTGACCACAGGACACGTCCTACGACACACAAACAACATGAATCACATGGCTTTCCCAAACCGATACGCATTTCATCAACATTTTATCATCATTTTCTTTGGTATTGCAAGTTCCACTATTATAATTTGCAAACTGTAACAGCAAAATAAAAGAACGGCACCATCTGACTTGTGCCTTTAACTGTGATACGAGTCTGAACGGGGAGGATTTCAGATCGCCTGCTCCCGTGTGAATTTACATAACGGCACGATCAACACAACACAGGTGCAGTCATGCATCACACGGGTCTTTATAAAGCTGCACACTTTACACAGCTGTACACAAACCTTCACTGAAAATAGCAGACCAGTGATGAGCGGTAGAATGACCACAGATTGAAGCGACGCCGGTGTTATTGGGCGTCGCTCACACTTACAGTCTCTCGCAGCGCAGGCCGGCCGTGCCCTCTGGACAGCTGCAGCTGTTGTGAGGACTGCATGTGGCCCCGTGGCGGCAGGGCGGCACACAGGGGGTGGTCACCGCTGCAGAAACACCACACAGCCAGAGTCTTAATGCAAAGTGACGGCGTGGAAAGGTCATTCAAACGCACACACACATACACACACACTAACCCGTTTCACAAAGACTTCCAGTAAATCCTTTGGCGCAGCGGCATCTGTTGAGGCCCACACACACTCCACCATTCTTACAAGGGTTCTGACACTGAACAGGCTCTGGGGGAGACAGAAAAGAAAACACAGTCAAATCTAGGGTAAAAAAAATCAAAGAACATCTATTAATGTTGTTGTAGGAAAATTGGTTCTATTATTTCCATTGGAACAGCAATAACTTTATCTGTTGAGCACTTTTCATACAGGAGATGTAGCTCAAAGTGCTTTACAATATTAAAAAAAAGTACATAAACAGGTGTTCAGCTGTTTTAAAATGTGGTCGGGTTTTCTGGTTCATATAGTCTGTGCATTTAGAAACCTATAAGTAGAAGATCTAAGAGCTCATGAAGGAATATAGGACAGAGAGTCTGCAATGTAGGCCGGTTCCAAACCATTAAGAGCTCAAAAACACTATAAATGCAGCTAAAACCTATTAACTCTTACTTAAAAACAGTGACCTGGAACAGTGGCCATGACAAACCGGATTGCATACTGGACTGTGTGTTTTATTTATATGTAACATTCTTTTTAAATGTATCTACACCTAACATTACACTGAGGAGGGAAGCAATTATCTCTGGTTATTCACTTAATTCAAAATGTAATTATTTTTGAAGTCATGACTGATTACACCATAAGCTGGGGTGTTGAACACGTATTAGAGGTAGAGGCTGAATGTCCAGCAGCCTTCAGAAGGATCAACAAACAGTAACTTCAGCCTTTACACGTGAGAGCTGCTCTTGAATCTGAGCACAGCTCCACCGCCTGGCTGCCTGGAGAACTGCATCCCAACGCTGGAGCCTAGGCTGCGTTAACTATGTTCATAACTGATTAATCTGCCAAATGTGTTGATTAATTGCTTGGTCCATACAATGTCAGAAAATAGTTAAAAGTCAAAGCTGACTTTATGAAAATGCTCCTTTTGTCTGGACAGCAATTATAAACCCAAAGATATCAAGTTAACTATAATATAAGACAACGGAAAGCAGGTCATCTTCACATTTCAGACGCTGGCAATTTTGTTTATTATTTAATTATTTAAATAATTTATAGATTATCAAAATAGTTCCCAATTCACTGTTAGTTTCAGCTCCACTTGTGACCTAGTAGCTGTGAGCAGCTCAAAAGAAGAGTTTCCCCTCAGATTGATTTAATTGAAGGATTTCTAGAGGACTGGAGATGTATTTCACAAGTGGAGGGGTAAAAAAGAGGAAAATCTTTGTGATAGTATATACATATATTATACACATATACAGTATACACTCAACTGTGCGTTTTACATTTTACTTTACATTTTACATTGTGAGTCCAAAAAACTATTTTTAACTCACAATTTGTTATTTTCAATTTTCCACCCACACAGAAAAGCACAGCAATAGAAAGAAGGCAACAATAAATCAATAAAAGAGTACATGGGTTAATGCAAACACCACTGTTGTAGTTGTCCCCCAACATAATGTCCAGAAAGCAGCAAAGAGAAGAAGAAGCCAGAACAGGGAAAACTCTGTAACATCCACAGCCGGTAACAACCAAAATCTCATTTTGTTTAAAACGACCAAAAGCTGATGGAATAATGGAACCTCATATATCAGTTAGTGACTCCTCTGGGGCGGGAAAACCTTCCTGATGGAAGCAAATTAAAAGGCTCTGCGAGTGAAAAGGGCGCTGAGCGGCCGACAACAGATTCAGCACCTCATCACAGTAAAAGCCATTAGAAGCAATGCGGTTGCATAAATTACAACAAGTGGAGAACATTTCTCAGGACTTTTATTCTACTACAGTTTACTATATCGAGACACGGGTTGAACATGGCTTCTGTATGGAAAATGCATGCCGACTAATATTTGAATTATATAGCGAGGGATGGAGACAAATAGTGAGTGTATTGTCACCTATCTGACAACGAGCGCCTTGCCATCCACCAACACAGGTGCATTGGTTGACATCCACACACGTTCCCCCGTTTTGGCAGGCAGGAGTGCACAGGGCTGCAAAACACACACACACACACACACGGACACACACATATAAGACACATTTTAGCAGCCAGTGCTGCTAACAAGCATGGAGGGATGGGGGTAGAAATGAACAGCTCCCCCTCAGAAGCACCCACATGCCCGTAACTGAAGCCAGATGTGTTGGTGGTTTTGTTACTCACGCAAGAGGCACTGGGGGCCGGTGTAGTCAGAGGGACACTGGCAGGTATCTGGCCCCACACAGCGACCACCGTTGGCGCAGGGCAGCTCACACACAGCTGAGAGAGAGAGAGAGAATATTACCATCTCGTAGCTGATGTTTTTTTTTTTTTATGCACAGCCTGCTTTGTTTACTGAATTTAAATCTATAAAATCCGAGGTGGTGTACCCGTGTGGCAGCCTGCTCCGGTCCAGCCAGGAGGACACACACACTTGTTCCAGCGCATGCAGGTACCTCCGTGGGCACAGGGTGGGGAGCACATGGCTGAAATACACAATGCATACGTCCATTTCTCACAGCAACAGCATATATCTGTGTTATTACAATGACATCATATGCAGTGTCCATGTGCAACAGCCAAGGTTGGTACCTGAGCAGCCCAGGCCAGGGTAGCCTGGAGGACAGTCACAGCTGTTTGGGGCCACACACACGCCGTAGTTGTGACAGTGAGGGTTGCACACAGCTGGAATGGAAAGTTAATAAGCATCATTTTATTTTAATATTGAAGCCCTCACAAAAACAAGAATACAGCAATCCCTTTGCTACTGCTCTCTGCAAGATTCATCATGATTTCGTTTTTTTTAATGTTTGACTCACGCGTGCACTTGGTGAGGTCATCGGTTCGCACCTCATAGCCAACCCTGCAGGTGCAGTTAAACCCACTCGGATGGTTCACACAGAGCTGCTCACAGCCTCCGTTTGTGAAGTCCCCGCACTCGTTCACATCTGATGGCAAAGGGACAGCGGGACAGTTACTCATTTAAAAACTGCAAAAACAATCTGTATTATACAGCCTGTTTATATGCTTTTGGGTTGGCTGTGTGCACACGAGCTTAACATCCAATAAAACGCTGAACCAGTCATCCGATTCCCACCCGTTCGTTTAACCCAGCTGCCGTGATTGCTTTTAATGCACATCTCCTGCCTGGCAAGTACAAAATGGATGAGAAGCATATTGTAGCCATTTAAACCTTTGCATCTCTTTACTGTTATTGTCTGAAGGACTGCAGCAATACATGTTTACAAAATGATGCACTGGGAGTTTCTTTTTTTAATGGTTATTTTCAATAGATCGTGACGTCTGAAGGGATTCATCGAAGTTGTTATTTTATTTTCACAATATGCAAAATCTCATTAAACTTCTTCTGCATAGATATGGCCTTGAATAACATTAGCTGTTTCCAAATTCCTTTTAAAATATATAGTGAGATGAATAAATAAACAGAGTCTCACCCACGCAGCTCCTCTGGTTGTCGCCCAGCTGCCAGCCCGCCCGGCAGCTGCACTGGACCCGGCCCTCAGCCCTCACTGAGCATGTGTGCTCACAGCCTCCATTCCTCAGCTTGCAGGTTGTAACATCTGTTCGATGCCAAAATACATTATTTTAACACTGAATGTTTACATATTATAAAAATGTTTTGGGCAGAGCTACAAAAAAGAGATTCATTTGTCGATAGAATAAGAATACAAAAATGTATTTATTATTTTATATAATCAAAATGCATAGAATACCTTGATTCCAGTTTCTAAATTGTGAAATTTGTTTTGTCTTATTTTATAACATTTCCCCTCTATTTTCTTAAACTTCATAGACTAGAGAATTCATTGTTTAAAGTTTCTTCTACAGATTAATTTATAATAAAAATAATAATTAGTTGCAGCTGTAATTATGGGCAACTCAAATTATTGAACATTATTGATTTCACAAAAGATATCCAATAAAAAGTAATATTCTCTGAAAATGCAATAGCTATAAATACTTTGTAAAAGCTGTTGTTTAAGAGTTAGAATATATGTATTTTGTGCTAAAGTTCGGTGTACGGACCTTTCTTTAAAAACAGTTTGACTCACTGTTTGTGAAGTGTCCCGATTTTAAATCATTTGTTTATTTATTTTTGTTTGGGAAACATACTGCTGCAGGCGAGGTTGTCTGTGTCCAGCAGAAGAGGAGGAGGGCAGTGGCAAGAGCGTCCTCCTGGAGAGTTGGTGCAGATGTGGGAGCAGCCTCCATTCTGGAGTTTACACTCATCAATGTCTGAGCACACACAGACACACACACAGACACACAGACACACAGACACACACACACACACACACACACACACACACACACACGCACACACACACACACACACACACACACACACACACACACGGTAAACACATGGTGGACACACTTATCTCTGCATTGCAACAGATTGCTATAAGAGTCTGGCCTTCTCAGGAATCCTCCAAAATGTGCCCTGAGGACACACACTCACGTATGGGCAGATCATTATGCACACACACAAACCAACACACTCTAAAGGACGACGTGAGATGCCATATTCATGGCAGCTTGAGTAAATCAGCCTGTTTAAACGACTCAAACGAGTAGGTAAACAGAGAAAGCGTACGGCTGAGTGACTGACCCACACAGGTGTGGCCGTCGATGTGCAGCTGGTAGCCGGGCCTGCAGGAGCACTGGAAAGATCCCTGAGCGTTGATGCAAATATGCTCGCAGGTCCCATTCAGCGCCAGACACTCATCCACATCTGGGAGACCAGAAACATTTAGTTAAGTCCTCTATAGCAGGGCTCCGCGTATCGTGAGGGCTCATTCAGCACTATTTACAATTCATTTCAGCACTTGGAGGGCCAGGAGAGTGGGGTTTTTGCAAAAGAGGACCAGGTAATAAGTGTTAAATAAAGATATATTCAATATTAGATGATTATTATTGGATATTGCATACACAGCCCGTGGTTTTACCCGTGCAGTTGAGTCCGTCCTTGTCCAGCTGGTAGCCTGCGTCACACTGGCAGCTGTACCCTCCTGGCTCGTTGGAGCAGTTGTGTTGACAGTGGCCGTTGTTGACCGCGCACTCATCAACGTCTGTAAACAAGGACAGTCCTCAAGGTGTCTGCCGTGTGCCCGAGGGCTGCTGGCACAAACAAGTAATTGTTTGCGCGACAGAAGTATCACTGGCGGACACTTAGCGCTGTGGAAAACACACCGCACGCTGCGCACCCACCGAAACAAGCGTGTCCGTCCCCGTTGAAGCCCTGGTAGCATTGGCAGAAATAAGAGCCAATGATGTTGCCACAACGAGCGTTGGCGTCGCACCCGTGGCCACCTGATGCGCACTCGTTCTCATCTGGGAAGAGAGCGCACACACAGATTAAAAAAAAAAAAAAAAAGAGAAAGTAAAAGGATCCAAAGCTCAGTTCATTTACATTCAATAATTATCATTCTGCCATTCGGGATCATTTTAATGGAAGGCATAACAGCAAGCATTAAAACACGCGCACACAAGGAAGCTGACCCCGCCGACAGGAAACGGGAGTTTTCCATGGAGGGACGTCAGCACTAATTGCTTACCTTCGCAGTGTGTGCCGTTTCCCCGGTAACCTGGTCGACAAACACACTTGTAGCTCCCGAGCGTGTTCTCACACACACCCTGACCGTCGCACACCGCAGGACTCTCCGCACATTCATCCACATCTGGGACAGAGAGAGAGAGGAGGCTGCATAACGTGTAGGACCTTTCACTCACTTGCTGTGACACCATTTGTAATAAAACATAAAAGTTTTAATTGAGTTACTAAATCATTTTCACTAAGCAAACACCAATGAAGTCTTTTTTTAGGCAGATGTCATTTCAAAATGTTGCCCCTTTTTTTTAAAATGGTTTCTTCTGCATTATATTTTGATGGTTTTATGTGAAGCACTTTGAATCCTTGTTATACAAATCAAGTCCTGCCTTGCCTAATATAAGACACTATTTAATTTGTCCAACACCACATTTAATACTTTCCCAAATCAATTTAAAGAAAATGTAATTGTGGAAAATAAAGATATCACATAATTAAAGATGATCTTTTCAAAACACTCCAGACTTTGCTTGTGATTTGGGTCTTACCAGGACAACTTAACCCTTTAAAAAGCAAGCGCATCATACCTTGACACACGGTGTAGTCTGGACACACAGGACCTGAGACCAGAAGTGCAGAAGAGTTACAGAAAAAGCACGAGGGAGTTGTAAAAAAAAAAGAAAAGAAAAGAAAAGAAAAGAAAGCTAAAAGAGTACCGGGGAGATTTTAGAGGACCAGAGAGGAAGTGAGTCATTAAAGGAAAGGTGAAAGAGCAGAAACGAAAACAAAGTAACAGCGCAGGCCGGCAGCAAAGCAGCAGATGAACGCGCTCTATCCCTTTAAGCCTTCCTTCCTGTCAGCAGGAGTTATTAAGTCTGGAGGAACTCAAGTGAATGATGAGAAGCTCACAACAGCAGATCAAATCTGGACATCCGTGGAGCTCAAAGTCAGACTTACCGACGCAGGCCGGAGCCTCTGCTCTGAAGCCCGGCTGGCACTGGCACACAAAGCTGCCCGGCGTGTTCACGCACACGTTGCCCAGCTCGCGGCGACACAGCTCCTCGAAGCTGCACTCATCCACGTCTGCAGGGGAACCGAGAACTTTAAGTAGCGGGGCTTTCAAAAGTTTGGACACGGCAATGGTACCAAACAAACTGTGTTTGTGTTTGATGTGTATGGACACATGGACACATCTGGTGTGCGTGACCAGATGTGAACATCAGCCTCACCTGCACAGCTTTTTCCATTAAGAGCCATTACATATCCGGAAGGGCACGAGCAGGTGAAGGACCCGGGGGTGTTCCTGCATTCAGCATCACCCTGACAGGCCTGCAGGCCCGTCACTGCAGCCAGCGCACACTCGTCTACATCTGTAACACCCATAGGTGCACATGCATTATGACCATGCTACACGGGGCTAGAATGGTACAGGTAATCAACTGTCCTTCCAACACGCTCTCATACACATACAGTACATCTTCTCTGCCTCTCTCTCTCTCTCTCTCTCTCTCTCACAATCAGATGTTCACGAACCCTGGCACCCTCCAGCACCCATCAGGTAACCACGGAGACAGCTACACGAGTAAGAGCCAGGGCTATTAGTGCAGCTGGCATGGGGACCACACGGTCCTGGCCCCTCTACTTCACACTCATCAACGTCTGTTGAGTACACAGAGAAGATAATATGTCGCATCACTGTGTGCAACCAGTCGGCACATAACACCGATGCTTCATTGTACGGCTCCACTGATGGAAAACATTTAGTATGGCATTGAAATATCAAATGCAAAATTGTTGTAAGGAAAGCGGATGATGGTTCTGAAGAATGGTCCTATCAAGGAAATATGTTCTATCAAAACAAAAGCTGTAATGTGTCCAGTAATTACGCTTGTAAATGAATGCACTACTGATTTATTGATGCTCCAATGTTACACACGGCACCTTCACGTAAACACTTGTTCTGTCGCTGACTCCGCCCCCTTCTCACCTTTGCACCCTGCTGCCGTGAAGCCCACCGGGCAGGCACAGGTGTCTCCGTCCTGCACCATTCCAGATGGGCAGGCGCAGCCTGTGCTGTTCTCCAGCATCACCTGGTTGTCCTGACACTGAGGAGCAAGACTGGGGCTCGGGGAAACCGTGGTAGTCGAAGGAGCTGCTCATGTAAAAGGAAACATAGAAACTTAAGGAGTAACGGTAGAAAGAAACGTAGAAAAATAAATAAAATAAAACTCACCTGCGGTAGGTATGGGGCTATGTGTCGTCTCACTGAGATTCCCGATGGCATTTTCCATCACCTGGTTGTAAAAACAGTACAGAATGAATCACATCACATGATCCATCGAGGACGTCCGTCTCTTTTTCTAATTTATCTCTTTAATAGCGTGGAGGCTGGGGACTGGCCTGGCTCTTGGTGAGCTCCGTCTCTGCGTGTTTCACGACTTCATTTTCATTTTCCTCAGGGCTGCTCAGAGGCTCCGACACTGACAGAACCACAACCACAACCAGCAGCAGGGCTGACAGGGGAGTCATCATCACCCGGGTCCGTGTGGAGATGGGGAGGTTTGCTGAAACCAGCAAAGAGAGAGAAAACAGCTCAAAAGTGTTTAATAATGCAGAAAATACCAGTAAAGAGCATGTGACAATGACTATGAACGTGGATGAGTTTGTGAACATGTAGGCCTGCGTATATGAGTTAAGTGCAGCAGTCACACACAGCAGCCATGCAGTGCATGTCCAGGCAGGCACAACAACATAGGGGTAAGAGCACCCTGTTATTAACATCAACCCCGGGCTGTCTACACAGAACAAAAGAAACTCACAGCAGCTGGAATACAGCTCCACGTTTTACATGAAGTCAGTTCAAAATGAAAATATGAAAAGCAGCGCTGTCTATGGAAAACTTGCGCAGCAATAGTCTGAAAAGCCATAAATAAATACGTCCGTGGGACTAAGTTATGGGGAAATGATGCGATACACACTCTGAGTAAAAAGTGTAACAAACTTACCGGGATGAGGTCTGCTCGCGCGTTTGAGCGGGTTTGACGCAGGCAGCGAGTTATCCAGATGTCAGAATGATCCTCCTTATCTTCTCCAGATGCTGAATCGTGCAGACGCGAGGCAGCGCTGCGTCAAGCTGTGTGTGTGTGTGGGGGCTGCACGCTACAGCAGAGGCTCCACATCCTGTCCGGGAACTCTGCACTTCCCATTGCACGAATCCCAAATCGCCGCTAAAGAGCAGCCGCAGTCAGTCGGGGCCCACAAACCGCTGCGGGGCTCGGCCCTGCGGTGAACCCTGACGTAGAGGTCACGAGGCAGGCTCGGCCAGCCGGGGGGCATGGAGGTCAAAGGGCCATCGGTAGTGAAAGCGTTAGTATTTGTGTACTTGTGAGACATCCGTGGTAGTCCACTCATGGGAATATTCTAGGTGGTAGAAGTCAGAGACTGTATGAGGAAGGAGCGACGAGAAAAGCAATAGTGTGCTCATAAATACTACATAAATAAATATTAATTATACTGTATCAATATTTTGTTGGGGGGTTGGGGTGGTACTATATTATGACTTTTTAATGAAATTTCTATGGCGTACTATACTTATGATTTTTCAGACTGTTCTATGATTTCTTTATGACATTTTTACGATGTACTATAACATTTTAAAGACATGCTTTATGGAATACCATGCGTGTATGGCATATTATACTGTGTCTTCAAATAACATAATATACCAATAATCTTTTTCTGTCTTTTTTGATTAAAAAAAATACTAATATCTTTATTCTATTCACTTTTAATGGCACACTATACTAAGGTATTTTATGACATTATGTAAAGATTTTGGCATTCTATACTTAAATTTCATCACTTTTTGCTGTATTTTGTTGGATAAAATATTTGTATTACAACCATCATCAAATTATAAAAAAACATAATTGTCGTGTTTTGTTTTACCTCGTCTACGGGTATCTGAAAATCTAAAATCCTTTGGAGGATTTGTGCCAGCACTAATAACCGTGTCCCCCATCTGTGTCCCTCCAAGAGGCACACTGAACAGTGATGGAAGCTTCATTGAAATCACAGCAAACAAAAGCAAACTGTAGATAAAGAAAATGTTTATTATACATATGCAAAAACAGTTATGTTTGTGTCTATATGTGTGCATAAATGAAGACTATAATGTCAAGGATCCAGTGGGTTATGATGGTTTAATTTGCTTTTCCCCATTGGAAACCATTCAAAATCTTCTAAGATTTCTTTATGTTTCTCCTCTCCACCAGCAGGATCATGCAAACTCTACTTCACAGTTTAACAACTATCTAAATAAGTTGAACAACACAATGTGGAATACATCACACAAACTATAAAACTATTAATATTGTTAAATGTCTTTTAAATTCAGCCGCAATGGCTCACAAAACAAAGTAGGCATTGAAACATCACAGAGAGGCACAAGAAAAGCAGCAACGTCCAAATGCAACAACAGAGAAAAGTGACTATAAACCAACAGGGACGTAGTTTATACATTCAGTTTGAGGTAAACGTTTTGTTTACACTAAATAAACTATTGTAACAAGAGGGTTGTGGATGCTGTCAAAGTGGGCAGTGATAACATATTTTTCATTACTTGTTATCTGGATAAGAAATCCGCTTATAACACAAAGAATACAAAGATGGCTCCCAAAAAGAGATTTATCGCATATTTAGTGGTTATGGGAATGATATTTATCATTCTTTATATAACCATGCTGTACAATAGGTCAGTCATATATCTTGATCTTTACTGGTTTGCAAATGGTGGTGGAGATTTATTTCGCCCACATGACAGAATACAAAATGCTTTTTTAAGTTTACGGTGATGCATCTCTCAACAGAGTAATTACATTTTTACATTGAGCCTTACTCTGAATGAATAAATAAATACACAAACATAAATACCACATAAACACATTTGAAGTATAAATAAAGCAACTCATTACAATCCATAAGTGCTTCCCACAGTCTGAGATAATAAGAATTATATTATATGACTTATATAATACAATGTTATAATATCAGTGAATAATATGAATGTCAAACTGAGCTGTCAGGATCACATGTATGTTGGCTTCATAAGAACATTTCTAGATATCACATGTTCAACAGGCAACACATTTAAATATACCGTATATAACTTTAACATCTGCAGTACATAGTGAGTACATAAAATGTACAATAAACAAAATGTAAAATAGCTTATTTGTTCGTTGGTTAAAAGATATATCAGGTAAAACTATTTACTTCAAAGTGATGCTTCTCTCATCTTTCGACTAAACTCTTGACTCAGCAAAGTTTGCATTCTTTACTTCGACCAGTGAGGCCTCCAAGAACAGCTTGAAGCTGATCTTCCTCAAATTGCTGTCACAGTGTCTTATGGGAAATGCATATGAAATTTGCAGGATCAGTATTGAAATGTGCAAAATGTCACGAGCGCTCGGAATCATTCCCGTTTGGAACGCTCACTCCGGTTCCTTTAATCCGGCAGAAGGAGCGCAGCCGGTAAAAAAGTCTATCGTTGATGTTGGAATGAAAACATTCAGACATGGCCGACCATCACAGGTATGGTGTTGCTGTGCAGCCCTTTTGCAGACAGTGACGTCCCCAGAGGAAGTCCAGTTGGCCGAGGGAGGAGGCGGCCACTAGAAGGGCGTGTCCATCTGGCTGCACTTAGCCGCCGGTGACACCACACCGTAGCTCCGCTCCTGCCACCTCAGCCACTGCATGTGGACCTCTTTTTGGACCTGTCACACACACACACACACACATTTATTTTCAAGAATAATGTGATTTTTTTTTCATGTTATACGTATATTGTTTTTACTCAATTATTTGGAAAGGTGGTCCTGATGAAGAATACACATTCGAGCAGTGCAGACTAAGTTACTTACTGCTTATCCCCCACTCTACAAAACTGCAAATTATTGTTTTTAAACTTTGGTGTATGATTTTTTTAAATAAGTTATATTATCGCGTGTTAAGCAATATATATAATATATTTGACATGTTATTGGGGTACCGTGAAAATATATGGAGTATTAGATATAAATTCCCTGTGGCATCAAGATATTAATCATGGATAATTCACCTTCATAATTCAGTTCATAATCTACAAGAGGATATAGATGTAGATTCAATTAGCTAATCCATAAATCTATTTGAAGATTGAGTGACTTCCAAGTGCTACCCACGAGGCCCTAAAGCCCAAAACAGATGAACGTGCTTTAGAGTTATTGTGTAATGAATATTAAACCAGACTGTGTGGGGTTGGAAAGGCCTCGTATTAACTTGTGCTTACATCAGGGCTCCAGGTCCTTCTCTTATGCAACCAGGGGAAGAGAGCCCTGACAACTGTGAACCACTCAACCCTCACTGGTATGTGATCTGGGTACACATGCGGATTATGCAACGTAAAGCTGTAAAATACCTGAGTGCTTTGTTGAATGTGTTACGGTAAATGCACGAGCGTGCTGTGGGTTCTACTGACCTCTTGATTGAGGAAGCAATAGAGAACCGAGACAAGAAGCCCCTGTAGGAGAGATGGTTTCAACGTTAAGGACGAGTCCGCACCTTAAGGTGGCCCGTGTGAAGATAGCTTAAATAATTAGATGACAAATGAGAGCTGACAGGCTGAAGAATAAAACATAGATCAGAAGAATCATTTATATTTCCCTCACACAGCCAGCAAACAAGAGTGGAATAATAAACCGTTATGGATTTGTATCTCAATAACACATTGAGGAGAAGGCTCTACACTCTGCTGCTTCTTCTTATGATAATACTAAACATTCACCAATACAAATTCTGAATAGAAATGCTTGTTTCACCTCTTTTATAAACAAAGCCTGTGTTTCTGTGATTTGGGAACTTTTGTTCCAAGTATATACTTATATGAAACTTCTGCCTAACTAATTTGAATTCAGGAAGGGTGCAGAGGCAAATTCCAATTTGGAGAGCCGGCACAGCCCTGCTAAACCCTTTACCACTAATTAACTTATTCTTCATAACGGCCTTTCTAGCATATAACTAGTGCTCCTCATTTTATCAAATGGGAATTTGGTATTAAAGCTGTTGTTCAAAGTGAAAATGTCTATGATAACATTTTAAGCCATGCTGGTCCATAGCTTAATATCTCAACAACAATGAGGGATTCAAAGTAATATTTTAGCCCATTTGCTACACAACAAAAACATGACAAAGATTAAAAAAAAAAAAAAAAAAAAAAAAACATCCGTCCCCTCCTGGGCTACTCATAACAGAGGATATTTCAACATTTTACCAAATTATATATTTATCCATAGTAATGCAACATGTATTACACACCAGCGATAATTTAACCAAGTGTGTGTGTGTGTGTATGTGTGTGTGTGTGTGTACCTGGAAGGATCCAATGCACAGCTCGATACAGAGGCGCAGGTTAACATTGAAGTAGTCAGGCAGAAAATTGAAGACCATGTAATGAGTCCCAAACAACGGGATGAGGAGGAGCGTGGACTTAGTCAGGCGTCTGTCGCACAGAAAGAAAGGATGCAGGAGGGGAAGCCACCCCAGGGAGGCATTTAGTGCTTAGTGTTAATCTCAACAGCATCACGCATGCAGGCACGCTAATCATCAGACGCCAATCAAGAGGACGTCAAGAGACTCTGTTCACGAGGGGAACGTAGCAGCAGGTGCAGGATTCAAAGTGAGGGCATCAAAATATGAGCGGCGAGGTAATGTTTCCTTTACATGTGCAGGGGAACAAATCAATCTAGCTGGTGCAATGAAGTCAAGCATCACTCAACTTGCATGCCCTTGAAATGTGTCTTTTAAAAGATCTGGATATGCATATCCAGAAATGATTTCTGCAAATTTATGATCCTGTTTCAAATAGAAATGCTGATTCGGGGAAGTGGAGAACTAGACGTTTGACGTTCAGTAGTGACTGAATGAATAATACATTGTCGACTGCGGAGCATCTCTCCCGACATCAAAGTGTCTACTTATCGTATCAAACACAGTGAAAACATATTTTAAAATGTTACCATCGGACTGGAACAGCTTCACGGCTCAAGATAAATAAAGTCACGCAGATGCAACTTTGAAAATGCAAAAGACCGTGTGAGAAAAAGATGAAAGCAAAGACTGATAAAAGCAATAAATGCTGTAATGACTAAAGTAATGAGTGTATCACTGCTGAGCTCGGCCACACACACACTGTGTGTACATGTGTGTACATCACCTGTACTGAGAGGAGTTATTGAAGTGGATCAGCCGAGGATTCAGCTTCTGTATCAGGATTCTGATGATGTTCATGAAGAGAATGAAATTGACCTGTTGATTGAAAAATCATGAATGAAAAATTAAAAGAACAAAATGCTAAACTTTAATGAGATAACATGTCAAATGTCCTGTAATTATTTAACAATATGGGCAGTTTTTGACAGCCTATCTATTCAAACATGCAAAAAATACTTTTTTTCTCCAAACAATTCCCCGAAACCATCTCGAATTAGAAAGTAAACAAAACACCTGCATAACAATCTGCTGGGTGCATAGCTAACAGTTTTGTTTGTGTCACAATGAGAGCATTTACCGCAATAGACACAACAATTGGTCCCTTGATGATCCACCAGTAGGGCGAGTCCTCGTTGATGTCCCAACATCTACAGAGGAAGACGATTGTGAAATGTGCTTTTTAGCAGAAGTTCTTTCAAGGGTTGATGTACAACGACTTCAACTGACCGTACAGTAAAAATATACCTATAAACAGCATATAGTAACAAAGTGAGTGCAATTTGTTTTTGTAGTTTAAAGGTGTAAAAGGTAAAGTACCTCACCTTCCCCCCTAAGTGTGTGTTTCTTCATCAAAAAGTTGTAAATCATTACATTTTAAGAAAATTCCATACACTGTGACTCTGTTGATCATTATGTCTGTCTATATATATATAAATAACTGTGCTTGTGGAGATAGAAGTGGTTCAGGAAGTTTATACAAACTCTGTGTCCTCAAAATACACCCTGGATCCAATCCACAAGATGATGAAGAGCACAGGCACACCTGCGAAGAGGCAGAATAGCATATCTAATGTCAGCTAAATGCAATCAATACACACCGATTTGGTTTATTCTTAATTACACAGTTAAATAATGTGTGAACCAGTTTAATTAAATGTTTCTATTATCTGTATTGATCTGTCAATTAAACACATTTCAGAGGCTTTATGCACGACGCCTGCCTCGCCACCGCCGGGACAAATTCCTGTTTACTCGTTGTCCTTAAGGGGCAGAAACATCCAACACACAAACATAATCTAATCCATTAATCGGGACCGCCACAGGGACGTAAACTTTTATTCAGTTTGCTGACGAATCAAGCCAGGAGAGTTTCTGGCTGTCCCTGAAGGCAGCTGTGGATCTCTTGAATCACAGAACTGCAATAAAAACTGTTCAGCTCGATAGGTTTGAAATTAGTTATCTGATTTTGGAGAACAAAGCATAATTCTGTTTGTCCCTCCCATTGTTGTCTCAGACATAGTTGGCAGGATGTTGATGAGAGTGGTAGGTGTGATATATTGCTACATCATGTTTGGTATTAAATAATAAATAAAATGCTATATGGAAGTAATTAAACTTCCTGTGGAGACCTGAAGTACATGTGATATTAAATTTAAAAACTGCAAAGCTGCGGATGTGACCTTTATATGATGATGGCTCTAATTTAATGCAGTGTGTTGCACTTATTTGTAGATTAAAAAAAAAAAAAAGAAACCTGAAAACACAATGTGCATAGTTTCAAAATAAAGCGTTCAGTTCCAAGCCAGGTGCAAGTCAAACACAAAATCACACAGTGAGAGAATGTCTGCCCTCCAAGAAGAATAACAAAATAACAGGCTGGAGCATAACATTATGGGTATACTAATAAAAAAAACATCTATTTACTAATAAAAAACAAGCCGAAAGTCATTATGCACATAATTTATTAGCTGCAGAATAGACAGCAGTGCCTTGACTCACACAAACAATGTGGACTTTTCCAGGCAATTAGTAACTGTTTGCTAATTTCATGTTCTCTTTCTGCAATTTATAAGTGTAACAAACATTTATATTTTACAGAGTTTTGTAACTAATCTATCATCCAGTCTTTTTAAGTCTACTCATTTTGTTATCCTTGCATCTATCACCCACAAATGTTTAATTCCCTACTTTAATTTTTAGTCTTCACATATCATATACAGGATATTCTATTTTGGGACATTTCATATTGGAAACATAAGTCTCACCCCATCCCAGCAGGCTGAAGGCCCAGAGGCATCGAAGGCTGTGATACAAGGACGAAAGCAGCAGGGAATTGAGGTAAAGCGCCTCCACCAGCAGCCAGAAAAAATTGGACATTACACAGTAGTGACAGAAGACCACAGAGACCTTACAGGCAAACTGCACAGAAAAAGACAGGAAGGAAAAGAAGGACAGGGTGAGTCGTAAGGGGGGGAATAGCAGCAGAGAAGTGCACCACGTACAACCACGAGCCTCTTGTTCTCACCGTGGAAAGGGTGCAGTGGTTGGTGTCGTCACTTGAGAACAGAGTTGCATCCTTTATGAACACAGCCACGGCTTTCAGGATGAAAGTGATGAAAAGCTGGATGTGGATGAAGTTCCTGGCACAACGCAGCCTCCTGTTGGAAGATCAGACGAGTAACAAACACACTGTAGGGTCGTCTAATGCACCGAAATGGCCTGTTCTGCATTGTCACACCCTAACTAATACCCATAATGCCTTGGTGTGCATGGTTCTTGATGGTTCTTGAACATCTTTAAAACAAAGTAGTTAGCAACAAAATAAAACGTACAGTATGAGGAACTAGGACAATAAATACAAATGTATTAAGAGATGGAAGTTATGGAACTGCACACCAGCTGCACAGAGAAAAATATGAATCATTAATTGAGCGGTTTTATTGTCCTACACACTCCTACTTCTTTTAATCCAGCGAACCGCAGAGCCCAGGGACGATGGGAGGTGAGGAAATGATTGACATTGTGACAATCAGTCGCTAAGTGGACTTATAGCACCTGTTGACCCATGTCAACGAGGGTCCAAATCCAACACACAGAGAAATGGTACTGAGGGACTACAGAGATGAAGGAGAAGCACGTAAGGGATTAAAAGAAGGAACATCACGGTCCTTTTCCCGCGTCATAACACATGTCCTGACATGACAACAGATTTCATTAATGATGTCTGGTTTGTGTTTTCAAGGTGAGCGGCTTCAAAATGCCTTCTTACAACATCACCGGCCCTCATCCTTAAAAGAAAAGTACAATGTGATGTATGCTGAGAAGGCTGGTACCCTTTTTCTATGTGTACGCTATATGAATAATTGATGTCATGAAAATGGAACTGAGCGTTTTTTTATTTATGTTGTGGTAGATATTAAACAAGCAAGATATATTGTTTATAAGTCAAATTTAGAGGTGTTGGCTGGAGGACCTTTAGCACGGCTAGATGCTTCCTCCAGTTAAGTCTTTATGCTAAGATAAAATAATCACCTGCTTTTAACGTACAAGTGTCAAAAGGGCAGGAACATTTCCCAAAATGGCAAACTATTAATTTAATAAATACATTGGAACATCATTTTCTAAGTGAGGACATTATTAAAGGTGTATTATTAGACCCAAAACTAATGGAGTCGTGGAATAATGTTTTTTTGTTTACAGTAAAACAATATTGTTGTGATTGCTATTGCTTGGCTCTCTGTGGTAAATTAAATGGTTTATCAAAAAGCACTGGTTACTGATGCAAAATGTTAATTAAAAGTCTGTCTTTATTCTCTTTGCACGTATTTTAAATGTCATCTCTTCTCACCTGAAGAGCAACAGGATCAACACGGCGACAGCCAGCACCACGAGAGAGAGGCTGTAGCCGACGGTGTATATCAGCTTCACCGTGGCAAAGTATGATTGCTCCATCTGAAAGCAAGACGAGAAGGAAGATTTTGTATAAAAGGATGTTGTACTCCGGCGTGGAGGCTTTTCGAAATGCTGCGAGGCCTTAAATGAATTTAATCTCTCAAAATGACATCAAATTGCCGACGAGCTCAGGACTCAGCCATGCTGAAGAGATGAAGGCGGCATGAGAGCCAGAAAGCTTTCTCCATATTCTGAAGCCGAGTCAAATGGCAGTATGAGTGGACCGAGCAGACGACTGGATCGACTAACAAAGGTACATAAAAAGCTTCTTAATTACATCCAAACTTGTAAGTTGTGGCTTTCCGCCGTGCTATTGGATTTAAAAGGTATCTTTTTAAACTCCAGACAAAAGATCCGTAGCAGCAGTTCTGTACTGCGCCAAAAGTGAACTATCCTCAAAAAACACTGTCCGGCACGGTTAAGCACCATTCTCTCTTTGTGGATTAAGATAATTTCAGCTATTACCTGATGTGGGTGACATTTAATTCACCTATGAGGCACATTTATGCTTGATTACATTTTCTTTTCTGCGCTTGAGAGGCAACGAGGCAGGAGGCATAGATACTCAAATTTAAACTACACCAAAAAGAAACAAAGTCTGAAAGGCTGGAAAAACATGGTATACTTTTCTTTTTTAGCTTGTTTGGTCTGTTGATGTCTTTATTTGTCTTTGCTTCTGTTTGTTCTTTTCCGTGTAGCATCTCCTCTGGCTCTCACCTCGGGTATGTCGTCATCCACACTGCAGGCGACGTGGTACGGTGGGAGGGGCCTGGACCAGCCTCCTCTGGTGCAGTTACGGCTCACTGAACCTGAGGTGAAAGGTCGAGGTACCGAAAAGATCATCCTCAGGATAGATCCGACAACTTGTCAAGAGATAGATGTAAATATGTTCCTTCAGAAGCCAACGCTGTGATCATGCAGCCTCACCTTTACATCCATCCGTCATGACATGCATGTAGCATTAGCATTTAGCTCAAAGCCACTAAATACAGCCACACAGGGCCAAAAGTGTGGCTGGAGACAATTAGTCTTATTTCCACAGTTGTATATTCTTACCGATACATAACACTTCGAGGTACTTTGTCTAATTTAGATTCACAATCTGCCTACACTCACAAATCTGCTAATTTACCTGCTAAATTAAGACAAACTACTTTGATTTTTAGATTCCTGTGACAATCTAGTAAAGCCTGATCACTGAGAGCCGCCACAAGGCTAAGAAAACATATTAGTAAATGAATGCCTGAACAAGTACATAAACAGTCATACTTTATGAGATGAAAATCAAGATTAAAAAACACCTTTGCTTTCATTACAGCAATAATTAAACCTTTTTGACTCACTGGTGAAAGCGCTGCTCTCGTCATTATCTCAGCCCCCCCCCCCCCCTTCTCTCACCATGTGATCCTTTACTCACCTGTGTTGTTTTTGAAAAGGGAAAAGACGGCAGGGCATGCTCTTTGGACCGATTCTCCAACGGCTGCATGGGGCCAGCAGGCGACCGCGTCCCAGAACGGCTGACAACCTTTTGTGTGGAAGAAGAAAGAAGGTTAATTAAACTACAGGGTCGGTGTGTGTCTGTGTGCCGGGGTTGTTAATCAGCAGAGCGATTACATATACAAACATTTATATGCAAAGTCATGCACCACCTTTGAAATGCACACAGTTTAAATATCTTCTCGTGGAGCTACAGTGGAGGTAAAAGAGAGGAATCATGCACAATACCCACAACGAGTGTAACTTGTTTTAAGACATCAATGACGAAGTAATGTAGATCTCCAACCCGGACATTTATCTTGAGCTAGATTACATCCATAAATTCGTATGCAACTAATAATGGTCTTCCCTTCCAATGCATCACAGTGACAGATAACCCAGTGCCTTTTTAATTCTGCAGTTGGGACGACCTGTCAGCTGATGATTATCTGAGCATGTTTTCCAGCTTAGACTCTTGTACTTAATCACAACATTTGCAATTTATTTCATATTCAGCCATGCCCAGATTTATATGAGCTACTGCACACACCTTCTGTGCTTCTGTTGCCCTGCTCTGCAATGTACCGAAGGCAGTGGCGTTCCTCCTTCTCCAGCTGAAATATGAACTCACATTCAGGGTGCAGGCTCGACAAAGCCTAGAGGAAGGAAAGAAGGAAGAAAGAAATAAAGGAAGGAAGGGATGTTCGATTAAATATATAGACGCTCATGCTGGGGACACGGTGGCCAATCGCTCTGTAAGCATTCTGTGACACGTGCACGTCAGTCTCTAAAGGGCAGTGAGTCACTTTGCCTTCAGCGGGAAAAGCTTTCCCACTGAAACAGTAACCTTTCAGTCTATTTCCGTCAGTGGCATTAAGCAAAATGGTCTTTCACTATAGCATACTGAGAGGGGAAGCTCAGACCATTCATTAAATGAGTTCATTCCAAAGGACACAGACACAGTCCTGGCCTCCATCACCTGTGGGCTCGGAGGTCCTTCTGTTATTCCCCTTCGTTTCCTAAGGGGAAATAACTGAGCGTTTGACTGACATTGATCTCAGACTTAGACGTTAAGAACACTTTGTTTCTGGGAGAGAAAAGGAGTGATGTCAGGTGGATGTTGGAGTGTAACGCAGGGAAGAGGGTGGAGGGAGGAAGTAAGCACCGATAGATGACAAGACATGACTCAAGAGCTGCTCATGACAAGTAACTTCACAATCGAATCTGGTATTACGCCAGATGTTGTAGAGAGAGGAGGGCCGTGCTTTGGTGATTAGAAGGAAGCATTACTTACTCAGGGTTTGAAGCAGTATGGATACACATATAACGCTTGAGTTAGTCAGAATGGGTCATTTTCATGAGTGGTATGCGGAAGAAGAGAAATGCCAGAAGTTTTATTGTAAACATTCAATAAAACAGATAATTTCCCTTTTCTCAATAAGAAAGCTGGTGTCCGAACTAAGTGGAGTATCTTGTGTAAATGGGTTTAACTTTACTGTGTTGAATTAAAGCATCATTTAATTTAATCTCACGCTGCTGGGGACCTTAGGAGGTCTTGACTATAAAAGGTCAGAGCAGCAGGCCGGTGCTTTTCAGTTAGCTCTGAAAGCACACTGTTGTTAAAAGTCTTCCATGGTCACTGACAGAATCTCTTTGCTTACTTTTAATTGAACGTCACATTTTGGCATCATAAAATATCTGCTTTCATTCTGCACCGTGATTTTTGATTTTTAATATTTAGGCAAGGGAAATACAAGAGATGTTCTTGTTCACGTTGGAAAATATGTATTTATGTGAATTGCTGCTTGCATATTCTTGTTAGACGTTAGTGATTGACTTGGAAATAAACATAACATAATTTGATTTCAACTACACAGCCGTTCTGGTGCACAATCTATCACGAAAAAATAAAAATATCTCAAAAAGCTCCAATTTTGCTTTGAAGAAAAAGGAGCTATTTATAAGGCAAGATATGCAATCACGATGCCCCTCCATTTTCAAAATGCTTTAGTTTTTCCCATGATGAGCAATTTTGAGTCTGCTATTTCAGTACAAAAGAAAAAAGTTGAATGAAACACAGAGAACACCACAACAGGTTGCAGACTCAGCCGTATGAAATCCTCTCCGTTATTGATAAGCACATTGCACAGACCTCTGTGCTGGATTCAGCTTCGCTCCATCGCATTGTGAAACACTTGAGGGAACTCATAATGAAAGAAGCTTCACTCAATTCCTGTGGGACCACAAACACTCTGGAGAGTTCCCCCCACTCAACAGCCATCCGAGCCCGTTGTGCGTTACAAGCATTTCCAGTAAAAAGATCTATGAGTTTCTCTGAGGGTGAAACAGCAACAGCTGCAAACCCACCTGGAGCCAGTTTATGAAATAACATGACCCAAAGCGCCTCGCATAGATATAGCTTCCTATTATCATAATGTGGTGCATATCATTTAAACTGAGTGAGGGCATGTTGTTACTGGAAAAACAAAACCGCTCGGGATTTTGGGAACAAAATGCCAAACGTGTACATATTTTTAATAACTAAGTAAAATGGGATACAGATTTAGATTCTCTTTGACACATTGATTATTATCTCCATATGCCATAACTCAGTCTGTCTTTGAGATTCACATCAATGGATAAGCCAGAGCTTTTCAAGGATTTAAACCCAAATCAGTTAATCAAGACCGATGTGAAAATAGATAAAAATGGAAAATTAGTTTGGACCAAAACACTTCATTTCTGTGTCTCCAACGCAATCAATCACCGCGGCCCTTTCTCCTCATTTTGTGTCTTAAGTGTGAAGTTGTTCATCATGTCACACACAGATGCACAAATAAGCTTTTTGTGCAGAATAACAAACCACTTTGTCAACTGTGTGAAAAACACCTTCAGAATAAGCCCAATCCAGAACACGAGTTGGAATTGAACACAATCCTCCCAACAGTTGTTAGACGGGAACAAATGTTTCCCTCTATTTCCTTTAAAGCTAACGCAAATAACTTTTAATTGTGTAGTGACTTGGTCCTCAGTGGGCCGGTTGCTGTTCAAGTTTCTGGTGAAAATCGGGTGATTTTGTCTGATTTTGTGCAGAATCCGACCCTGTGGCACCGATGACGAGCATGAAGAACAGCTATAAATAGCCACTCTTCTCACTGATGGTGTTTAATAGTGTAACTCATATAGAGTCATGAGTATTAAATGATGACGGTTTCATTAACAGTTCAAAGTTCCTCACTTTAAATAAGTCCAAGCAGCATCTCTCCCTCCATCAATGGCGAACAGACGTGTCGCAAGAAACTTGAGCCAATTGCTGCCAATCCTCTTGGTTCTTAACGCAATGCCAATAATTTAATGAGAGGCGTCATTGCACAATTTGCAAAGTAATTACTGCTCCGCCTGTTCAAAGGGAGGCGAGGGACCCATGGAAAAAGGGTTTATCTTGCCTCCTGCTGAGATACCAGATCTTGCAGCAAGTGTGCTTCAAGCTGAGACATGTACACAGACGTAAAGGTTTATTGTTGCTAAACTGTGGCTGTGTTATTATAATTAATTGTTTGAGCAGGCAGGAGATGAACAGCACCACAGTTGGGGCGTTTGCATTCAAAGCAGAAACACGTGTGCATGCATTGTTACCATAAAGCGCACAACAGCATCTTCTTAACGGCACGCTGTGTGTCAGATGGGACTCGAGCACACGGCTTCTCTATTTACACGCAAGAGGATATTGTAAAGACTAAGAATGGTGTGCGGTTGAGAGCAAAGCTTTGCAGAGCAGGGGGTGAGGAAAAAGGCAAAAGACATGGTGGCTGATGACATGCTCATGCATTTTAAGTGCATGATGGGATGGAAGAAGACAAACAACGAGGCATAAGGAGAGAGGTGTGGGGCCGTATAAGGGAGGGCTGGGTACTATGAGCCATGAAACTAAATGCAAACCTCAAGGCTCCCTCACACGGGCAGGTTAGTGTGCAGTCTGCTGTAAAAAGGCTCTCTGAGAGGTGAAAGCCATTATCCACCAACCAAAAAGTGTCCATCAAACTGGGCTCACTTTGCGGATGTTGCCTTATTTTTAACAGAAAATAGGGTGCACTTTTATGCTTCTGCCACGGGATTAAAAAATATAAAACAATCAGATATCAGAAAGAGATCACAGACACGGATCATTTGGGAAAATATGGTTATTAGGTCGCTTGCTAAATGAGAATATTGATTGTATTCTCATATCTGTATGCTAAATATGAACTAGCAACGGAGTAGCTTAACAGAGCACAAAGACTAGAAACGGGAGCAGCGAGCCGGCTCTGTCCAAAGCTCACAATCTGCTGACCAGTAGAAGTGTCAAAAGGACCCACAGTGTTTTTTACTGTGGGGTTTCATGCCAAACTATTTCTTGGCCAAATCATAACTTGTCCCTTCAGACTTTATGCTAGGCTAAGCTAACCGGCCGCTGAATGCAACGTTAGCGGGTTAGCTCAATATTTAGTCGTAGGAACATGAGACTGTTGATCTAACTCTTGAAAATGAATGAACACAGTTCTTAAAATGTAAAATATTCTTGAACTGACAACTGCCAGGTGGTGAGACAATTCAGGTTTCCTTCATAAGACAAAAAATATCACCAGACTACTTCCATCTTTTCTATTGTTTTATCTCTCTCTCTGGTGCTTCTTAAGGTGCAAGAATCCCAACACATCTGAGCATTGAAAAGAGACAATGTGCTAGTTGTCTTGTTTGTGACTGTGGTTTATTATGAAATGTGTGATTGTGTGTGTTTATGGACCCGGTTCATTATAACTCTCTGCAGTCCTGAGCATTGGAAGTGAACAGACTGAAGTGGAACATGGTGATGAGCGTCTGCCCCGTCTTCCCATTCTCTCTCTGTCATGCTGATCATCACACCACCTGTTTGCCGGCTCCTCCTATTTCTTTTCTATTATGGAAATTAGCAAGGTGGCGGTGTAATAATAACCTGCCGGCTATAAGGCTGTCGGCGTGTGGTTGTGCATGTGGATATGTGTGTGTGTGGTTTGTTGTCTTGCTTCGTCACGGTTAATTTGCCGGAGATGAATTACACACTGCAGATAGTAAATAAAGCAGGAAGCAGCCATGCAGTTGTGAAGTAAATCCAGGTAACATATTCAAATGTTTGTGTGTGTGTGTGTGTGTGTGTGTGTGTGTGTGTGTGTGTGTGTGTGTGTGTGTGTGTGTGTTGTAGTTTCATGGGAAATTAAATACATCTAACATTCCCATTACTAATATTCCATCCCACGATGATACATTTTCTGTTCAGCTTATTAGACAATTTACATTTAAATGCACAAACACAATGTGCAATATCTAAACATACTCACATGCATCTTACCGGACTAACTTTCACTTGTATCAAAATCCACAAATACAAACCTATCTCCAAAATGTAAATTGTTAGATAAAAAGTAACGATAAAATTGTCATATCATATGCATTAGGATTGCAAATAATGCTTTGTTTATTTATTTAACTGATTAATCTGTTATTACATACATTGCATGATGCTCGTCCTCCTCTATGATATGGATGCTGTTCAGCTGTTGACTTGTCAATAAATTGTCAATAAATGTGCATCGTCCCTGAAAATATATTTTAAAAATCCATTGCGTCTAAAAAATAAATTTAAAAAATACACAGTATCACAGCCCGAGGCGACTAAATTCATTCATTTTGGGCAGGCAAATAGCCCAAAACCAACATTTTTACACGAGGAGACGAACAAAACCAGTACCACCTTATATTTTGTGCCGTGAAGCTAACCCCAGTTAAACTAGGAGCTTTTTCCACAAATAGTATATATATTTAAGATATAAAAACAGATTCTATTTTGATATGATAAAAGATCAAGATTAATTTACACAGAATAATTACATTGGGTTTGGGGCTACACTAAACACTTTATTGTTATTCTCCTTAATTACAGCCTTCAATGTGCTAATAAACTCCTGCGGACCTGTGCAGGGCGCGCGCACTATCACCAGACAGACGCACGCACCCACACAGGCTCGTCTTTGATTGAAGCTCATTGAACTCCTGAATATGTCGAATACATTTTTAAGTCTAAACATTAAGAGAACAGAACACGAGATACATTTCCTCAAATATATAGTTTACGGTGTTCACTCATCATCTCTCATAAACAGTTCACAATGTTTCGGTTTTTAAAAGAACAAAGGAGAGCTTGAAGTTTTTCTACGTGGCAAAAATAATAATTAAAAAATGTTTTTCCCCCATATTCACAAAGGTTAAATCAAAGGAAATCACTCACAGTTGAAGCCAAACACATAGTGAGAAAAACCCCTCTGATGTGGAGCCAGGGCATGTCGTCGGTTCAGTCCAACGAGACTGCAACACGCACTCCTCTAGGACGGGATGCTGACTTTCTCTCTGCCCAGGTGTGAAATACAACATGTGTCAAGCACACAGCAATGAAAACGTAGTAAGTCCTGTGTATATTTTCAGAATAAAAGCCTCACTCGCAAAATATCGGTCAGAAATAGATCCGAAAGCAAATATATTGCATTTATTACTAAAGCCTGGCAACTACATAACTACTTCCAACACTATGACGGAGGAGGAAAGTCGAATCAACCAGAGGTTGCTAGATCATGAAGAGACGCGTTCCTCTTTTATTTTGAAGGCCACAGGTATGGCTCCTCGTTCGGTCAGAGAGCTTCACAGCTGCTGTTGAGCTGCTGCTTAAAATCCATCCCCCGGCTTTCCTGAAAAACACACACATGCACACGCACGCACGCAAACACACACACGCACGCACGCAAACACACACACACACACACACACACACACACACACACACACACACACACACACACACACACACACACACACACACACACAAATAAGAGATGCATGAGATATGAGTCGCAGACCTGGCTTTAATGAAAGAAAATGTGCTTTTGTTCTTTCTGACATGACGTTTGTTTCCGTCATTCCAAGCTGTCAAACACTAAACCAGACACAGATTATTGGATGTCGGAGGCGTCATCACTCTCACGTTTTATTCAGGTTTACTGGGTGTTTGACAGATCTATCACCAGGCACACAGAGTGCTTGCAGCAGAGATATAGTGTGTGCACAATATATTCCTCCAAAATGATCCTTAAAAACAGAAAATAGAAAACTCTGTCCCTGCGTGAACACTTTTACAAGGATAATGTACATTTTACAGATTTTATATTGCTTGTAACAATTTATAAAACAAATATAACAAAGTGCAGCTCTGTGGTGAAAATAGGAGCTTTTTGCATAGAAACCAATTTACACCCATCAAAAATATAAGCGCTCTGACTGTGAAGTACAAACAAATCTCTATAAAAGCAGCTTATAGACACGCCCCTTGCGTCATTAAGTAGTGTATGGTTGTGTCCAAAAGTGAGTGAGCCCGTTTTCCTTATTGCTTTGCTATAAAAGAAACTGTTAACCGCACACAATCTATATGATCTAAACATATCACAAAACGAAATCCAACCGGAAAAATCATTTAAATTGATAAAACTGAAACATATTGTGATTTAAACATAACTGGAATTAAGTTTCTACAGAATAGTATCAACTCATACCAGGTGTCATGGTTTGTGCGCATAACAAAGAGTATGATATACAGATGTAAAAGTAAACTAATCTCTAGTAAACAGAGTTATTAGGCACTTTGAAAGTACTGTAGCTCATAAGCTGTCATTAATATACTTATAGTGAAGGTCGGTCTGTGTAGGAACAGGTACTCTGCTTCAATAGATCCTAGAACCAAATGGAGAAAGCTGGTTTGTTCCCCTCACACACAAAGATGGCAGTTTTTCCTTTTTTTTCTTTTTCAAAAACATAAATTAGGACATGCTTCCACTGGAGGATAATGTTATGTCCCACTCCTGAGATTTGCACAAAATTCACATGTTTTATGATCAGACAGAAACAGTATTTCTTTCAAGCCAGTTACCTTTTTTTCATTTCCTGCGCTGGCAAAGTGCAAACATAGTGTTCAGACGAGTCAATTAATAAACAAGCGAGGAGAAAACTACTCGTCTGCCCTTTTCTGCTTTGAAAGCTTTCATTTAAAAGATTGCACAACTGACCAAATTATAAAAAACTTTCCTGGGTCTCCATAGACTTCTTTTGCAAATAAATACTTGGACAACAGTCTCTTATCATATTTCAAACCCCGAGTGTTACTTGCATTGAGCATATTTGGGGAAACGATAGGCCAAAGCAGCACTGACCAACAAAAAAGACCAACAAAAAGGAAAAGGAAAAAAATAACAAAATCACACAATTTCCTAAACTTAACAACTTACTAATTTAAACCTTTCTGAACTAAAAGTAGGTACAATACTTGGTTTATATTTTCAAAACACGATAAAACTTGCATGATAAAACTTTAACATTTGTCTTCCCGTTTCTTCCTAAAACCGTTTTCATGTTGTTGACAACACCTCACTTCGTTAAAACATGAGCACGCCTCAAAACCACCACAGACTTAAATAGCAGATAAAACATAAAATACTTGGGTAAAAACAGGTTTGGGAAATAAAACAGCAAAAAAAAAAAGGCATTGAATTTGCCATCTTTTCAGCCGCCGCAGTGGCATCATGACGACGTCTCTGCGGGAGTTATCCAGCTTCAGGGAAAGTCGCTTCCATCATAGATTATGGGCCTCTCCATGGTCAGGTGGTAGAAGACCTTCTTGGAGATAAACCTGTTGGAAAAAAGGGGTTTTGATCAAAAGACTGCGAATCCGAGTAATTGAAACGAGACGCTGAGGCACAAAAGAAAAGCCGGTTTAAAGGCTGAATGCACACACACACACACACACACACACACACACCCACCGTGAGAAGGAGTTGTCAAAGACGAGCGTGTAGAGGCCGGGGTTTCGGACTTTCAGCTGTCCCTGAATCGTCTCTTTATGGGAACTGCAGCGAGTTAGAGGAATCAGGACCTGAGAGAAGAACAGACACGTGAAGTTTAACTCATCGCGTACAGATGAAGGATTCTGCCACAGGTCGTCGAACAAATCTCCCCTCGGCCGCTATTATCATAATAATTATGGCTATGATGCTTTTGCTTTTGTGACATTTACGTTACATTACGCAACTGCTTTTGCTGTTGAGCAAGAATTAAATTCACTGTCATAATCATAACTGTAACATATTGTAAACTCCAACACACCTTAAAAAAGCAAATTCTGAAAAATGTAACATCAGGAAATATTAACAAAGAGCGGAAGGGGATGGTTTATGAGAATCTCATTTACAAACCCTGACATTTGAAGTGCAGGGCGTGAACCTGGACCTGCTGAGCACTGCAGCGTGGCAACCTGCAGTGGGTTTCCTCAGTCAGTGATATTTGAAAGATCAAGCAAATAACAAAGAACTGTAGGGGGCACCATGAAAGCATGCACAGGGTCAGTCCATTGTGTCCGGAGATAACCTCTGCTTTTGAGTCATTAGCAATATTGAAGTGGCTGCCTTCAGTTTCATGAAGTGCTTTCATTTTAAATTATGGGACAAATTTGCCGTTGGCTTTTGTGCTCTTGGACGTTTCCTGTGGCAGAAGTACAAGGACAGGGTCTCACAACACATCCCATCCCAGCTCATCTACCTTTGACTGCTCCACGTGGGTGTCAGAGGATTCCCTGTACACCACACTAAAGGAGATGCTCTTTGGCTCCGAGGAAAACGTCCAGCTGATGGTGGGCCCACAGTCCCCCACGGCGACCGTTATCACACTGTAACAGCTGGACTTGATGAAAATTTCCCTGGAGCCGTCGCCAAACTGAGAAATATCTTCAATGCTGAGAGGGACGGCCATCCTGCAATGAGAAAGCATTCAGTTGAGTTTGAAGTGGTTTGAAGACGAGGTGACTCATCACTCACTCTGGGGTCTGAGGTCATTTTCTCGATTTTACATCATTTCTTTAATTCACCTTTTTAACACACTTGCATATGATACATACTCATGTGTTGTATATCAAAATTTGCAGAACAATCTCAGCTCTCTATATAACGTGTGCCATTGTCCCAAGGCACACGTGTAAAGAGATAATATGGCCCTAAAGCTGAACAATTGAAGCTCGATTTTTGAAATTGTTCAAATCTCTTGTGAAAACAGGGCGATTTTGCTATTTTTTCAACCTGGATGCTGTGTCCCCGTGTTTTTGCATCTACGTGACTTATTTTTTAAACTGGTTCAGTGTTGAGGGAGAATACTTCAAAGCGAACGCTAAGCGGACTGCAACGACTTCGTTTAGGTCAAATCCTCACCGTCAATTTACATTGCACTCTAAAAGTGCACGTTTTTTTCCCGCTGCTATTATTGGCGTCTGACAACATTATGGGAAACATTTTTCTTCACCTTTTGTATGATGCGGTGTGTCTGTTGGCTTGGGGAATTCTCCAAACCCACATTGTGGAAATCAGCTAAATATATAGCAACAACATTGATGCTTTTTGGCTCTCGTCTGCAGCGTTCTCCCTCAATGATGTGGACCGGTTTAAAAACAATGTTGTCCCCATTATTATTAGTCTGAGACGCAAAAACATATGGCAAAATAGATTCCAGGTTGAAAAATACCCATTAAGTTAACCAAAGGTCAAGACTTACGTGACTTCTCCTGATTTGAGAAGATTGATTTCTGAATCCTGAACAGTGGCAACATGATCTTCCGGGTCATCGGGGGTTTCCCTTGTGCCTCTGCAAGACACACGCAGCAATACAATGTTTTCAATGCATATAACTCTTGATTGATAATGATGAATTCAGAACTATGAGTCAAGTCTCCTGGTGTAGCTGACATAAACAAAGCTAATATGAGCAGAATATGGATTTTACTCGTGCATTTTGCAGGTTGTATCCCCTTTCCTTCATTTACAATCCATTATGTTGAACATTATTTATGACATTAAGTTAATTTCTAGGACGACAGCAGCAACATAATACTTCTGTGCTTAAAAGGTGTTGAAAACGTTTCCATACAATTTAAAACACAATGGTAACGCATGAATGCTTCAGCCTTTCTCCACGACCCCGTGTTTGGTTTTTACTCATAAATGAAAACAAGAAGAAATACTTCCCTATTTACTATGTGACACCTGGTAAGGGGGCAGGATTCCCACAGGGTGCTGCTGGGTGTGAGAGATCCTATTGCTTGTGGTGCACTGTGTGACTTTTAGGAGAGTGGGACATTCACAGCTGGCATGTGCTTGCTAGTGGCTTTGGGCCATGACGAATGTCTCCAATCACCTTGTTGTTTACAACAATGAATGATATATGAATGCACACATTGTCTCTGTGATGCATGAATGATAATCCAGAACTAGTTCACTTCCTTAATTCTACTTTTCGAAAGTTCGAGGAGGTGAAAACCAGATGGTAACCTGAAAGAAAGCCTCATTGCTTGGCTAATTAAGGAACAAAACAAGATTTGAAACATTTATACGTTTTTCTATAATACGTATACGCCCATCCCATTCTCATGAACACAATATCTCAGGAAGACCAGAGGGAATTTCTTCAAATTTGGCACAAATGTACACTTGGACTCATAGTTGAACTGATTAGATTTTGGTGGTCAACGGTGACTGTGACCTCACAAAACACGTTTTTGGCCATAGATCAATAATGAATATGCTAATTTCACAGAAAATGACTAATTTTGGACAAACATGGATGTAAACTGAAATTTATGTAAACTGAAAATTCTCAGTACATCATTTACTTTTGACTTGAAACAAGCACTGATTAGCCAACACAACACCATTACACTTCATGAATGTACTGTGTGTACTCCTTAGAGCTACAATTCATTTATATATATATATACACACTACACTCACATATCCAGTGCTCCTGGAGGCCGTTGGTCTTGTTCTCCCTCCAGGGAGCCTGCTGTGGTCTGGGAGATGGTGTCACTGTCGTAGACACCATTCACTTCCTCCTCTGTGATTATGTCAAAAACGCCGTCGTCAGATTTGATGCTGGGGTCTGAAACTGAGAGGAACAAGAATTTATAAGTTAAACTATTGGACCATTATATATTTGCATGGTATAATCTTCTGATTACACAGTGAACAGTAGAGAAGAAAACCTATTCTCCTAGAATATAACCTATAATCCTGTTTGAGACTAAGCCACCACAAAAAGAAACCGACCGTAACATGTTCCTTTATTTTCGATACAAATAAAACGTCAGATGTGGAAATGTCACCCTCTTCCCCTTTTGTCCATTGAACAAGAATGCTGTGTTCCTCAATACGATAAATGCAATCATTTCACTTCTGCTTAAAAGCTCCCAGTTACTTTACAGCACAGGGCCGGTGAACCTCAGCAATCAACATTTGGGCCGAGCGTGCAGTCAAGTCAGCATGTTGTAGTCAGTGTGTTTCCAGCTTGCCTCTCACCTGTTACCCTGGGAGTGGGTGTATACGGGGCTGGTTCAGGTGGTGGCTGAGGTCCGGCTCCAGGTGGAGGAGGCCGAGTGTCCGAGGGACTCAGCTCTGCCTCTGTGAACCTCTCCACCACCACGCTGTGTTGGGTGTAGCAGTCCCTGCAGCAGCGCTCCTTCTTCCCACTGTGCTTGGTCATCACAAAGTGGTTGCTGCAGTAGTAGCAGAAGATGCGACCACAAAGCCTAGAAATGTAAAATGTAAAGTGGGGGAAAAAAGGGCTTTTATTAAACCTATCAATTTGATGCTTTAGATTTTGAGAGGAGACACTGTACGTAGTCTGAAAATCTAACTCGGCAGGTACAGAAAGTGCCAGGAGCAGCAGTGTGCACGGAGAGCCCACCTGCAGTGATGTCTGCGCAGCCACCAGGTGAACTGGCCCTGGCAGCCGAGGCACTGCGTGGCCTCCTTATCCACCAACCACCAGCGCTCCTCTGCTCGTAGTTTCTGCTCAAACTCCAGAGCGTCGGACTTCTGCCAAAGAGCATCTTTGTCCCTGTACACATTAGCCCCCTTGGATCAAAGATACATTGAAAAATGTTTTTTTCACATGGATGAATTCAACTTGGAGCTACTACGATGAATTTTCTAATCTTTTTTGGATTTGCCGTTGTGTGTTGACAAAGGTCGGCGGAGGTGATGCTGCTGCTGCCGAGGGCGGCGCTCTCTTCCTCCTGCCAGAGCTCTGACAGCACGTCGAGGTTGGCAGCAAAGCTGGATCTGGGTCTGGTCGCTGCCAGAGGCCCCACTGGAGTCTGAGCTGGAGGAGCTTCAGGTGAACCTACACGATTTTGTCTGATTTTGTCGCAATCGGACCCGGTGGCACCCGTGCAAGCACAGAGAATAACTTTATAAAAAATAACCAATCCATTCTCTGGTGGTCTCGTTTGTTTCTGTAGGTCACATCAGCACTACATTGAGTTAAAACCTGGATGGAAGCAGTTAAAACTTCCTCATAATACAATTAATGAAGTGGGTTCTGTTGGATGTTGGAATATATAACGCTCAGTATTTCAACGCTGCTGTGGAAGCAGATGGTAGCTAGCTGTAAAATAAACATGATCTTTGAAGACTGAACAAATTGAGCATGTCATGTACTTGTTATGAACTGTAACATTATACTACCGCGCTGGATGTACTTGACACCGGGAGCAGCCTCATTACTCCAAATGAAGCAGCTGAGAAGCCACACATGACGCTAAAGAAGAAAAGACTGAAACCACGTGGGCACATCCCAAAGGAGCCGACTGAATCATTGTATATGCGTTTCACTCCCGAATGAGTAGGAAACCTTTTGAGGCTACAGTAGTCCCTGAATCCAGTGAAGAATTAATAATATAACGATGTCTTTCTATTCAGTTCTCTAGCACATTTAACCTGTCTTGTTGGCCTCTCAGCGTCACCTGTTCTCACCTCTGTTCTCTGTAAATTATCTCTGAATTCAAAGCTTTTCCTCTGATCCCGCTCCTCAACCTTAAATCTCTCTCATGCATGTCAAGTATAACATCAGAGATCTGCTCTTACTTGAAGAACCAATTCAGAACACATTCCCCAGTGGGTCTATCAAAGAGACGCAGCATCCAAAACATAACACGGTGGGAGACATCCAACAGGGAAAGGAACTTTAACCCTTTCTTCATTAAAAAAAACTCTAAAAACACTCAGCTGGCAGCTGTAACAGAGACCGGTCATACCGTATAAGCTCGATGAGCCGCTCTTCGAGGATGACCTTGGTCCTGTTGAGGTCATCGATCTCTGCAGTCATCTCCAGGCTCTGGCTTTGTTTATCAGCTTCTGCTGTGTTGAGTTTCTGCTTCAATTCCTCGGAGACCTTTAGCAAAGCTGAGTGGGCTTCTTTAGCACTGAAGGGAAGAAATAAGTGCAAAGGAAAATAGGTCAGCAGCAACATTTTGCACCAGGATGCAATTTACGGGTGTCGCTGGTTATAAAACGCACCTGGTGACTGCATTACTCAGTTGCTGAATCTCGCTCTCACTCTCACGAATGGATGTTTCCGTCTTTGTGATGTGAGCATCTTTCTCGCCAGTTAGCTGCAGGTACTTCTCATTTACAGCCTTCATTAGATATTATAAGAACATGCATACAAATATCCGTTAGTCATACATTTTTGACGTATTCTTTTCAAATATTTAAACAATTGTTCCATGTTTGTTCTGAAACTTGTCTCAGTTTTGTTGAACACACTCCAAGAATTGTACTATAAAAATAGTTTTTTTTTGCTGATGCATCTTAAACTAGTGATGTAGTTCCTTGACTTTATTCTCTCCCCGACACACCGGAAAACCCCCATCAGAAAGTCACACTTATACTCAATAAATACACTCAATAAAACCTATTCTGAGGTATATTATGTCAGTGGTACAGGCGAGATCGAGAACCATTGCACTGGAGGACATGTAGAAACATAATTCAGTAAAATCCAAATAGCATCCGTATCGATCTCTAAACACATCAAACCAGGACATTACATTGCATTGATTTTGTATTCTACCTTCTGCACTCAAAGAAAATTGTAAAATCAATCAAGTTCTCGCATTATAAAAAAACCCCATCTACTGTTAATGAGTGCTGAACAAACAACCTTCCTGTTATTATGTCCCATGTGGTGTATAGCCTCCATCCCTTCTGCAAATCCACTAATGATAAAGGTGTTGGTGTGACTATGTATAGGATGTTGCACTTCTGACTGCAACCTATCTATAGTCTTCTCTTAATCATATATAGTTTCCTTAAGACTTGAAAGAGTGAGTACATCACACACGTTTCTCTCTCCAAAGATTATAGAACACAATATTTTACCACCGCGTGTCTACTTCTTATGTAATCATCAATCGCTGTGTTTCGACGCCTTAAAGACACGGACCTCTAGTTCGGACACTTTGGCCTGCAGGCTGGACACTTTCTTCGACTCCTCCTGCAGCTGAGCCTTCATCTTGCCCAGCTGCTCGTTTACACTCTGAAATGTGAGATAAATGTAAAATAAAAGAAAGAGGAAGGCTGTAAAGGCATCGCTGTGCTTTGAGCTAAATGCTAATATTCTTACAATGATGGTGCTGCTAATCAGACATAATGCTTACATGTTCACAATCTCAGGCTAAAGTTGGCATGCTTACATTTAAAAAATAAACACTAAACTTAAAGCTGAGCCTGATTTTGCTGATTTTGAAGTATTAATTAAGTATTGGACAAATCTAAATATTTATCTGATGATGGCATTAGATGCAAAGTCAGTTTCCAAAGAGACATCTGTAAATCAGTGGATGATTTTTTTGGATGAAAAGTAATTAAAAAAGGGTTGACATCCGTTTGTGGCATTGCGGGACAGCCAGCCTAATTGATTTGCATATGGCACAATCGCGTTAGCAACATAATATTGCAGCATTTTCATGCCAGTTGGAAATTCATAGAACCATGGATCACATGTCTTTATCAAGACAATCAGTAACAGAGCACAGGGTCAAACCAGGTGATGATGGGGCCAATAAACTAAAATCTACAGTGCAAAGAATCATAACGGCACAACTGAATGAATCTTAAGTGAAATACAATTCATAATAAACAGTTTCTGACTGACTCACCTTCATCTGGACCTGATGACTCATGCTCTCCGAGCTCATTTGGAACTTGGTGGCCTCCACCTCCTCTCGGTTAGAGGCCTTGACACTCTTCATTTGGCTCTTGGCCTTGTCCAGCTGCTCCTGGAGCTCGATGATGGTCTCTGGGAGATTCACCTTCTGTGTCAGCTCCTCTCTCAGTTTGGTATTCTCCAGCTGTAGTCCTGCCATGCTCTCTTCCAGTCGCGCCATTTCTTTCTGCAGTTCTTCAATCCTGGCAGCGTCCCCGGCCCAATGCTCTCTAACCTCCTCCTTTTCTGCACTGATCTTGCAGATGGTCATCCCAAGCTCTGCCATCTCTGTGTTTGCCCTGTGTAGACCCTCACGTGTCTCCCTGGTCTCTGAGGCTAGCTTGACATTTTGAGCCTTGAGGGTGGAAAGCTCTTCTCGGCCGGCAGCCGCGGAGATAGACAACTCGGCATGGGCGGCTACCTCTCTGTCACGCTGTTCAATCAGAGCCTCCTCTTTCTTTTTGCACTCCATGAGCTCTGTTACATGCCGTTGATTCAGTGCCTCGGTCTGGGCTTTAAGATGCTCGGTCAGAGTCCTGAGCTCATTTCTTTGGGCCTCCGTCACCTCCATCTGTGCTTGTGATTTGAGCTTTTCCTCCTCAGCCCTCTGGACCCGCACCCTGAGGTCCAGGATCTCTGCCTGGAACCTCGACACCTCTTTCATGCACACCTCCAATTGGCCTTCCAGTTTGCCCGTCACTTCCTGGCTCTCTTTTGCTTGGACTGTGCTCCTCTCCAGCTGAGATTTCTCCATCGCCCGCTTGTCAGAGGTCACCCTTTCAATCATCTCAGTCTGTTTAGCGCAGGTTGCTTCTGCATCAGCTTTGGCAATCTCGAGCTCCTTCTCTCTGGCCTCGAGAGATTTCAAGCTGGACGACAGCTCCTCAAGGTTCTTCTCTTTACTTTCTAGCTGGGCCTCTCTGGCTTGAAGCTGTTCTTGGAGGCTTGCTTCATTCTTGCGTGACACTCCTAAGTTCTTCTCCAAATCTCCGATCTGCCCGTTAACACTCTTCAGGTCAGCTTGCATGCGGCTAAGAGCTGCTTTCACGGTTTCCTGCTCCTCTCTCAGACTCTGGTTCTCGTGCTCCTGCCGCTTTGCGGCCATGATGGCTCGCTGCAGACTCTCGTCCAGCTCGCGGTTCTCTTCGCGCAGGCACCTCTCTTTTTCATCCACCGTCATCTTGGTGTCATCCAGCTGGCCGCGAAGCTGTTTCTCAGAAGCTCTTAGAGCTGCCAATTCAGCTTCAAGCGCCGTTCGGTTTTCCGCCATCTCCTTCATTAGCTCCTCGTTTCTCCTCACCGTGGTCATCAGTTTCCTATTTACTTCAATTAGATTGCCGCACTGCATCTTGTAGTCTTCCATCTTCATGACTTGTTCTTTCACATCACCCTCCAGCTCAACAAGGTTCGTGGTCAGTTTGCCCCTCTCTGTGATCAGGCTTTGGTTCTTGGCTTCTAGCTGTTGTAGTATCTTGCTGCTGGAGGTAAACTCTGCCTCTTTCCTCTTTAGATGCTCCTTAAGGGCAGTGACTTCGGCTTCTAAAGACTCTTTTAAACCATGAGCGTTCTTCTGCATTTCATCTTTATCTTTGTGTGCCCTTATCTTCACCTCCTGCACCTCTTTCTCCTTCTCCTCTAGAGATCCTTGGAGGTCCTGCAGTTGCCTTTGTAGGTTGCTCGCCTCCTTCTCTCTCACTGTCAAGGCCCCCTGCAGCTCATCAATGGCTCTGCACTGCTCCTCCACTTTCGCCTCTAACTTGGCCTTCTCCTCAGACGCAGATGTAACTAAGGCTCCGAGTTTTGCTTTTTCATGCTTTGCAGCTGCCTCCTTGACTCTCAGCTCATCCTCAAGCCTTTCTGCCAGTCTCTTCTTCTCCTCTACCTCAGCTACCGCTTCCATCTTCCCTCTCTCGGCCTCTTTCAATCTGTCCAGCAACTCGTGTATCTTTTGAGCTGAATCAAAGTAACTGGCTGCCTGCTGGCCCTTCTCATTGAGAACCCCGTCCAACTTGGCCAGGAGCTCTAGGTTCTTCCCCTCAGCAGCTGCCAACTTTTCCTGAAGCAGTTGTTGTTCAGCCTCTCTGGCTTTTTCCCCAGTCCTGAGTGCTTCCACCTCACCGGACAGGGCTTCTTCTCTTCCCCGCAGAGCCTTGAGATCTCCCTGCAAGCCCTGTTGCTCCTCTTGGGCAGCCAGGGACACATCCAGCTGCCTTTGGAGTTGCACGACTACGCCCCTGAGCTCAGCACCCTCCTCGCCCAGCTGATGCACCTTATCTAGGAGCTCTCGCTGCTTCAGCTCTGATTGGTCCAGCTCCAGGCGAAGATCTTCAACGGTGCTGACATCCTCGTTGCAGGCAGGCAGAGACTCGTTCGGGTCACTTAGCAGACCCTGACCATAGTCAGGGCTGGAGGGGAACTCATGTGCTTGCTAGATGGTTGCAATGGAAATCAGAGAAGGGAGGAAAGAGAAGAAGAGTGATGAACATCACTCAATCATTTTACTATTATGATTAAATAACCTAATGTTATAACGTGTGTTACCTGGGAGTATGTGCTGGCCAGACTGTTAATACTGGAACTGCGACTGGGTGGTTTCCACATGTGGCCAGGGGAATTGCCACTTCCTAGTGTTCTCCTGTTGATCAGAAAGGAAAACTGATACTTTTCTCCAAAGTAGTACAAAGAAATGGCTGTATTTAGAAACACATTTGTTTGTAATACAATCTAGATATGTTTGTAGTATTTATCTGCTCTACGTGTTGTTTTCATGACTCGTTTTGTTTGTTACCTTGCAAATGTGGGCCAGGAAGCATCAAGATCATGACCCCTGGAGGCCACATCAAACTGGACCTCATTGAGTTCGTACAGGTGATTGATTATGTCAACAGTAAGGTGGGGCTTTAGGAAGGGGCTTCTTGCATAGTACCAGTCACTGCAGGAAAAGAGATGAGAAAGCAGGTCACAGCAGGACATTAAAATCAAGATGTTCCCTTGTAGTTGTATATTTTTCTGTTTGTTACAATACCACAGTAGGGCACCCATTTTAAACTCGGGCAAATCATTGAAAACAGTATCTTAATTCTTCTTTGTTGGACTGCTCTTTATATTCAACTACCGCTGATGCAACTGACTGCCACTTTAACAAAGAGGGAAAATGGTGAAGTAAAACAGCACAACATTCAACTCGAAAATAAGGAAATCAAATGCCTGTTTCTGTAAAAGTGTTTCCTTGTGATTCAGAAACAGACTCAGTTCCAATTTTGTATTCAGTTTACTTTCGCTTTAACAAAAGCGCATCATTCTTTACATCTACAAGACAAATAAAACATCACAGAGACTTGTTGTGCTCTGACAGATTTACCTGGTGACTCTCTGGTTCATCAGGCACTGCTGCAGGGTGTCAGCCAGTCGCTGATGTACGAGGGAGTACCGGATGAACGCTCGTCCTTTCCCCAGAGATGTCTTCAGCTATCAAAGCAAAGAAAGACATTGTATAATGCGGAGCCTTTAGTCATTGTTAACTTCAGACTCAAACTGCAGGGACATCGCAGGGATAATTGCAATCTGTTCAAGATGTAACGCTTGCTGATGGAGATATTTTAAATGCAACACATGTTGTTGTATCTTTTGTAAATCACAAAAGCATCTTGAATGCTTTCGTGCTTTACAAAAGCATAAAAGAGACGATATAAGTTAGATCATTTTGAAAAGCTCTTTTCAAAGCAACAATACTCCATTGAGAAAAACAGTATAGATAAGTTTCACTTTCACTTCAGTTCCTCCTCAGAAAATATTCTAAATATTAGGGATGTACCGATACCGGTATTGGGTATCGGGCCGATACTGCGTTAAAATACTCGTACTCGTATTCGTTTTCAATTGCCGATACCGAGAACCGATACCAATCAACAGTATTTCACTACAACAAACTGGTCGCGCTTTGTGGAGAAAAAGATTTGTTGTCCTACCTGACTTCAACGTCTAGGGCAGGGGTCGGCAACCCGTGATCCAGAGCCGCATACGGCTCTTTCGTCGCTCTCTTGCGGCTCTTGCAGCAAGGTGTGTAGAGTAAAGGTGCGTTCACACCCAACGCGACGGAAAATTACTGCCGTTCCGCCGGTTTGAATCAAACTGTTGCTGGTCCGCCAGAAGTAGCGCTGGCAGCGGCCTCATTCAGACGCTGTTGTGCGGCTACGGATGATATTATTGTAGCCGAGTGTCTGTTGTGTGTCTATATTTGTAATTATAATAAAATGAAAACACGCTCCAGGGTAACTTGAACCACTTTTTTATCTCCTTCACACATGTATATCCCACAATTCCACTCTTTTCCTTTCCGTTTCTCCCTCCACAATAAAAGCACCGGAAACATAACTTGGAACACAGCTTCCTATATAATTGCTCGATCCCTAATATTATCGCTTACATTATGAACCCGGACTCCAAATTAATTGCACTTTCATGGAGACCAAATCTAAGAAGTATCGGTATCGGTACTCGGTATCGGCAAGTACACAAATAAAAATACTCGTACTCGTATCGGTTTGTAAAAAATGGTATCGTTGCATCCCTACTAAATATAGCATACATAAACTGATATAAATGTTCTTGAGTTGAACCTTTAGGAGGATAAAATACTTTTTTTCTGCTGCCCCAGTCCATACCAGTATACGCTTTGCTCCCGTGCTAGTTGCAATAGGTAATATGCTGACTAGACAAGTCTCATACAACCTTACTTCTAATAACCCAAACTATCCCTTTAACTCCTTTCATGTACTATAAGAGATGAAATAGAAAATGGAGTAAAAAGTGAATGGAGGGAAAAAACAATACAATCACCCTCTAATGGTTTCAGGAGTGAATGATCAGTGTATTAATGTAATTAGTGTTATATTAGCAGTGTCATTGTAAAAAACAAACAACTCTTCTTACCTCATTGATGGATTTGACAAAGCGGATCCCATCATTGGCTCCTTTGAGTTTAGCCAGACAGTCAGTAAAGTATTCCCAATAATCCTTCTTTGTACCAAGAAATGTAGTTTTATCCTTCTGGTCAAACTGAAAGATAAAAATATATATAGATACAGTTGAAACCGAAAACTGTTAAACATATAGTTTGAGGCATGGCATGAATCATCTATTTATTCACATATTCCTTTGTGATTCACTGGGTCACAATATAAGCTTAATAAATCACACCTGCAGCAGGTACTCCAGTTTGTACGAGAACTTGTGCAGGTTGAGACTGTCATCTGTGATTGGCTCCCCACTTTCCCTGTACTCCTTTGCAAGCTCTGCAACAGCCTCTGAAATTCACAAAAATGAAAAAAGATCTGGCATTATAATAATGGCACAGGGTTCCTAGCATGTCGATTGACCGACACACAAAAATGGCAAAAGACACATACTTCTTAGAGATACTTATATAATATATGTTTTCAGTCAGAAAATATATTAGGGAAGAAGCATCGAAGCAAAATGGCAGAAAATGATAAATCCTTTTACATTAAGTCACAAGGCCTAAAACAAAATACAAAGGAATTCATAATATTTTCACCTCTTGATGCATTTTGGTTACACACTCACACCCAAACACTCCTGGTGTCAAAATCTTCAATCTATTTATGTTTCCCTTCCATTTCTACCCTCTTAAAGCACAGCTAGTCCGTAAATCAACCACTTGCCTCGTATCCATCGCAAAAACTGGAAGGACACCCGTGATGGGTGCAGCCTCCGTACGCACTCTCTGTCTTGCTGCATGCTGACAGAGGCTTCCACCACACCCTTTCTACAGGGACATGAGGTCAAGTGCACTTTTTTACAAATTATTTGATGACCAGGAGCGGTCAGATAGTTCCAGAAGTAAAGATGGTACTTAGACTTGTCGATGGCATCACAACATGTCTCTTCTTTCTCCTCTCTTCAGTCACACCATGTCAGCCAACAACTGTCGGCAGCCAATCTATTCACACACATTCACACGAATAGGCGCGCACACATAAAGCCGTCGTACCATGCAGATCCCGGATAATCCTCTGGAGTTGGCTCTCCCCGACTGTAGCCCCAGCAGCCATGGCCCCACCGCTCTCTCCCTGGCAACCAGGGGTCACAGGGTCACATCCAGTCTGCTGAATCAGAGAATCAGAAGCAGTCAGGAACAAAAGATGGACATGAATGCTCCAACATACTGTACTCTCTAGCAGCACACTTGATACACAAAAATGTGTGACACATTTAATGAGAGTTCTCATGACGGGGGGTACATTGCATCTGATAGTGTATGATCTGAATTATAAAGTCACTTTACACATTCTGATCTACTGACTACCAACAACTGTTCAACTGTTTTCAAACTACGCATCTTTGTTTTTATACCATTCAATGACACGCTCCAAAACAACAAAACACATAATAGCATTCCTATTTAATTGCAAAAACCCTGGAATTTGCATGTCTGTTCATAATTGCATCCATAAATTATGAACAGGCATGCAAATTCCAGGGTTTTTGATTTACTGAAGAATACAAATCCTAAAGGAGGGCATTTGCATAATAACTTGATCGCTGTAAGAACAACCAGAGAGTCAAATGTCCTGCATCCTGATGAACTTTGGATCAGCCAGCACTGTCTTTGGTCAGTCACACATGTAAACCCCTCATATGTAAAGGCAAACTGGCTGGAAAACCCCCCTCACATACATGTAACTTAGTTCTTGCTGGTTAAAACTAGACAAAGCTAAGTCTCACTCATCCACTGAGGAAATACTTTGTCAACTGCAAAGCTACAGAGAAGCTTATAACATGTGTTGCATGATATGTACTGCTACAACCCCAAATGTCCATGAAACACCAGCTAGACAAATTATGACTGACATAATTACCAAGAATGTTATATAGTCAACTCCTCTCTAGCTTCAACTGAACTGAAAACCATAACTTTCACAGAGGAAGTAGCTACTCATTGTCGGTATTATTCTGGTTAACTGGATAGTTTGTAGGAGCTATTGTTGCGGTACTCGTGTACTTCCTGTTCGTGAGCTATATTAAAACCACATGCTTAATAATAAATAGGTTAGCTAAACATTGTGTAACGTTAGCTAACAGCTAGCTTAACTAGGTTGAGGTTAGTTTGGTTTCAACAGTTGGAAAACAGTGTAACAACCTTAACTGTCAGCTCGTTCAGCGCTAACAATGTTATCTAACACCGAACAACGACGGACAACAATACATAGCGTTAGCAGGCTCCTTTTACAGCCGGGTTTTGTTCTTTTTGAGGCTGTCACGGTGAAGTTAACGTATATTTAACTAGCTTTGACACAGTGAACTTTGGACGAGACATTTTGAAAATAACCGTGACGTCGACGAGAAACGACACATATAGTATCTGGCTCATAGTTTCAGTTGAAAGAATAAGAAAATAAAAAATAACTTTGACATACTTTTACAGATATGACTCAAGTCCATAACAAACCAGATATTTCATGTGAGCGTACAATCTTGCTGAAAGTGTCGTGATCGACATTGTGCCGTCCACTCACAGAGCGACATGTAGCCCTCCGACCAATGGGTAGAGGTTGGGAGGCGGGACCCTAAAAATAGCAAGTTTGATTGTCGTAACAGAGTAAACAGAGTTGTCATGTGATCCCAATGACATTCATTAATGCGTGTCCTACTTATCTGTGGTCCTTTGTTATCGTTTATTGCACATAAGTGTATTAACTGCACCCCCCTACACCATTCATTCTTTTTAAAACAACAACAAAATGATGTCCCTTGTATTACTTGCAAATCCTTTGTGTAGCATACACTTAGAAAGTAAAATTGCCTGATATTTAATATTACATTACATTATATTAAATTACATTTCATTTAGCTGACGCTTTTATCCAAAGCGACTTACATGATTTACAGTAGACCGTAGACACAGCAACGGTGAGCAATTAGGGTTAAGTGTCTTGCTCAAGGACACAACAACACGGACTGGCTGAGCACCGATCCTCTGATTGAAAGTCAGAGCTGCTAACACTGACCCAATATAAAATATAACAATTTTAGTGGGGTCTCATTTCTTAAGGGAACCCATATTATCGACTAAAAGCCAATGCATCTCCGCTTCTGGTCGATTTTCAGCCTTCTTTAAAAAGAAAAAGAATAAAAGAAATTGGTTTCCCACAAGTAGGGATATGGCCTTTTTGTGTCATTTTTAGTATGTATTGGCTCAACCACACACACACATGTCATATATGTCCTATTGGCCTATTGTTTTCTTTTGGGGGGGAGGGGTTATGAGAAAGTGAGCACTGTTCATTTTTCCGAGATGTGGTCCAAATAAACAAGCACACACCTGAGGACATAGCCTATGATTAAAAACAGAGTAGGTTACTAGAACAGGAACAGAAAATAAAACGCTGTCGACCACGAGATTATAATAGCTACCCCGTTTCGAGCTCTCAGAGAATACAGAAGGTATCACTTCAACGTATTACTCCCACCAAGCAAGAGGTAAGTTAGTTGTTTTCTATGTACACTAAAGATAGTAACATTACACAAGTGACATACTGTTATACTTTCATTTAAGGAGTTACAGTGTAACATAGAAAAATAGTTTTTTTCTTATTATTACTCTAATTTCCCCTATTGTCTGTATTTTATTTTGATTTACCATTGATATGACTTGAAATAGCCTGCAGTAATTCCCAAACCAATCCTGTATTTTTCTTTATTTCTAGAATCCAGTTGAACGGCAATGAATGACACTTTCAACGACAGCTATGACCCCTTCTATGATGATGAAGTCTGTGAAAAAAGTGAGGTGGTCAAGTTTGGATCCATTGCCATTCCTTTGTTCTTCTCCGTTGTGATCACACTGAGCGTCACAGGAAACCTCCTCGTCCTCGTAATCCTCGCTTTGTACGAAAACCTCAAGTCTCTCACCAACATTTTCATCCTGAACCTGGCCATCTCTGACCTCGTCTTCACCACCGGTCTGCCCTTTTGGGCAATTTACCACATCTGGGGATGGTTGTTTTCAGAGGCCCTTTGCAAAATAGTGACTTTTGTCTTCTTCACTGGGTTTTACAGCAGCATCCTCTTCCTGACCATCATGACCATCTACAGGTATCTGGTAGTGGTCCACCCACTGTCTAACATGAGCACACTGAGCCTCAGCACCGGGGTTTATGTGTCTTTCCTACTGTGGACAATCAGCATTGGAGCAGCCATTCCCTCCCTGCTCTACAGCTCCCTTGTTTCGATCCCGCACAACGGTGAACACTCCCTGGGCTGTGAGTACAAAACCCCCCAGTGGAAAAGCATTGGTGTCTTCCAACAGAACATTTTCTTCTTGGTCACTTTTGCAGTGATGGCTTTCTGCTACGTTCAATTACTGTGGAAAATCACAAGAACAAGATCCCACACAAAGAACAGAGCAGTGAAGTTAGTCTTCTGCATCGTGGCTGTGTTCTTCCTCGGCTGGGTGCCGTACAATGTGGTCATCTTTCTGAGGCTTTTGGCCGACAATGTGGTTGCACCATTCGATAACTGTGACGCAAGTATCAATCTTGACTACGCCTTCTATGTGTGCCGGCTCATTGCTTTCTCCCACTGCTGCCTGAACCCTGTCTTTTATGCGTTTGTTGGTGTGAAGTTTAGGACTCATTTGAAGTCGTTGTTGCTCCGATTGTTCATTCGAAGTCCAGTTGATGAACAGCAGGTTAGAATGCAGAACTTCTCACGTGCATCAATACTCTAGTTGCTGATTATGTATTGCATTTCCTTGCATTTCCTGCTGCATTTGCTGAAGTCCAGTGTGATAAAATACATTGTATCGAAATATAGGAATACAGGGTTCATACCTGCACTCAATATTCAATTTTGTCAAACCTCATATTATATAGTTTGTATGGGACCATGCATATTGAATTGTTAAATACATTTATTTACTGGCACTTTAAAGAGAGTCATGTTTTTCATGGACATAAAAATATAATTAATTAGTTACAGTGGATCCAGTATAGAAAGTATGATGTTCATTTAAAATTATGCTTACTCTCGCTTTTGTGAGGATGTTTGAACTCTTTTTCATATTTTAAAAGCAAGGGGGTTCTTTATGGCCTCTATGATGCAATGCTACTAAATATGCTTGTATATTATATTTTGACCAGTAATGGTCCCACTCAGTAAAAAGCAATGTAAACATATTTCAAATGTTGAGTTCTTCTGTCCAATAAAAAACACAATGGCTGACCACAAGTTGTTTTTTATTATGAGACTCTACTGGTTATGATGTCAATTAATGGTCAACCTCTAATGGGCAGGTGTGGCTCAGAAGGTAGAGCGTGTTAATAAATGTCCTTGGGCTCCCGAAGGCTTTAGATTACCCTCTGATTAATGCAACCTCTGCTATCATACGTGTGTGTGTGTATGTGCGTGTAAAGGTGAATGTTGATATGTAATAATAATTAATAATAATAATGTTGATAGGTTGTAAAGCGCGTTGAAAGCTTGGATGACTAGAAAGACACTATACACATTTTAAAAAGTCCATTTATCATTACCAGCAAATGTATGTATTCAACAATTGTCATATATATATATGTATATATATATACACACATATATATATGGAGAGAGAGAGAGCACTCTTGTTTTATCTCTATTTTGTATATCTCTTTAAAGAGAAATAAAACACATTTAATTTATAGAGCAATATGTACAATCTTGTTAATGCCATGTTTTACATATCTCATAAACATATCTCATAATGCATACAAATAATGCAAATACATTTAAAATACAGCCTTTGTAGAAAAAAGTCAGACCTGCTCATCAGTGTTTTGTAAATGTGCCCTCTACAGGTGGCTTGGCACCTCAATCTGGACACACCCCTTCAACCGAAGGTCCCCGGTGATCATTATTATGCTACGGTTTGCCTTTGCTGAATCATTGTTACCAGCACTGGCATTAAAATAGATAAAGAGGAGCATAGTCATATAATCCTCAACATATTGCAATAGCCTTACATTCCACCATGGCTTCTTACCCTCATGTTTCAGCGCACAATAAAGACTGATGATGCTTTCACATCTGTTATACCCTCTTTAACCAAGAGCAGATACGTATGTATAACTTTCCAAGGGAAGAATCTAACTCTGTTTCCTTCTGGGTTGATTTTAAGTTGACAGTTATTTTGATTTGAGGCACTCATAAGGAACTGTGTTTCTATCGGCACTGCAGACTTGGATCTGTGTTGTGTATCGTGCTATTAGGAGACTGGAGGAATGAAGGAGCCTGCATTCTTTTTGGGAAACCAACAAACCATGAGAACAATCTGAGACACAGGTCATGTCCGCAGTAAAGGGGAAACTGTACTTTCTTAATCATTTAGCTGTGCGTGTGGGTGGGGTAAGCCGTACACCTTTCTAACTTCCTCCTTCGGTCTGTTGACTTGTAGCGCTGTTCTCAAGCACCCACTGCACACCTAACTGTCACAGAAGGAGGATCCATTTCTAGAGGTTTCTTCCTTTTGTTCCTCCAAGAGACGTAAACAGTAAGTTGGAGTGTGACATCTTTACTGAAGGACATTTTATCAATATATATTTAAGGTAAGAGAAAATAGTTGTTGTTGTTATTAATGTGTGTTTAATTATTTGCCACTGAGGACTCAAAGGCTATAAATCCTATTTTGACTGAATGAAACTCTATAAAAATGCTTGCTGTTAATTTTTCGGCCTATTTTTTTTTTTATTGTTGCCATTTTCCAAAATAAGAGCTGACTTTAATGTATGGGTGGAATTGTACATTTGTCCTTGTGCTTCGGCATTGTTCAAAGGCTATATGTATGATGATACCTATGGTTCCAATGCATCAGTGGAATATCAGGGTGAGATTATTAATCCTCAGTGAATGCATGTTTATGAAGAAGTTGTTTTGTTTTACAGATGAGGGTGTGGATTTTGATTGGCCTTAACATCATCACAAAGGTGTATGGGTTTACACATGGTAACTTCGAGGAAGTGTGTGACTCAATGTTACCTGAGCATAAAAGACGAGGTGAGCCACTTATTCCTGCTCAGACCACTGAACCGCCCTTTGGTGTTTTTCCCGAACCCGGAAATGAGGGAGACCCTGTTACAGGTACAGAGACTGATGGATCCATTTTCCTGGAAGCTTGTTTTTCACTATCAATATATGTTGCCGTTGTCGTTCCATTATCACTACTAACGCTGTCTTCATTTACTGTCCCTGCACCTTCTCCCCAATAAATCTTCAAACTATTTTCCAGTTACTCTCAAGAGCAGGTCAGAGACAGGGTTTCTTGGGTTTATGTTGGAGGCTCGAGAGAGAATAAATGGCACCGTAATTAACCGTGCTGTTGGACAGTTTATCGTGCTTGATCAAATGACTCGACTCTTGACTTGTAATAAGTCAGAAGTAAGTAACCACCCCATGTTGTCACTATGACAGGTATTAAATGCATTACGTTGATTAATTGAATACTTTCCATTTCTGTTTTAATTAACACTTTTAATTGAAGTTTAAGTGGAAATGTAAGGTCAAAGCCTTAATACGCTTTCTTATAAATGTGACGCTTGCTTTACTTTTGTCTCTCTCCTCAGGGCGCAGCTGTTAGTCAAAGGAATAATCAAAAAAAGACTTTGATTCAAGTTAACTGGACAGCACCGGGTGAAGAAGTAGATGTAACTTTCAGGTATTCGTACACTTTGACTGCCCTCCAATGGTCAATATTACAATGCAAAGCAAAACAATTTTCATCGACATGTGTCTGGTATGTTTCAGAGCCACATTTCTTGAGACTTTTGATACATTCTGGATAAACGTGGATGAGGATCTTCATTTCCCACACACCACACCAGCACCCAGTACTCAACCAAGTACTACTGAGTCAACTACTACAGTGACAGAAACGACCACAGTGACAGAAACCAATGATTCATACACATTGGCGGTAAGGAGCGACACCACGATGGCTTTTTGAGTTTTGTCCACATTGTGCAGAAATCTATGCATTAAAGGGAAAGTGTGTATTCATCTGAATACCCCTCCGCTTATTTATCCCTCTCCAAGACTGCGGTGAGTTGCTGAGTGCAAAACAGTAGCAACACCATTCGCCTTGCTCGGAGGCCATGATAGCGCTACTTATGAAATTCAGACGGTGGCTGGCGGCACCACGTCTTTTGAGTTTCCCAATGCGGTCAGACTTGAGCCAGTGTTTGGTTTGTCCTTTCTTGGCTACTGTAGAAACATGGCGGCGCAACATGGCAGACTCCATGAAGAGGACCCGCTCCCATATGAAGGGCTCATTCTAAGTTGATGAAAACAAAACTATTCCTATATATAGTGAATATAGTGAAAGATTTGAAAATATAGTGAATATTATTATTCCTTTTCTGCAAACAAAACCCACGAAATGTGACACACTGGCCCTTTAATACATACAAATGTTTATTTACACAGCTCCTCTTCTCATTTGTCTTCAGGGAATTGCGGCCATCAGTGTCGACAGTTTTCTTGTGGTACTCAATATGGTATGGTATTGTCACATAGTGAATGCTATTTACATAATCCTAGTACAGAAGAAAAATGTATCTCTTTCTCTCATCAGGGACTGCCTAATATATTCATTACCGTCCTCCCCAGCGGCCCCCTTCCTCTTCGTCTCAGTAAGGTAAGGCATTGGAATTTTAATGGTAGATTTAATCTACTTAGTGTAGTCATTTACATGTTCTGTTTAATGTTTGCATTTTGTATAGGTGCATTTTTTTCAGAAATATATTTTTTTTATAAACGTAAATTCATATTTCTAACAAAAATCTTCCAGTATTGCAAATCAGCACATCCTATAAATATATGGCATTTGAAGGCTCAGTCCTTATGCTGAGCTTGTGTGTATACAAACACTATATTATAAACTATATAGTATAGTATTTAATACTAATTATTTAGGGTTATTGAGATAAGTGAAAGTGCATTTTATTTCCTGTGTAGGTGTCACAGATATCTTGCTGTCTGCTGTGTGCGGCAGTTGAAATATCGTCTGTGGTCTTGTTTTGCCTTGCTCATCCTATACAAGTAGGTAATAATAAGAGGTGTGCAACATTTCTCAGTATCTACATCTATATAAAATGTCTTGAGGTTATGTTGACCGTGTGTTTACGCCTGTGTGTCTGTTTGGGCATGTTTAGGTCACTCTCGTGGCTCTTGTGTGTGTGGCGATAGCGATTAATTTCATAGCGCTGGTCATCGTCTGTCTGCCAATTGGACCCAGCCATGAACTGTAAGTTCAACTTCCTCTTCTTTTGCTTGAATGTTTGACCTGAATGTCAACATCAACACTTTGTGCTCAGCTGTTCTTGTTTCTCTTTTGTCCTGCTCAAGAAAGGAGATCTGCGACCATGCTGTCAGAGTGTGTTGTGTCGTCCATCTGATTTTTACAAGTGAGGAGATTCCCCTGATTGTCATCTGTAAAGTAATACACTTAGATGCATTAATTTCTCTCTGTGAGAAGACATGTTAGATGTATTTAATGCAGTAGTTTGACATTTTGGGAAACACACCAATGTCACAGCTTGTCTCTTGGTTGCCACTGCCTTGTTATTGCGCTGGTTTTATTTCCAAATATGTTTTACACACAGCCGCTGTCATCTTTGTTGGTGGTTTGGAGATCGACAACTACAGAAAGAGCATCCCTGACTATTGGCTTCTGGAAATGATGATCACTTTCACAGTCTGGACTTTCCTGTTTCTAATTTGGGATTTCGTAAGCAGAACTCAAAGAAACGCAATACTGGGGAGAGGCAAAATAGGTGAATGACTTGCACTATTGTGCTGTGTGAAAATTAATAAAGATACACATTAAATACAATATGGAATCTAATGAAGACCAAAATATTTGCCACTATTTTCTGTTACAGGGAGTCAACAAAGCAAAGCGGTGAGATCCAATGACAATACAACATGTTTTGAATACATATTGTATTTTTATGACAACTGTTTACTATAACAAATTATGCATTACAGTTAAGATGCCAGTTAATTTCTTTTTTTTTCCACCTCTGAACTCCAGAAGAAGCCCAGTGTAGCAGAAGGGATCGTCGCCGCTGTCTCAGTCATCTTCATCTTAGGAAGCTTGTGCTTTGCTGTTTTTATCGCTGTTGGGATATTTGGATATCGTAGGCTATGGTAGGCTGGTGCAGGACTTTGTCTGCATGTAATTCACAGTTGTTTTTTGGGTTGTATGTATTTTGTTACATTTTAAAAGATATTAATGAATACAAATGTAATTCAAATCCCAGATGCCTTACTGCCAGTTGCAGTATGCATGCTCATGTTTTAAAAATTATTCTTTAATTGTACTTGTGATACTTGTTTTTTTCACTATTCTCTGTACACTGCTGCTGTGACTTGCACATTCAAAAAAATAAAATGTTGTATCTAAATAGCTTCTTTTGTAAAGGTTATGAAAATGTATCTTAATAATGTGAAACACAATAATGTGTTTTCCTGGTTGGTGCCTACAATAAAGAAACCTACGTTGAAAATGCAAACCACTTGGACTAAACGTTACATAGAACATCTCTAAACTTTTTAAGGAATGCTAATAAATCTGGTCAACACACTTCTTATCAGAGTTACACCTGTCATCAAGGTTAAACTGCAAATATTTACTGAAGTTTCATTCGCTCATAGTCAAGTATTTCCTTGTCCTTTGCTAGTAACTTAACTTTTTATATGAAAAACAAACTAACAGATGGATACTAGATGGAGATAAGAAGGATACATGCTGAACACACAAGCAAGGCATAAATCTCCCCTTGTGTTTAAGGGCAAAGGTAAGTCAATTGAAGGAAATTTCATTACACGATATGGATCATAAAGTCAGTCTGCTGACTTCATGACTCAGCCTGTTGTTGCTTCAGAGAATCTAAAAGTCATGGAAATGCTTGGCTCAGTGTGCAAGGATGAATAAAACACAGGACGTTCCCCCAGGAGACAAGATTCAATTTAGTGGCAATAGCAATAATCCACACATACACCCAAAAGAGAACATAAATCCAGAAACAAAGGCAACCCCATGCTTATCCTATTTAGAGTTGCGGGGGCCCTGGAGCTGATCCCAGCGAACATTGGGTGAAGGCAGTTTCACCCTGGACAGGTCGCCAGTTTATCATGTATAGACAGACAACCATCCACACCTATGGGACATTTACAGTCCAATTAAGCTGAGCTGCATGTCTTTAGACTGTGCTGTGAGGAGACAGTGCTAGCCGTGCAACCTAATAAATCACAGTTATGTAAACAAATATTTACGTACTTATGTAAAATAATTTGGCCCGACAGTTGTATCTACAGTAATACAGCAACATGTGCTGTCACGATTATTCACTTTTATGGTTGTGTGGAATGGAGCTTATCTATGTGCACATTCAGGTAGATGACTCAGCTAATCATTAATCTTTTTCCAACTAGATTACGAGGCACACCTATCAATCACTTAGCTATTGATTAAACCCTCATTGAACCCATCTCTGGTGGGCATGAGTCTGCCTACAGGTGGGAGATTGACCACCTGGTGCAGACAAACAAACATCTTGGAGCTCAACGCTCTAAAGACAGTGGAGATGGTTGTGGATTTCTGGAAGAACGCAGCCCCAGCCTCACCCATCACCCTGTGTGACTCCCTCGTTGACCCTGTGGAGTCCATCCCCTTCCTGGGCTCCACCATAACTCAGGACCTCAGGTGGGAGCCAAACATCAGCTCCATCACCAAGAAGGCTCAGCAGAGGATGTTTTTCCTGATGCGGCTGAAGACGTTCAACCTGCCAAAGACCATGACGGTGCACTTCTACACCACCATCATTGAGTCCATCCTCTGCTCCTCCATCAGCGTCTGGTACGCTGCAGCCAAGGACAAGGGCAGGCTGCACTTATATTTAATAATATACATTTGTTATGAATGCTTTTATACTATTGAATAATATATGTTCCATTTAGAACATATAGTGGTGCACTGCTGTCATATTTATCTTTAAATTATGTCTCAAATAGTACTTTTGTTGTTTTATTTTATATCTATTGCTATGCACCTTTCACAGACAGGTTCCTTGTGTGTGCAACTTACTTGGCAAATACACAATTCTGATTAAGCTCTTAGTAAATGATTGAACAGCTGCTGTGTTGTACTGTTGAAACTTCCTGGTTTCAAAGCTGTATACTGTACTCTAAGATATTGTGGAACCTACACTCGGTCACTTTAACAGAATATCAGGTTAATATTCTGGGTGCTAGTCAACTATAATATATAAAGAAATATATTATCTTTATAAAAGGAAACTACAATCTACATCTGTCAGTCAAAGAAAAACATTCTTGTCACTTCTATATTAACATATGTGACTAACTGACAATATTTACTAATACATCGGTTAGAAAGAAAGACAACCCTCCTTATGTAACATTTTGACCACTGGCAACTTTGGTAAAATATTTTTACAATAAAACACTTATGTATCACAATGTAGGCTGTACAACTAAATCCATTATTAGCTTCTTGTGCTAATCTCAAAACGTTGGTTCCTCATCAACCCAGATATTTTTACTGTGCGTTTATTTGCCTCTGTTCCGGAAACTAAGCGTGCAGATAGAAAACAGAGTTATATCAATTATTAACTTTTTCTAGTTATCAAAATAATCTTTATTGAAAATATACACGTTCACGTGAGCAAAACAAAATGAAAGCATACTTTCCTGTATTTTCTAATTTGCATAAATCAGAACAAACTTTCTGCAAGAAACCTCAGTTGGGTTGTGAAGATGGTGTCAAATGATTTATGCACGTTTCAAATATAGTCCAATCTTCACCATACGAATGTTCAAGGCACATTGTGACTAATATTTAGTAACATTTGATTTTAACAAATTCAAATCACTTAGTGAGAAGCTGTATATTTTGAAGTCAACGGCTGCAAAGAACAAAGCCTTTTATATTCAATACATGTAAAGTCATCAAAAGGATATTTCAATCTAGGAATGAGGCAACACATCACAAATATATACATTCTGAAAGAAATAAGAATATAAAATATTTATCTTAATAAAAATCAGCACTCTTAATCAGGATAGATAGAGCTTAATGTTAGTGCAAATCCAATTGTGTACACAAGATAATTAAATTAACAAATGGGACACATCTCCATGGGGACATTAAACAGAAGTACAAAAGCAAGCCACCAGCTGATACAGTAAAGGAAATATACATTTCCATCATAGAACAAAGTCCATGAAAAACACCTTTGTTCCAAAGGACCCAGTGTGATCCATGTTGATTGTTCACAAATAGCTCTTCGTAGATGGGTGAAAAAAAAAAAAAAAAGCTGTTGAACAAAGTGCCGTCAATACAGAAGAAGGAAAACACATCAAACTATATAATATATATATGGTATGCTAAACCTGCATGAAAATATGCATTTGATACCCTACTTTGAAAGTGGAAGGATGGTGCCACCAACATCCTTATGCAAACAAGGCCTGTACATGGATGCATGTGTAAAAACTCAGTGCTGGACATTTTGAGAGCAGTTCATCAGAAGCAACATTGGATTGCAGTAAAAAGTTGAAACTCATCTCCGACAGAGATTAATACAACGGTCAATCATTTAAACTCAAGTTCGTGTGTGAATTGTGACAGCCCACACATTATATTTACATGTTACTTCTTTGGTTCATTGCGCCTGCACATTGCCAAGGAGGATGAGGCTGGTCCAAAGTGGTATTCTGACATCCTCGTTGATGACTAGCTTGATTCATTAGCATCCTTTCTGCTCTACTTCCTTCTCAGACACTACAGGTAAGATAAGATGGGAGATGCGGCTCCACAGTCCCCCGTACTTGTCAATGTCCATGTCATTGAAGCCGGCTTGGTTGCTGGAGTCCACCAGCTTTTCCTTGACATAGTCATGCACCATCTCCTCCAAGTCTTTCAGACTCTGGTCACCTGTGACCTCATCTTGAGGAAGAAGCACAGTAAACAACAAGAACACCCGCTTGTATGCAGCGTTCTCATGGTCGCAGTAGCGATAAAAAATGAGGGTGGAGCCTGGAGGCAGCTCTTCGAAGCGATGAATGACAGCCACTGGTTTGTTTCCTTCAAAGGCTGCTCGCAACTGGCTGTCGATGTCCAGCTTCACTTTGTCGCTGTCCTGACCGGCTTTACTGGCTCCATCAATGTGAAGGACGGAGGCGTTGAGGGCAGTAGAGAAGGAGGCGGCCAGCCGCTGAGCCAGGCAGTGCAGTGTCTTCTCAGCCCTGTGGCCTGCTGTGAAGATCAGACTGACCGGCTCAGTGGGCTGGGCTGTTTGGAGGTGCTTCTCCAGGTGGATCTTACTCATCCTCCACAACTCAGACCGCTGACTTGGGAACTGAGTCTCAAGAAGAGACAAATGATCAGCAAATATTTCTGGCTTTACAGGCCTGGGTGGATGCGTTCCATCCTGTGCAGTCTTTTTGAGTGCAGGAATGATCTTGCATGCCAGCAAGAGGGTCGAACAGAGCAGCACCAGGAGAACCAAACGGCAAAAATACCAAATGAATCCTGGAGGGACACAAGGCCATATTCACATGTAGTATTGAAAATAATGTAAAACAAGTATCTTTGGATGTGAAGATAATGCAATTAAAACGATATCTTACCTCGACAGGAATTTCCAGAGCTTTTCTTGATAACAGCAGTTTTCTTTATCCCTTGAAAAGACAAAATCTCATTAAATCAATGTCAGACATGTCACAGCTACATTAGATGTTGCTGGTGACAGCAATACTCAGTTAAAGCTGCAATACCTTGTTTTTTGTACTGAGCAGTTTCTTTTGGTTTTGGAAGGTTAATCGAACGTCGCCGCGTTGTGGAGGACTTCTCTGAGGCTGGGTACACACGTGGAATGTGATGGTTGACTGCTGGCATACCTAAAAAGGTGAGGCAGAGTTTATCAATGTAAAATCTGATATTTTTTGGGAGATGTAAATCAATTGACAAGTGCTCAATGCAATTTTGTAGATACATTCTGGTTAAATAAAAACTTCAACAATACCAGTGGCCTTGGCCTCCATCGTCCTCCTGTAGTCGGCCATGCTGGTGACCAACATATTTTGTCTGTTTGCTGGTGGTCTGATTTGTGCGGCAGACTTGGTGGCGGCTACAGGTTCCTTTGTTGGTGGTTTCACTGAAAACAAACCAGCCAAATTAGGATGACTGTATTGTCCTTCCTTAAAGTAATCATTCTCATGCAGAATCAATCTATAGCCTTTTCCTACCTCTCTTGGTTTTCATCCAGTCCGATTCTTCATTTACAGCAAGACTGGGTCTGTGGCGTTCACCGAGATCAACTTGTGGGGATAAATTTATGTCGCCATGGTTGCCTGATTCATAGAGAGAAAACCTTGATTTAGATAAAAACCTATAGATCTGTTAGTGAAGTCTATAGAATCAGATTCATAATTAATATACAATTAAGTCCTTATTAATTTAATAACATCTGCTTTGGTGGACACAAACATAGAAATATCACTGAGCAACTTTGGCTAGTGCCAGAATAATTGATTAAATGGTTAGTTGATCGTAAAAAAAAGTATCAATACTATTTATTTGCAAAAATACCACATTTGCAGATTACAGCTTCTCAAGTGTGAGAATGTGCTGCCTTTCTAAGTTGTATAGAATTGTTTATGATATACATTGAAATTGTGAACAATTGGTGACAAAACAAGAAATATGAAGTCACTTCAGGCAAACTGATGAAAATGACAATATGTCATTAGTTGCAGCCCTAACCGTGGTATGTTGGTAGTTGATGAGTTCCATGAGAAGGCTGCTGTAAAACATCCATTTCCAGGTCTGCATTGTTCTCCAGACCTTGAACCGATTCCTGGACATCCATCTCCTTCTCATCCACTGGTCTCTCAGTCTCTGTCCGTCTCTTCTTTCCCGGGGACTCTGTTAAATGGGACATAAAATACTTGAAAAAAAGGAGTGCAACTGTCTTTGTAACTAGGAAAATACTTAACTGGAGCATCTTACCGTCATCGTCTGAGCCAGCCTCCACGTCGCCGGAACCATTGACAGCTGGGACGGGAGCTTGGTTTTTCAACTCCTTTCTGGTTCTCTTGAGAGGACCCCTGGGGGTCGGTTCAACAGTCAAAACTAGAGGAGGAGAAAGACATTTTGCTGTAGATTGAAGTTTCAAATAACTGCTAAGCTACACGTTAACATAAAGCCTCTTCTGGGGATTGTCTACATAGATGGAGTCAGCGAAAATTACTTTCTGCATAAATTCAGGAGGGTTTCTCGTTAAACTCTGAGCGCCGTTTAGCTTCGATGGCTAACCTAGCCATTTGTAAACCAGTCCCTTTGCTCACCTTTGACGTTGCCCGATGACTGTCTCGTCGACCGTCTCAACGTGCGAGCCTCTTTATTTTCAGACACCCTGGAATCCATTGTGACAACTCGGGCGATTACGGCAACACAAATTAATGAATACGACGAAACATCGCGTTCACTAATGGATAAGCTTCTCTCACTTCCTTGTATAGATAAGGGGAACCTTTTCGCGAGCGGACGCCGTCGATGTCCGGAAATGCCACCGGTTAGACGTCCCCATGGAAACACTGGCCGTTCCTGGAGGTTCCGACTGTAATATTTGCGACTCGTCTCACGTAACGCGACGTAAAAACAGACAAGGAAGCGTTACACTGGACATATTCCACGGCGATGTGATCGAGGGTGTGGTAAGAATTAGTAACTAGAATATCTATTCAACATGTATGCATGTTATTTAAGTTACACGGAGGCAGTCCGTACAGACGTAAGCTTTGCTAACTGTCGTAACCAGCCTATCTTTTCTGTCACTTAAATGTTAGCTAGTTGGGAGCTAATCAACACTTTACGGTATATGGATTATATTAGCTTCGTTCACTCTGAGCGAGTTTTGCTAGCTAACTAGTGACTAGTTTCAGTTTGCTTACAATGTCTGCTCGCGAAGCAATTTCCGTAAATTATTCTCTCAGATATCAGCTAACCTTGGGGCTTTTGAAACAGACAATTCAATATTTCCAACTCTGACGTCAAGAAGCGTTTACTTCAGACTTTGAACATCTGTCCAAACTGATAACGCTAAATGTGCTCGGGTCTTAGCGTAAAAAGCAGGTGCTTAATATAGATGTTTTTGTTGTATTAAATACAGCTTTCCATCTCTTGAGTGACGTGCCCCAATCCAAAGACATGGCAGAGCAAGAAACAGATCCCCCACACACAGCAGGTAACAATACTAAAATGCCCTTTTTTCAATTCTGCTCTTACATTAGTGTGTGAGCCTTGCTATTAGCCATTCAGTTAGACTAGAACTTAGATGACACTTATTTATGGTTATATTACAGCCGGCGATTCAGCTGAAGAAGGAAGCCATGGTGATTACAAGGGAGAGATGTCAGAAAATGAGCAAAAGCCCATGACAGCAGAGATTTCAAGTGAGTGTTCATGTCAGTGTTGTAACAAGTGATTTTGACGTCTTTATCCCACATGGTCAAAGGGCAAAGGCACTTATATTTACTCACTTTGGAAAAGCTTGCTACAGACCCGTGTAATTTGTCAGTTTTATAACTCCTTTCCAACGGGGGCATGGCCCAGTTTACGGTGTATTACGTGAATTTACTGTATTCTCCATGCAGTGTTTGTTCTGGGCAATGAGGTGAGGTTTCCACCATGTCATTGCATTCACATTAAACATCTCCAAATGGAAATATTGCTCAGGTGCAGAAATTTTCCTAGCTCGACATTTCCTGAACTTCCAAAATGTTTTGCATTCACATTCATTTCACTTTACATAAATGTATTCTGTGTAAATTGGTTAGCAGAGTTGTAAGCTCTGTGTGGATGTTTGTAGATGCACTCAATATTTCCAACTATGACATCAGGAAGCCTTGCTTGATTTCTGGTTCAAGCCATCGTTTGTCAGACTTTGAACATCTGTCCAAAACTGATTTTTAAATACAGCTTTTAACATAGTGTGTGTTTACTAAACATATACAACAGACAGTAGTCTAAATGTACATGCACTTCTTTTTGTTTTTTTAAATCAGAAGACGAGGAACGAGATGCTCAGTCCAAACAGGAGAAGACTGATATTGTAAAGCAGGAACTCTCGCAAGGTAACATACAAGCAAAGTCAATAATCCATTCAATGTGTCTAAAGCTTTGTCTGCATCTACTGCAGTATGCACAGGCTCGCAAATCTGTATTCTGCATTTTACCATCCATGTCATGGACGTGGTTGCTTTGTTTAAAGCAATTCTTTTAGTGTCTTTTTTATGATGTTACTCACTCTTAATCCCTTGCAACTTGCATGTGGATGTCATTAAACAAACTGACCTTCAGTCACAGTATGGTATTGGCATTTGTTGGCAGTGCTGTATTTAATCGCCGTTTAACTGTGTTTATGCCCTTGCTATATTCAATTTCCAGTCTCAAAGGGTAGGTTCACATTTTTTACACGTCAATCTTAACATTATACTGATGTGCCCTTTTTAGTGTGATATTCCCTCTGTGTCGCTAACCCTCCATGGCAGCTCAGCAAGGAATCACATTCTGTTGAAACAAAGAGCAACTTTCATACCAAAAATACTGAAGTAAAATGTACAGTGACTAACAACTGTTCCATCATACATGTGGGCATCACAGTATTGATATAAGATGGATGACCCATTCTTTAATACTAAGTATAAAAAAGACAACTCATTTTAACCTATGTTTTGTGTTCTCAGGAGAATACTACCCTGAAGAGAAGAAAGCACCAGAAACAACCAGCCCACCAACCCCAGATGGCAAGAAGGATGACCATGTAGATGGACCTGACGAGGAAACCCCAGACTCTAACGCGACAAACACTGACGCTGAAGAGGGTGAGTTGGACTTTTCTGACATTTCAAATGACTGAGTTGTTTTTTTTTTCTTTCTGGTTTGGGGTGCTGAGCTTCTGGGCGTTCAAGTGTAGCACAAGAGGTGTGGTTCACTGGTGGGAAGCCAGTGAGGGAGCATGAACTTGTAGCTGCATAAGTGTGCCAACTAGTTTTTTCCCCCCTCTACCATCTGTCAGATGATGAGAGCTGCCCGGAGAAGGAAGACGATATACAGGCGAACACAATCCTTACACAGACCATTGAAGATGTTGAAAACATTGGTCCTACCATTCAGGAGACTGTTGATACTGAACCTGCAATTCCAGTGGTTATTGGAAATCGTGGGGGTACTCTTGGTAATTTACTCATTTGTTTATATGCTCGTTTCCCTTTAGAAACATTTAAATCAAATGCCTGCCATTGCCTTACCATCTCAGTAGTTGTCATTTAAATAACAGTTCACACATGTGCCTTCTCTCCATAGGAATTACATACCTGACAGTAGCCAGTTTGTTGGTGTTAGTAATTGCCTTCCTGGGGCAGCATCTCTTCCAACCCAAGTCTCCACCTCAGAAAGATGAATTGCGGCAAATAGACATCTTCCTCAGGGAGTTGGCAAAGGTAAAGACTCAGTTCCCTAATCAACGTGCAGAGCTCTGGGACAGAAGCAAGATCCACCTGCTGAGACACCTCCAGACAGTCCAGCCCACTGAGCCGGTCAGTCTGATCCTGACTGCCGGCCACCGAGGTGAGAGGACACTGCACTGCCTGGCTCAGAGACTGGCCTCCGCCTTCTCTTCTTCTCTCAACGCCTCCGTCCTCCACATCGACGGAGCCAGCAAAGCCACCCAGGACAGCGACCAGGTCAAACTGGACATCGACAGGAAGTTGCAGGGCGCTTTTGAAGGAGACAAACCCGTGGCCGTCATTAACCGCTTCGAGGAGCTGCCTCCAGGCTCCACTCTTATTTTTTATCGCTACTGCGACCACGAGAACGCTGCCTACAAGAACACTTTTCTGATCTTCACAGTACTGCTGGGGGAGGAGGAGGAGATTCCTGCAGACACTCGTCTGAGTACAGTAGAAGAGCTGGTGGACGACCATCTTCAGAAGAAGTTCCTCTCCGATGGCCATCCGGTATCTTTTGACAGGATGGACATTGACAAGTACAGTGGACTGTGGAGTCGTATTTCTCACCTCATACTGCCTGTGGCAGCAGAGGAAAGGATAGAACGTAAAGGGTGCTAGAGGACATCAATAGTCTCTTGAACTTTTAGTCAGAGCACTAAACTGCCACCTATCTATCTGATTTCTCACTGGGTGACTAGTCATTCTGAGGTGAGAAGCAGTGGTTTTAAACACCCTAAGGTTTCTTACAATTGCTATAATGAAGCTCACTACAGATTAAGGAATCAAGTATAAATGGGACACTTGATATTATGAAGATTATGCTTTGGGATGTTTGTAAAAGAAATGAAATACCCAGGACATTCATCATGGTGCTTTGATCAAATGTAATTATAAATTGCAAGATGGTTCAAATGGGGGCTTTGTGGATTTTGCCTCAAGAAGCTCTACATGACAGAGCTATTCTTTTGGTATCACAACACAGGGTTTATTATTTTATATGACAAATGTCTTTTTCTGCTATACTCAACCCTACATGGCACCAGGTGCCTTAGCTGTACTTGACCTGTCCCTTTTTATATTCACATGAACATGTATCACACAGAGAGGCTGTATATGATCACACTACACTTCGGAGTTTGATGAAAACAAGTGCAGGAATTGGATGTGCCTTAAAGTGCAAATAAACAGGTAATTTAAAATGCTTTGTCGTTGTTATGGCTTTCTTCTTTAAGTCCTTTAAACCAAACTGAAGTTACGTTCATTCAGCAGCTTACTCACGGTTTGGTGTCCAGTTGATGAATAAATAGAAGAGCAACGTGAAACTACGCCACAACATAATAGAATATGCTGCGCCAACCCAAAGTAAAGAAAGAAAGCTATTTAAAACCCGTTGAAAAGCTACTTCGGCTATTAGCATCCTGAAGCTGCATGCACCGTGTGCACAGCTGCCGCTAATGAACGACGCGATCAACAGGTGCACATTTACCAACGATGCAATACCACGGTTGGCCACACGGGGCGCACATACCATCATCCATCCATCCATTATCTGAACCGCTTATCCTCTTTAGGGTCGCGGGGCGCTGGAGCCGATCCCAGCTGTCATTGAGCGAAGGCAGGGTACACCCTGGACAAGTCGCCAGTCTATCCAGGGCTCACATATAGACAGACAACCATTCACACTCACATTCACACCTATGGGCAACAGCATGCTTCATTACAAGGATTTGAACGTCCTCCAGTCGTTGTAGTGAACTCTTTTGCGGCTAGGGAGCAGTAATGGCACAGCTGAAACTGGGCTTGTATAGAGACTGAAGGCATCAAATCAATATGAAACAGGTTACTTTGTATTCGACCTTAAACATATCCTTTACAACCTTGCATGCCAAGTTGAATCAAAAGGAAAGATCAAGATGAGGCTGAGACTTTCAATGCATTTCACCCCCCCTCAGTAATAATAATTGTGCTTCACCCTCAAGTTTGAGAAGTAATTTAAAGCAGTTTAACTCCTCCTCGCCCGTCTGATCAGGTCCGCCTCCTGTCAGCGCGCCTCCAGCAGCAGATGCCGGCTGCTCCCTCACTGACTGCACGGCTCCTCTGCATTCACTGACAGTGAACACGATGGCATCGCGCTATAAAGCTTAATCTCGCTAATTGATGGCTCATCTGGATTCACAACTCTTATTTTAGAGCCAGAAGTAGGCTATGATATTTTCTTGGCAGCTGAAGTAATTTGTGACAGGCTGTGCCTGCTTGCACACTTGCAACATTGCTTCTCTTTTCGGTGCTCTGTGAGCTTCACAGCATGTATAAGTTATGCATTGCCCTCGTCCTGTGCTGTGCGTTTTTTCCATGGTGCTCTGCAGCGCCAAAGACCTGGGGTGCAGATCCCAGGTCAGAATTTGAGCGCGAGGCAGAGCAAGAAGACAGCCTGAAGGAGGTGACAGATGGCCACGAGAGCATCCTCTCTAAGGTAGGAGGAAACATCCCTTCTTCACATGTTTTATGGACATTTCATAATTTCGTGCGTAAAAATTCAAACGTTTTGTTTTTTGATTGAGCGTGGTGCAAAAATCATCCGTCCTCTTCTCTTTGTAGCTGCTGGGTGATTATGACAAAGTGAAATCCCTCTCGGAAGGCTCTGACTGTCGGTGTAAATGTGTTGTCAGACCCCTGAGCAGGAGCGCCTGCCGGCGGCTAGAAGAAGGGAGCGCCACTGCGCAGGACTTCTACAGCGTGGAGACTATCACATCTGGACCCGAGTGCAAGTGCGCCTGCATCGCTCCTCCGTCAGCGGTCAACCCATGCGAGGGAGAGTTCAGGCTGAAAACACTTAGAGAAGCTGGAAAAGAGAATGTCAAGGTGAAGTGTCGTCCGGTCCTTTTTCCAGCTTTACTCGATCACATAAGTGAACATGCTCCAGTGCCAATAAAGGCTGTTACGCCTATTGCTTTGTTAGAGAAGCCTGGATCACTGGGGTTTATGGATATCAGGGGTTATCAAATTCAGGAGACTGAGTTTGGATGGGCTGGGGATAGACCTACCTATGGCATGTCTTGAATTGGTAAAGCCCTTTGACGGAATCCACTTCATCATTCTAGCTTTCCACTATCCTCGAGCTGCTGGAGGGCTCCTTCTATGGCATGGATCTACTGAAGCTGCACTCCATTACCAATAAGCTGCTGGATCGCATGGAAAACATGGAAAAGGTACAGCAACAGTGTGCTTTGGAAGTGTGCAAAGATGACTGCAAATATGTTGGTAGAGCAAACTAGTGGGAGCAGGTGTGTTTTATAGTGGGGGCTTCTGGCCTCAGTGGCCCCAGTAAAACCCACTCTTTATGCCAGTCTTCAGATTTATTAGGGGCTGAACCTGGAAGGAGTGCACAGACTTTCCATCACACGTGGAAGTTTATCTCACTGAACCCTTCTTAATAGCTCACCTGATTATAATGGACAAACAAAATACCTTCTTTGGTCTTTTTTCCCTATTTAGTAAATTACTCTCAACTTTTTTTATAGATTAATAATGAATACAAATATTAACCAAATGTTTATTAAATTATTATGCGTGGTATTTTGATTAAATGTTTCAGTTCAAATTAAATGGTCCTTAGAATGAAGATGTGTTCAGTCAGGTATTGAACAGCAGTTTAACAGTTTAATTCTTACCTGTGAATTTATTTATACTTGGATCAGATGGTCCAATTCATATCTATAATTGCCTCAAAAATGTTTGGTACATGTCACTTTATGGGTAATGAATCATTGTGTGAATTGGACTGTGCATAATTCAAAACATTGAGTCACATGCAACATACCGTACCTGCAGTGAATAAAACTGTCTGAGAAAAAGCTGCATTTGCTTCTGAAATAAACATGTCCTGGCATGGAAAACACAGCTGCAGGTAATACAATTAATGGATAAATCAAGCATATCCAAAATGTCTTTTATTAGTTTCAGCTGTGCCTGTCCTGGTATGACATGTGAAAAGGTTGTAGAGAAGTTGTAGTGACATCACTGACATTTCTGCATGCATTCTGGGAAGTTAAGGGAGACAGAATACATTTTTTTGCTTGTCCCAATGATAAAAAAAGCACACGTGTATATAATAATAATAAAATGACTTATAGCTGAAGTCCTTGTTGGTGCTGCAGGTTCGGGGTCCTGGTATTGTTCATGTTGGATCACTGTCACACTTTAATGGTTTACTGGGACACTTGAATAAAGCAAAGTGATCTTTAATGTGCTTTTCCTACTATGACAAGTACAAATGTCTGCAGTAGAAACAGTTCATTAAGATTTACTTCTGTTAGTGATTATGACCGCTGATGATTGCAGCCAATTTGTCATAAAAACATACAAACTATTTCTGTTAATATGTTGATTTGTCCATGACCGCATGAAGGCAGTAGCTCTTAACTACACCGCGGTTGAAGTGAAGCCCCAGGAGATCCCTCAGATCCCGGGAGAAAGCCCACCCACCCCGACTCTGCACCGGCACCAAGACCAGAAGAGACCAAGTGAGGCCAGCAGGACTGCAGCATATCAAGACCCAGATGTAAGTGACACCTTAATATCACAGGGTTATGATGCAGAGGTAAAGGAAAGGTCTAACATATGAATGCCAGTCAGTGATATTAGCAGTTCTTCATTTTACTGTTCTATGATAACACAGTAATAACTACATTTTTATTTTGTAATTAGTATTGCAAAAGGGTAATTATCTTTAATTCCCAAATAATGCTAACGTACTTTAAATAATATGTACCTTTTAAAGCATACATAACAAGTGAATCCTAGTAGTCACCAGATAATTATACACCAACTACTTATACAGTAAAGTACATATGTTCTACCTTAATAATAACCAGTTGTTAGTACCTATTATAGTACACCCACCTAGTACAAACATATTTCTTATGATATTTACTAACACATTTATTCCTGCCAGGGCCCCTTTGTAAAATAAATTCAAGATCTCAGTGGGAATAACCTGAATAAATAAAATAGTGTAGCATTTGGGTGGGATCTACTAGCAAAAATGGAATGTAATTATTATTAGTGTATAATATAATTTTGCACTCAGTGGCTCACGTTACTGCAGTCTTGGAAAGGAACAAGTGAGCTGAGAATTCAGATGGTTTTCTTCTGCAACTACACCGCAAGATGCCACTACATCCTGTCCCTTTAAGTACAGCATATTAACTTTTAAATACTAAATAATGACTGTACCTGTAACTACAATGTTGCTTGAGACCCACATCAGGTAATTACCAATAACTCCACCAGAACTATCTGAATATCTAATTACTAAATACACATTTCACACGTTACATTTCACCAGTCAGTGTGTTACAACTCACTGAGATGTAATTCTTAAATCAATTAACAGCAGTTTAATAAAGGTGATAAACTTACCTATTGGAAGACTATAAGACTCTTGCCTTGTGTTATAATGCATCAATATTGTTACAGGACAAAACCTGACTGACAGTATTCTGTATCCAAAGCTGTTGGGAAGGATGTGAGTGAATTAACTGAATTCAGGAGAGAAACAAGCCTAAAAGAAATGATTGGATTCATATGTTGTCCCTCACACTGCGAAAGCATTATTAAGTCTTGCATGCGTTCAAAACAAAAGCAGCAATTATGTGTTCTTTCCACAAGTCCCCCATAAAATCAGTATCTACACAATAACAATGTGTGAAAGAGTTATTGAGGTAATTGGGAGGTTTGGCAGACCTGTGGACAATAGCAGTCCAGCGACTTTACCACTGGGGCCTGATCCTGACAGCTATAATGTGAACTAGGGAGCCTGTCCAGCAGAGCTGGGTGGACCCGGCTTCACTTGTGATTCACAAGTTTAATATGCTTCACTAGAGCACTTGTAAGAAGCATTACATGAGGTTAACAAGGGAATAACAATGAAATAATCAAAAGTTTCAACTTTACTAAAGGATACATCAGGTTTATTACAACTTGGGTTGCACTTTGTAGTTTCGTTCATTATTTATTAGTAATAATAACGCTGACCAGTTTAATTGCTGAGGCTCAAGCTGTGCATGGCGCTGCTTAGCTAAAAAAAAAGAAGTAACATGATCACGATCAGATTTCATACAAAATCCCAGGTTAACCATACTTATTTAGAAGAGAAAATTAAGATAAACAGTAAAAGTATTACTCAAAATGTCCATTTTAATCATAAATCCTAGTTTTCAGACTGACGTGGTTCAGCTTTGACCTACTGTTTTTGCCACAGCCATGCACACTGTAATGAGGAGTTAATACCTACATTTTGGGTGTTGCCAATTTATTTCCCCCCCAAAAAGGTTGGTTCTGGCTAAACACTTGGTTTACTTAAAGTCTGATTGTCTGACTTCTAGTTTGTTGTTGAGCTCACTAAACAAATAAAGAAAGGAATGTGTCCCTGGAACAAAACATTTGATTTCATTAGTTTTCATTCCAAATTGAAGGTGATCCAGTGCAACGGTTGTATAATTTGTTTTTATTATTGTTCTTCTTGGAAGGATGTAAGTGCATCTGACACAGCATTCACATAACACTCCTCTGTAAAATCTCATTGGCCCATTATATAATCAAACTGATGGATTAGTCTCATTTGGTTGCACTGGTAAATGTTCTTTCCTCATCTCTGTGTCCGTCTGTCCACACACAGGAACAGTATGAGAAGAAGTTTATTGGGGAAAATCCTTCCTTCCAAAAGACCGATGGCTCTGCTCAAATCATTGAAGCTAAACCTCAGGCGACTCTCAGAAACGTGGCTAACAAGGAGACTTCTCAGGTGTCGAAGACCGGCCCCAACGGAATGATCATAAGAGGGATGACGTTTTATAAATCGGAGCCAGATCCGATGGTGGCGGACGACGGAGATCCTGGAGAGAACCGTGAGTGTAGACCCACAGTTTAAGGGCTTTCAGGGTATTGGTTGAACAATAAACATATCTATAGAAAACAACTGTACCCATTACACTAGTGTGTAGTAAACCAGTAAACCTTCTGCTGTTTGCATGACCTTCATTTATGATTTCACACACAGATTAATATACAATTTCAACCGTATTGGATGATTTAAAAGAAATAATTTCACATTTTCTCATGCCGCTCAGTATATTTGATCAACTCTTTTCCTTTCCTTTTTTTTAAGTTTTTGAGTATCATGGCTTCAGTGGTGACGGCCCAATTAACGTCTTCCTTGAGGAGAATCTTTTACAACACAGAGTCCCTCGCCCCAGGACGAGGACGGGGCCGAGATCATTTCAACCAAAGACAACCGGCCCTTTGCACGGTTCCACAAAGACCAGCCAATCATCCAAACCGAAAGAAACTCGGCCCACCTCAAACACTCATAGTGAGTTCGTCAATGCGGGAGGAAGCACGTCGGTGGACGTGTTGACAGATATACAGAGTGACGCATCCACAACGAGGAGCGTCACGTTTGGACCAACCACTACCACACGGAAAGCCAGGACCACGGACACTGCACCTCAAACTGCTCAGAGAGTCACTGCTGGAATCCCTCTGGGGCCAATCCCTGCGAAGGCGGGACCTTCTGGCACTTCTTCAAGAGTCACTGCCGAGGAAACAAGCAAAACTACAATAAACACAACCCAACCATCCGAAGTTACAGCCACAAAAGAAGTCTGGCCAGCATTCACGACGAGTATACCAACCACGAAGATGGAAAGCTCTACCCGGGGGGTGAACGAACAAATGCAAATCATTCCCAGCAGCACTGCAGCTCTTTCAGGCACACATATGGCAAATCCAGCCACAGAGGCTTTGGCTACCATTCCGTCTTCCAGTATAACCATCGCAACCCATGCTTCCCTGACCTCAGCACCAATACGCCGCACAACATCTCCCACAACGGTTTCCTCCACAGCGGCTGCTGCCTCGACACCAGAAGAAACAACTGAATCCACCTTCTTTTCAGCTTTGACTTTGCCTCCTACCACACTGAGGCTGATCACTTTGCCTCCTACCACACAGAAGCCGATCACTTTGCCTCCTACCACACAGAAGCCGATCACTTTGCCTCCTACCACACAGAAGCCGATCACTTTGCCTCCTACCACACAGAAGCCGATCACTTTGCCTCCTACCACACAGAAGCCGATCACTTTGCCTCCTACCACACAGAAGCCGATCACTTTGCCTCCTACCACACAGAAGCCGATCACTTTGCCTCCTACCACACAGAAGCCGATCACTTTGCCTCCTACCACACAGAAGCCGATCACTTTGCCTCCTACCACACAGAAGCCGATCACTTTGCCTCCCCTCACGTCCCTGTCGTTCACCACACCGGTGACTACCCCTCCTTTAGCGGCCACCACCACCACCACCAGACAGGCTGCTCAAGTCAAACAAAAATACAAAATCAGCTGGGAAGAGGAAGAGGGGGAGGAACGACACCCGGAATTAGAAGAGTCGATGCAAAGACAGGAGGAATCGCCCTCAAGGAAAGCTGGTAAGTTGAGTCGAATGAGGGGAAGACTTATCGAATGTTTGGTTTAAGTGACACAAATGTCTGTTTTGCTATTAATTAAATCCATAGCAAATGCATTCATGCTTTCAATGGCAAATGGTCCAATGAGTCCAAACTGCTGGCTGTGAGACTGTATTGTAGTAGGTTTCATATTCCAGGCACATTGGATATCTGTACCAAATTTCATGGGAAATCAATGCAATAGTTGTTTCTCTAAAAACCACAAATAGCGACCTCATGGCGAGGGATCATCAAAATAAGCTGCTTCACCCTCATGGAACCGTGAATGTTATGATTTTATGTCTATCCTTCCACTGGTTGTTGAGATATTTGACATTACCATCCAAAGAGCCAGCTAAAAAACATCTAGGAAAGTCCTTATAAGAGTTTACCATATGCCCCAAAAAAGAAAATTTCCTGTGAATTCTCTAAAGTCAGTGCTCGGCCCTTCGTGGCAACCTCAACCTTTCCGTGATAAAAGCTGGTTGAAATAAAAGCCTCTAATTATTTTCAGACGTAGGTTTGGGTAAACAGCCTCTAAATCCTCACTCACGGCTCTGTGACTCTTTCACAGGGGAGTGTAAGGACACTTTGGCAACAATTTCGGAGCCAGTAACTCACAACACTTACGGCCGGAATGAAGGAGCGTGGATGAAGGATCCAAAGTCCGATAATGACAAAATCTACGTCACAAACTTCCTCTACGGAAATAATCTCCTGGAGTTCCGCAACCTGGAGGTTTTCAAACAAGGTGAGAGCCAGAAGTCGAAGCTTTCAGTGAATGGCTTTTTGTTTTCCTCCTGCTTCGAGGGGGTCTCATGCTTCGAGGGGGTCTCATGCTTCTCCACTGTTCTTTGTCCATCCTAGGCCGTTTCACCAACTCATACAAGCTTCCTTACAACTGGATCGGCACAGGCCACGTGGTCTACGACGGGGCCTTCTTCTACAACCGCGCCCTCTCCCGAGACATCATCAAGTTCGACCTGCGTCGGCGCTACGTGGCCGCCTGGACCATGCTGCACGACGCCCTGCTCGATGAGTCCTCATCGCTGTGGGAGTTGCGCCAGCAGTCGGAAGTGGACTTTGCCGTGGACGAGAGCGGCCTGTGGATCATCTACCCGGCACTCGACGACGAGGGCTTCTTACAGGAAGTGATTGTCCTGAGTCGACTGGACCCCTCAGACCTCAGCATGCAGAGGGAGACCACCTGGAGAACCGGGCTCAGGAGAAACCACTACGGGAACTGCTTCATCGTGTGCGGCGTCCTTTACGCTGTTGACAGCTACAACCAAAGGGACGCCAAACTGGAATACGCCTTCGACACGCACACAAACACTCAGATGACTCCCAGAATGCCCTTCACCAAAAACTACACCTACACCACGCAGATTGACTACAATCCCAAAGAGGGTGTGTTGTATGCGTGGGACAACGGACACCAAGTCACATACAACATTAAGTTTGCCTATGTAGACCCGTAGTAAGGGGCTGACAGTAGTTGTTTTTTAACGTTAATTGTATGGTTTGAATGGATTGTAGATCAGTCCACACGGCCTTCAGTATGGAGCCCAATGAACACATGTACAAATATACTGAAGGGTTTGTGACAAAATTGTTTTGTTTGAATTTGTACCTGAAATGAATGAAACGATGAGCCCGATTTCTCAGTCAACACATCAAGTTTTACTGTATATATATTGTATTACTGTAAAAAAAATAGATAAAGAAGCCCTGTGAGATAAATTAATGTAGAAAGGTGTCAAAACCAGCTCACATCTTGGGTCAAGTAACGCTTTAACAATTCACATAAAATAACCAATTCTTAGGAGAGCTACTCTTTGAACAAATCCCCCAATTACGTGGAGAAATTCCATGTTTCTGTTTTATACACATGCTTTTTGTATTTCATTGTTCTTTGCATCATATGCCGCAGGTCGTCTGTGTGGTAACATCACACCTTTGTCTTGGGAAAGCTCTTGCCCAATCCATATCAGACTGTTTCTGAAGACAATAAAGTTAGTTACTACTAACATAAAATGTCTTCTTTGTTTGAATAATCACATTAAAGTGGCTTTAATTATAGCTTGTGTGTGTGTTGATTCTACTGTGGGGGAAAAAAAAGACAACCAGGCAGGAAAAAAGGCAGAGAGAAAAACCATGAATACAAATAGAGACAACGATTGTTCAAGCCTGTAGTTTACAGTTACTGAAGTTATTGTGGAAGAAAATAGTCCTGAACAGTCTTTCTATTGTACTTGCTCAAACAAACCCAACGGATACACACAAAGACATAGTAAAATCCAGTGTTTATTTTGGTTTTTGCACATCATAGAATACGAAAAACAAAACCCTCACACATGTTTAATTGTACTTTTGTACAATTTGTCACTAAGTACTGTTTGGATGCAGTAAAAAAAAGTTTTTTAAAACCAAAAAAAGAATTACATACACACGCACACGTACACACGAATGGCCTGGCTCAAGAAAAAGGGCATATTTTGGTGGGTATTTGTTGAGCTAAAACACAACATTCTGTACAAACATGTCGCTAAAAGAAATACACTTTCAGGTACAAGTATAGTATGTTGCTTTATCAACATAGACAAATAAGTACATATTCTGATCATGTATCATTTGTTATATATTCTTATATAGTGCAAAACTTTACAACAAAATTAGTACTAAAACTCAGATAATGCAACAGTTTCTAGTAGGTTGGAATTTCAATATAGGTTCAAGTGCACAAAATAAAAGTGCAATTTAGCTCATGGACGAAGAAATCAAACTATGCTTTTCACTAGTGGTTATATGTCAAACATTGCTATGTTTAGCTCAACTGTAAAGACATTGGGTTTCAATGTGTAGACGCAGGTAATCTTTTTGGAATAAAACCTTGGGATGGCAAAAAATACCCTATAGTTCCAATATTTACGGTATCCACCATTTGCCATTTTATATACAATTCAGTCTAGAATACAAGAATAAAAAGCTCAAACAAAGTATAATCAGACAGATAGAGAATATGTAAAGGCAATAAATCTTGACAAAATACATTTTGACCACAAAAAAAAGGTGGGATTACATTTACTGTTGGCTTTACTGTGACATACTAATATAAATAAATATGTATCTGTATCTGTTAAATCACATAAGAGAAGCACAGTGCAAAGACCCCAAAACTGGAAAAAACAGAGCACCTGAATCCTTGAATGAATGGAAACCAACCACATGGTGGTTAGCCTGCTAGCTTTCACAGATCACCTGACTTCCTGAGTTTACTGTATTCCTCTAATCACGGCATATAATTAATCGGTTTACTGTTTCACTGTTTTCCCCAATTCTTTGTATTTAGAGCGGCCGACAGACGACAAGTGAGTAAGAGAGGCCGTTACGGCCCTCCATTTTGTAGTCTTGGTACGAACACAAATGCCTTCCCAGTGAGATCAACCTTGTGTGTATAATCCTTATAAACTATCTGGCTTTGCAGCTTGCTTCTAAAATGAAGAACCCAAAAAAGAAAGAGCAGACTTGAGGAGAGCTGCTACGGGGCGAAGGTATTTGTGTTATGACGGGGTGACTCAGGGTTCAATGCTCAGCCCCCTGCCGTTAAGCAATTACGTCTGCTCGGACCCCATTGCAGACGGCCTCCGGATATCAGCCCGAATGAAGAATGCAGCTTACTCGTGCTGACAATTTGAGCTTTGCATTTTGAGCTGTGTGTCTTCATGGATTTAGTCAAGGAGTTATGAACAATAACAGGTGATGCTGAGGGATCTTAAGCAGACCCCATCAGCACCCCGACAGGAGGCGGGGCCTGGCTGTCGGGCGAGGAGTGCTGGTAAAACGTCTGTGTGCGGTTGACCCGGAGCAGAGGCGGGATGCTGGAAGACCTGATGTGGATGATCCTGGTGTCCGTCACTTCACAGTCTATCTGCATCATCACCTCGTAGTCTTTGTCCCGTATGATGCTGTCTGCAGTGGCAGCAAAAGGAAGCAGAAGGTTGTTATTAGTTATTGCAAATTTTGCTTCGTCAGCAGTGGATTTATGCCACGGCAAAAGATTTAATAAACTCAAGACCCGACTGGTGCTCGTCGCCATAATCACTGGCAGGTTTTCTGCCACGCGGGTCGCAGAAAGACATGATAAGAGAGTATTTTGGGGGTGTAAAGGAGTATTGTTTTGAAGGCCGTTGGGGGGCTGAGAACTGCAGGAGAGATGTAGAGGCCGGGTCACACATGGAGTCCAGAGGTGAGTCACATTCTGGATTTCTAGAGATAAACAAAACAGCCCAAAACAAGAGCGGGACATGCACATCTGAGAGGAAACTTGTGTGTGTGGGGAGAGAGAGAGAGAGAGAGAGAGAGAGAGAGAGAGAGAGAGAGAGAGAGAGAGAGAGAGAGAGAGAGAGAGAGAGAGAGAGAGAGAGAGAGAGAGAGAGAGAGAGAGAGAGAGAGAGAGAGAGAGAGAGAGAGAGAGAGAGAGAGAGAGAGAGAGAGAGAGAGAGAGAGAGAGAGAGAGAGAGAGAGAGAGAGAGATGATGTTGAGTCAGCATCATTTAGACGAAGAAAGTCTAGCGAGTTCGAGTTGGAGATCGATGTCGATGAGTCAGGCTGTTGTGTTTGGGAAAACCCCAAAGACACACCGCAGTCCACGATAAACACGAAGCTCGTTATCAAACATAAATACATTTCCACAAGGTCATCCTGATGCGTGACCTGCAAACAGTGCAACAGCTCTGGCTTCATCTTGGGAAATTCTAGTTCGGGAAAAGAGGCTGGATTTGAGACAACGGTTTGGTTCTGGTTTCATGATCTCCAAAAGCTTGGGGGAAGAACATCCTTTTTTGTAAAATGATATAATTATGAGAAAAAAAAAAAGCCATTACCAACATGGTGAGGATTCACACTGACAGACAACTAAAAAAACGTGTGGCTTCCTTTGTACGTTGGCGAGAGACAAGATAATAGCAGCTTTCCCACACATGGAGCACACAAGACAAACCTCAGTCACACTAAGTGCACTCGAATGGAGCTGTGGGCTGCAGAGCGCTGCACCTTGTTTCTGCAGCCTCTTTCCAGACGCCTGTGCAAGACATCAGCTTCTTCTGCCTCTCGGCCGGATTTCCACGGACGTATACTTTAGAGAGTTTATAGATTTTACAGCGACAATACAATAGCTCCTTCTGCAGCCAGAAGACGCCGCGGATGTTCATATCATTAAATGGTGAGTGGACGTAATGCTTGAGCATGACTTAATCTGCTGCAGAGCTTCCTCTTTTGCACCTGCGGTGAAACTGGAACTTCTCAAATGGTTACAGTGATTTAACAGACATCTCTGGAAACCATCCCCTGGGTTAGGAGTTTGTCCCGCTATGTCCATTTCAAATTACGGCCCCGAAGCAGAGCTCGAAAATTTCTTTTCTGTGAATCTCCATATAACGAACGAACATATAAAGAGGACGAATATAACGGAAATCCTGTCAGTTCTGGTGGATTTATAAAATTATAATAAAAAAAGTATGGAATAAATGTAAATCCATGGGAATATTGGACTTTGAAAGGAATGTTGATGTTGTGTCTGCTTAAGTGTTCACAGGCAACTTTTTGATTACACGTTCTGTGCGGTGTCAATTTGTAAGCGGAAAGAAAAGTTCCGTTACCCCTTAAAGAGATCACTGCACCCCATAATTTGTGCCCAATAATAAGTGCCTAATAATAAAAAAATATATAATTATAATGTAATTTGTGGGCCATAATCTAAACCATTATCCTAATTGAGGATTCTCATTTAATTCTCCACACTGTTTATATCCGCCTTTCACCAAATTACCAAAGTGTCCGAATTCTATCCAGCCGACTGCCAGAGAAACCCTACGAGTGAAACGGGAAACGCACAAACACGCAGCCACGGGGCACAACTTCAAACAGCAGCCCTCTGAAGAAGCTGCCAAATCTACCGTCCCGCTCCGCGTGGTCTCCTTCCCCGGTTCACTGGTGCCATCTGGAGATGTTCCAGAAAGATTCAGCGACAAAACCCTGATGTCTGGCAACGACGCTTCGGAGGAAACCTGAGATTGCATCTCCAGTGGGGGCAGACTGGCACACACACACACACACACACACACACACACACACACACACACACACACACACACACACACACACACACACACACACACACACACACACACACACACACACACACACACACACACACACACACACACACACACACACACACACACACACACACACACACACACACACACACACACACACACACACACACACACACACACACACACACACACACACACACACACACACACACACACACACAGTGAGGACATGTTCATGAAGAAAGCTTCTTTTTTTATGCCAGAAAGGTAGCAATTCCTCAGGAAGTATAATCACGAAATTAGAAAGGCCAATAAAAATAAATGCGGGTCTAATCGGGTGGTGATTAGGCAACTTCAACATTTACGTAACCTACTAATCCAGAACATTTTGAATCGGGAAATTCTGCCAATATGTTCATTTCTTTAATGAAAGATTGGGATGTTCTACAATAGTTGAACAAGCCAGTGTACAACAGTAAAGCCATGTTTTACCATTAGATAACTAATCTCACATAGCTAGCACGGCTAATAACTAGCGTTGTTATTATTTTATTAATTTGCTGAATCAAAAGAATCACTTGCAAGAGTTTATGTTGCAAGGGTGGCAAAGGGTTAAACGTTTGGGTTGCTAAGCGTGCACTTATTTTCAGAGCCCTGGATGTTTGTTTAGATTAGAGGAGTAGGAAAATGTGACCCCCATCTTCTTCAGCGGCGCTCTACCTTGAACCCCCCAGTGAAAGCTGCCTGTTGGCCACGGTGCACATGTACAGGCTCAGAGAACTCCCCCGGCCGATCCACCTGTAAATGATGTCACCTCCGAAAACATTCCTCTCCTCCAAACATGTCGCCCCCACTTGATTGAGATGCTCTCAAACTCCGGGGATGGTTAAATAAACAAAGCCTAGAGTCCTTATGTGGAGCCGCTGCTCGGAGGGAACCGAGGGCGGTCAAGGCCGAGTGACTTCCACAAAGCCCCTGAAGCGCGGACGCACGGCGGGCCGGAAACGAGCGACGGCTCACATCAAAGTCTTCCCCGTCTCCGACGTTCAGTTATTGACCACGACAGAACAAACGCTCCCTCCGGATTAGCGGAGTCTACCCACCTCCTCCAGATGAAACCCATTTGGTGCCTGGAGAAGGACGGCATTCCTAAAAGGAGAGCAGCAGCAGGGAGCTGGAAAGAATTATCCTCCAGTGTGGAGCGATCACGCTCCGGAGAGAGGACGGTGTTTGGGCTCGTCTGAGGGTCTCGTCCAGCTAAGTGTCTACATTTGCACTTAATCACTTCAAAGTTTAAAAAGGCAACATAAATATGAGACGCGACGTGAAGGCTTGTCGTCAGTGTGACCCGTGGGGCTTCATGTGTTGAGGGAGGGCAGAGGCCTTCGTCGGCCATCTGTTGGCTTGCTCTTCAGCTTTCGGTCAGCTCGTCGAGGAACTACCATCGGTGACGCTACTGTATGGACATCTGTTGGTCCTCTCTCTAACGGATGCCACATGGTCGAGCCAGAACATTAGCTGCAAACACACCAACGCCTGGAACCAGCAGGAAAAAGACTTTTGGGACACACTCACAAACTTGGGACACACACGCAAACTTTTGGTTTCGTGTTTGTGGCCAACTGTGAGCCCTCCGTGACGGATCATGCAAATTCAAGGCCCTTTCTCTGAGCCAGACTCCATATCTCTCCCTGAATGCCACCTTTGTTTGGACATTTCAACAATTAGCTGAAAAGGAGGTCTTGGATTTCACAATTTACTGCTGTTCCAGTGGACCATCTGACCAGCACGGACCGTAACATTCCTCCCTGACAAGACCAACCAAGAACAATGTTTACTTTCATCAATCTTCATCTCTCACCCCCCGCCCAGGAAGAAAAAAAAAAACACGTTATTCCCCATTGGCCATGTCTTCCCTGCTCGTATTCCACTGACTCACTCCTCTCCGAGCTGGTTGACTAATCAAATCGGGTGCTGGTGCGTTGCCACAGACGAGACGGGGAGATATCAGAGGAACAAGAGGATTTCTGATAAGGATGCCAGGCAAGCACCCAACAACAACAGGCTGTGGCCCTAATGGCTCACAACCTGCGTAAACACCACCCCGCTTCAGCAGGTTTCCCTTCAGCCCCACGGGCTCGGTCGAAATCCAGCCACCTGATAATTAACTGCAGCATTTGGACAAAGAAGACTTCTTTCCACTAAAATCTCGGATGACTTTGACATGCCGTGTTGATAATCCAGCAGATCTAAAGGACCATGGAGAGAAGCTGTGATGACTTCATGGAAATCACGGAAACATCTGTATACTTTAGAGATTCATACAAAAAAACAAAAACAATTTGGCAACCAATGCACCACATCCAAGTCCAATGTTTGTGTCGATTGAGTGTTCAGATACTGAGGCGTACCTCAAGTAGAGCATTGTTAAAATGTTCTGGAGGGGCATTGTTTCTGACTGCAGGCGGGTAAATAAACGGGTGATTGCATCTCGGATGAGCCGCTCTGATTGTCACCCAGAAACTGTTCTCTTTCAGAGGAGTTGAAGCCGTCCAGATGAGCGTTGATCCTGCTCTGTAACCTCAAGAGGACCGGCATCCTATATGCCCAGAATCATAATTATACACTGAGGACTTCTTCTCTAAACTACTTCTACCTGGCATGTAACACACACACACACACACACACACACACACACACACACACACACACACACACACACACACACACACACACACACACACACACACACACACACACACACACACACACACACACACACACACACACACACACACACACACACACACACACACACACACACACACACACACACACACACACACACACACGGCCGATGCCGACTCAAACAGCCGGATTTGATATCAGTGGCAAAGGGACCAATCTATTTAATTAATATCTATGTTTATATACAATATAGACTGGAATTATAATTCCTGTTCAAGTTTTGACCAATTTGTTTTAAAAAGGTCCACACTTGTGTTGTAATTCCTGTTTATTTGAAAGATGTTGTACCAAGTTGCTGGTGTATGATTTATCTGAAAAATAACAATTAATTTATAGCTATGTATCTATTTGTTGAATCTAGTTTTACAAAGTTAAGAAAGCAATGCTTCAAGCCTGAAAAGTCTGAAAAGTGGTAATTTCCACATAGTAATGCATACAGCTTGATAACTAAACGCTGGAAGCGGATCCCAAAGCCCAGGTTTAGGTTTAGGTATCGGGACTGAAAGAGTCAGGTGGGGCATCTCTGGTTTCTTTTCCTGTAGATGGCACAGTTTGGACTGGAACCACAGGTCTGGATGATGCTGACTTTTTTTTCAAGTGCTTTGTACAAACTTCTTGTCTTTGGTAATAAATACAGTTGTATTGGCGACGGATATAAAGCAAACAGTTCAAGAGATGTAATTAGTGACAAATGTGCCAGCATGAAGGCATTTTAAAATGTTTTTCTTAATAATATGATAATATTATTCTAAAAAACATTTGTAATTTGGTAAATTGAACGAAATTCACAAGTTGCAGGCCTCAACTTCATTATTTTATCACGAGAAAGAAAAGAAAAACGAATTAAAAAGGAACTAAACAGGCGATTTCTTTTAGTGCGTGTGACTGTGTGGCTGTACAGACACTTGACAGCATCGCTAAATGCAACCGAAAGCATAATCAGAGGACGAAACAGAAACTACAAAGGGCTCAGAGGGAGGTGGGGGAGCAAAGGAGCCAGCTTCTACTAACAAGACGCCAGAAGCCAAAAGAAACCTTTTGGCACAGGAAATCTTGAAAGAAACTTTGATTTAAGTCAAACAGGCAACACACACGCTCTACATCCAAGAAGGTAGATTTTGGAAAACAACATACCGGCGCAGATGAAAAAAAAAAGAAGATCAGAATCTCCTTAATAGGCTTAAAAAGCCAAAGTGCTCTATTTCGGTAATGGGAGTGTCGAGTGTCGTAACGCATTCTTATAGGGAGACGTGTTTCTCAATCTACTCCCAGCTCGCCTTTCATCCGCTTCGTGGCGTGGAGTGACCAAACTCGCCAACTGTTGCGTCTGCGCTGCAGTGCATACCGTTTATGTTCATGGCCGGCAACACCAGAGACATCTTGGGTCGGCTTCCTTTGTTGTGGCTGGTGGCGGGAAGTAGAAGATGATCCTGAGAACAAAGGAGGAGAAGGTCACCGAGAGGAACATAAAATACATTTGAAAGCAAAATAAAAGAACTGGCTGCATGCGTTTGCCAGTTGTTGATCAAGATTTGGAGTCCAGTTTGAGGAGAGGATCTCCTGGGAGGCTTGCTTCAACATCTTGAGGTTATCAACGATGCAACGGTCATCTGGGAGGTTCAAGGGTCCTCGCATAAGGCAACAATTTCCATGAGGGCCTTTCTAGTCACAGGATTCTTCAGATTTAGCCCTTTTATTTGTGCCTGGCCCCATCAACTAGGCAGTTAAAGTCTATTTTCAAGACGAAAATGAAATGTAAAAGACTGTCACTCTCGGCCATTAGAGTACTTATTGTACTTACTGATGGACGAGAAGTCTGAGATAAAACTGGCGCTGACCAGAAAAGTGCTTCAGTTTCCAAAGCTTTTAAAAATAGCTTTTTGTGCAATTCATAACACAATGAGCGGGAAGATTTTAATCTGAGCACATCCTCTCAGGAGTTGTGGGGGAGAGGAATGCTAATGTTCAAACACATGTGTGTGCCACACACACACACACACACGCACACGCACACACACAGCTGTAGGTCCACTACCAGATTCAAAAGCTTTGACTCTAGCAATTTAATCCGTTCAATGATTAGTACTATTATGGTTATTTACATTACCACAAAAACACACGTGTTCTCTTCCCTCAGTTTGTAAGAAATGAAAGTGAACCGAAAAAAACAAAAACGATCCTGATGCGAGCAGTTAAAGGGTTGATCCGTGAATGGAAGAGTTCACTTCCATAAAGTTGTGTGACTAAGACACACAAAATCAAAATCAAAGCACATGCATGTGTTTACTTACAGTTCCTACTATGGGTCAATGTGCAAAGAATCACTGGATCCTCCTCACTAGTGCCTTTAATCAAAACACCCTCCTGAATATGACTTCTTTCAAACGCCACACCTCCAGTTAGTAACGCAAGCTACCTCTTATACATTTCTGAAGCACAATTCCAGATAATCCTTGCAGAGCATTGATGCAGACAGTAGTAATATAACTTATTATTAGTAAACTCTACTTCATGAGGAGGGCCCCTTTAAGAAAACCATCAAAAGCCAACTGGAAACTGGTTTTCTTCATCTTGCAAAGCTCAGCTGACAGATGAGGGTGTTGATGACAGGCGGGTCTGGTCTGAGGTTTGGGGGAAGGGAAACGAGCATCTTAGAAAATGTACAATTAAGGAGACATGTTGATGTGTGGGAGGAATACGAGATACGAGTCCGTGAGGAAGAACAGAGCATGTGTGGGAGGCTTTTGTCCGTCATTGTTGTAAATAAATGTTCTTCATAATGCCAAGTGACACGGAGATGTTGCCCTCAGCTGAAGACGTCATCTTGTGCAGCTTCATTATTCATGTTTAGGGGCGGCTGTGATCGTTGTGTAACCACAAGGTAGCCGGTTTGATCCCCGGTCTCCCCATAGTTCGCATGCCGAAGTGTCCTTGAGCGAGACCCTGAACCCCTCACAGGGCAGCACACTGCTCCTTCATTAAGGATGGGTTAAAATGCAGAGAACAATTCATAAAGGATACTTTCTTTTCCTTTTCTTTCTTCATAATAAAGGGTTTGGTGGGATATAAACCATCTTGGCACCGCGAGGAATAAAGGATCAACCGAAAGCCACCAAAGGGAGTATTAAAAGCTAAAAAAAAAATGGCGGAGCGGGTGCCTTGCCTGTGTTACGAGGGAGGCGGGGAACCAGCAGCCACATCCCTGCTCATCATCAGGGGAGCGGCGAGCTCGTCAAGCTGACATAACAGCTGCAGCTGCCATGACAACAGGTGGATTTCCCCTGAACCCCACGGTGAAAGCAGCCAGTGTTTCCACCCCCTCACCTCAATGCACAGAGCCACAGGTGCTGAAACAACAGCAGAAGTGATGCAAGACCTTCAGAACGGTGGAGTGAGAGCAGGGTCCACGTCCTGGTTGTGTTTTCCATCACCTCACTTTCACACTTAATGTATCCATGGAGGAGAAAGCCTCCTTTTGACCTAAGAGTGGCCATCTCTGAGTGTGCAGCAGACTGTAGAGACATCGAGCGCTGGCGAGGGCAAGAACAGGCCGCCATGAACCTGACAAGTTCCCCCCGGGGGGAAAAGTCAAAATTGGAAGTGATTGGCTTTAAAATCCAAAACAAAATTCGTTGGCAATCTTGTAATATCATCATTCCTACTTGGACATAAAAACAAAAACACACCTGTTTTTTGACCGACACACACTCACTGAAACCCAGGAAACAAAATACAGGCCAATAAACGGACTGAGGAAAGCTAATAAAGGTTTGTGAGAATTAAAAAGGTCAGGATGGGGATCCGTCTTTTACCATTTTAGTGCTCTTTGTCATACACGATAATGCGTTTGCAATACAATAATGCTCTAACCTTTACCGCTTATTAAAACCAGGATAAGTTCAGCTCTGCATTGAAAGATCCCCATAAGACCAGGCGTGTAGTCCAGAAGGCCGGACTCCTGGTATTTTCTTCTAATTTAAAAAAATGAGAATCAGAGGAAGTCAGAAAAATGTAAAAATCTTTTTAGAACTGAGAAAATTAATTGGCAACTATCACCATAAAGAAAGAAGCTCATTCTGTGGTTCCAGTTTCTAAATTGTGAAGATTGTCTGTGTTTCTTTGTCTTAAGTGATTGTGAACTGAATATTTTGGAGTTTTAGACCGCGAGTCGGAAACAAATCAAACAAGATGAAGACATCGCCTTGGTTAAGGTGTTGTGGTGGTCATTTCCTCATCGTCGCATCAAAATAATCAAATCTTTAAAATAATTGAAAAGCCTATTTTCTCTTAGTTGTTATCGTTTTAAAATGTGATTTGAAAAAAAAGAGTCAATACATCTAGGTGACTCATTACAATACAGTCAGTAAGACTCTAACATTTGGAATTGTTATTATTTTATTTGACGGTTGAAGGAAAGAGAAAGTATCCGAGGTGTTTGAGCCGCCTTGACCTTTCTAAACTCAACGCTCTGCGTAACTCTGCAACACAGAGCTGCTGGAAACGGACCGACAGCCACTTGACCTGCAGCGGCCCGAGCATTGCTACCATTGTCCCTGCTGTCGCCGTGCCAACTGAGAGCCAAACCCATGTGACTTGCTTGGTGACAAAAGGGTCTTGATCTTTGACCCCATGCTTCAAAACGCCCGCCCCACCGAGTAATCCTGAGGATTTAAGGTGTGTTGAGTGTGATATGAGCTCTTACTTTTTGGACAAATTAGCAAATGAAATGTTGGAACGGTTCAGATGGAGCATCCCATAATAAATGAAACACAAACTACAATGGAGAGAACTCGAAAAAGGAAAACTTGTTTTCTTTTTCGTGATGACGAAGGGATTTAAGTTTGGCGCTCTAGAAACTAACCCAAACAAACCCAAAAACTTTAATGTGATTAATCACATCAACAGGGAAAATTAAAAACAGGTCCAGAGTCTCAAAATGTGGAAAAACGGTCAAATGAATAAAGACCGAGAAGATTAACAGTGACATGTGGCCATGCCTAGAAATCTGCAAAATGGTCTTGATGATTGTAAATGGGCCAAGGAAACTGGACTGGGAAGGGGTAGTTACACCCTGAGGCGTGTGTATTTCACCCCCCCACACACAGACACACACACACACACACACACTTTTCTCTCAAATCAAACCTCTGTGTTGACCGACCTATTGCATACCATTTATGATTCATAAGTTACTCCGTGTAGAATCCATTTCTTGCCTGTCATTCCCAGTTCGGGACACACATTTGAAAGGTTCAAAGGTCGAGGTGTAGATTGTGGAGACGTCTTCCTGTTTGACTTTCACAGCGTGTCAGACGCCATCGCTCCTCTCTTACAGCGTGAAGCACAGAACATGTGGAAACCTACCCTGCGGAAAGACACCACATAGAAGGTGTCGCCGCGGCGGTTGATCTCGTCGAAGAAGTCCGTGTAGGTGTGATGAGGGGCGTAGTACACCTGCAGCTCACTGCCAGGGTTCCTGTTGATGAAGAAGAACAGAAAAATATGAGCAACACTGGAGAAATATTCAGAAATGAGGAGAAAAAGACTGAATACCACTGATTTAAATGCTGATAATCAATGTTCTGTGCCAGAGAAATGCATTATATTTGGTACGTTTTATGGAGATAACCGTTTTAATATCATGGTTATTTCTAGCAAAACTCTAAATAATATTAGATTTGTCCCTTTAACCCCCATACAGACACACGTTCTACCTTAGTGTATGACATCATTCAATCATTAAATAATACCCGTTAATCAGTCAATCAAAATTAAATCAATCTGCAACTGTTTTAAAAATGTATTATTCATTTACAAAAATGTTCAATAATAAATAATAATAATATTACATATAAAATTTGAATTTTAATAATAAAATTCTCAAATATAATAATTTGCTGCTTTTCCTTGTTTTACATAATCGGACACTCATTTTCTTCGGGGTTTATTACAAAGCAAAACATTTAATGACTTCACTGTGAGAAAATGTGATGGTTATTTTACGCAATATTCTGTTTCGTAACCAAGCAATTAAATTGGTTAATCAAGAAAACAGCACGTTTCACAACCCAGCAGATAAATCAGACAGATTGTAAAAAAAACAACCGAAAAAGCAGACAAATGTCTGAAATGTGGGAACAAGAGGCAGAGATGATATTTCTCATTACAGCGCCAGTGAAAGAGCCACTTTGGTCAAATGCAACATACCAGTTTGTTGTGTCTACAGTTGCTTTACACAGCTTGTCTGCGAGTATCCAGCTAACAATAAACAGCTCTGAACAGGCATTGTTTAACTCCACCACAGTGTTGGTTTACCACACAAGCTGTAGTTACTGTTTATTCTGCCCTCAAAAATGCTTAATGCAGCTTTAAAATCAAGTGCTTGTAAGAGAAAACCTAAAAAATTAATTACTTGCATGAATATGACACAACTGCATTGCAACAGGCCTCTACTCACTTTTCCTCGGACGTGTCTGTGTATTGGACCGTCACAATCTGGGCGCTCTCCTTATTTTCTGCTTTCTGGGAGGAAAGAACAACAGAATGAGCAGCAATCTCTTGATAGTCATATCGACGACCCTTTAGATACAGAGCAGGATAAACTGAGAGCAACACTGTCAAACACATAAATACAAGCTGTCAAGACTCATCATTTCAAAACAGCGAGAGATCAGCACATACATTCCAGTCCCAGGGTGTATCCTGATGAATCCCTTCTAGTTTAGGAATCTTAAGATTTAAACTTGCTTGTAAAACCATTCAAATGAACAGAAACACAACGAGAGAGTTGGATTTTATTTATATGAAGACACATAGGGTGAAATGCTGTGAATACTGACTGTACGTGAGTCTGTCGGGCCAGAACAGCTCAATGCAGGTGAGAAATAAACACAACGACACTTCTATTTAAAGTAAAATGAAGAATGGGTAAATACGAGCGGGGCAGCTCTGAATGGATTAGACCTACTGTGACAGATTTGGAAAATAAATGATGGAGAAAAAAAAAATAAAGGGCAGGGGGCACTAATCCCACAGCTCGGTCTAAGTGTTGTTTACTTTCTCAGGGCTGCCGGATTAAACTCAGCCCAATAAAGAGAAATGAGAGGGCGGAAAAGGGGAAGGTGAGAGAGGAGGTAAAGCAGCGGTGAAAGACTTGTTTTGGGTTTTTTATGGCCTAAATTACTGGCAGAGTTTACTTCGTAAGCTGTATTGCAAACTCTGAACATCACCAAAGTCCCTGCATGGTTCATTAGACGTGTTTTCTTGTTTTTCCAAAACAGGACTTACCAGAATGGTCCGGGTGGGCTTGTGACTGCTGTTGCTCGTGCGCCTGGATTTGGTCTGGTGCACTTCATGACGGTGGACCCAACCCCTCAGCTCGTGGGCCAACCTGCCAATCACAGTGGATGAGCTCATTTGTTTTGTACATTTTAGGTCAAATTTGAGCAATTTTTCGTGCTCTTACGTAAAAGGACAAAAGCAGGCCACGCATTACAGAGTTCATAACTCACTCTAAGCACTTTGTCCTGTTAACAGGAGGCTGGCAGGGCGGAGGAGGTCTGAGGAAGATAGGATCCTTCAACACCATCAGGGACTTATCCTCAGAGCTGCAACGCAGAGGAAAGAGACAGAGGCTGGTAAACAAACTGAAAAGTGAGAACAAGACCGCTCATATGCTCTCACGTCAACGTCAAATTCCAAAACGTAAACATTTATCCACATGTTGAGAATATGCTTTCAATGCAAGCGGAGAGGCAACATGGCTGCTTGCCCTCTGACGGAGGTGAAACCCCGCGAGTGGATCGAGTGACAGGAAGCAAAACGCTACCGAAAAATAACCCGGCTTGGCTTCAATGAGGGGACAAATACATTCATTTTGAATGTCATTGGTTAGTAAAGAGATTCATTGATTCAGATTCCTAATACTTGACACGTGCAGAGGTGGCAGAGCTTCAGTCGCTAATTGAACAGAAATGCTGAGAGGGGAGGTTCAGATTCTCAAGTCCACGTGTCGTTAGGAGAATAATCAGAAACATGTTCCAGACAGCGAAGCACCGCCACCCTGCAGGTCACATCAAGTCTGATTATGGACAATAATCTGGGTTATTGCAGTGAGTTTGAATACATTATGCATACGCAGCTAACCGCATTGCATGACGTGCCCTTCCTCCTTAGACGTTACTGTGACTTTAATTACAACTGTTATATCTGAATGATTGTGTTGCATGAGGTGATGATGTAGACTGTCCGCAGGCGGGGGCCCACCTGCAGGGGGCTTGTTACCTAAACGTCTGCCACCGACGTAATACCTCCCCGGGGCCCCCTTGATCTGGGCCGACGGGTCCACGAGGCCTCGCGTTCCCGACTCTAAACGCTCTGGAAATGCTTCGGTGAGACAACATGTCAGGCCGAAGAGGCTTGATCATAACTCTAGCTGAGGGGCTTGTAATAACCTTCCCGCACACACGCTTTCCTGTTCGGTGGGACCCCGAGATTAGGTTGCACGTCTCCCCCCCGTCATCCTCCTCCCCGGTGCGTTCGCCGCTGTCAACCCTTTTGTAAAAGCTAATGTGTTCCTTCCTGCCCGCGCTGGGTTTAATGCTGCCGGGAAACCCGACACTACAGAATGAATGGTTCGCATTAACGTGTAACATACCCGATGCAGCGATCTGACAAAAGACAGGCCGGCGATGCCACGCAGACGTGAGGCGCTCTGACCACCTCGCAGAACCGCTCGGGACACGGGGGGGGTTGCAGGTAATGCGCCAAACAAGAATGTTATTTATGCAATTTACAAATGAGCCTGCTGGGCCTAAATCACTTTCTTTTTTTTTTTTTTATAAAAGAAGAAAAATATATAAGCCTTTAGAAAAATAAACTGTTCCTGGCATTATAAAGTTGGATGTCAAACAAGGCCGGACCCTAATGCCCCCACCTTGTTACTCATGGCTAACTAGCCAGGGGCCTGCAGGCATTTGAAAAGCAGACGTTTGGACAGGGTTGGTGATGGCGCGTGTTTACACACGCTGTAATGAGCTGTACCGGTTCAGACCGGGCCCAGGTGCATCCGGGTCTGCTGACGCGGCGTTGTGTTGTTAAAGGCGTTGAGCTCATTACCTGTCGGCCATATCAGAGGGGCCTCCGGCGAGGGGTTCGGGGCCCATCACAACCTCGGTTTCTGCCTCGGAGGAGAAACCCAACAGGTGTCTGCCGCCTTGCTGCGTGGAGATAACGCCGAGCTTGGATCCCGGGCCGCCCTGAAACAGACTGGAGGCACGGAGGAGAGGGAGAGGTGGGGAAAAGAGACAGGTGGGATGGAGGAAACGCACCGAGACGAAGGACAGGTTACTGGACTGAAATAAACGGCAAATTCCATGTGGCCCACATCCTGTGCACAGGAGGTTGTTTTGCCACGAGAAGAATCTGAACTTTGATCTAGACTGCATAACCCAAAGCACACACACACACACACACACACACACACACAAAAATACACACAAACCCCTTCAACGGTATTACTTCTCTGGGTGGCATTTTCATTTCAAAGGGATCCGACCTTCAAAAAGCGGTCATATTTTACATTCCAAAGGGGAGCCCGAACACAAAACACACAGATTCGAGCACAGGTACACACACACACACACACACACACACACACACACACACACTTCAGCTACTGTGAATATCTCTCAAGTCTCAAAAGCAAACTCATTCCCTGGTGCACGGACACGTCTTCATGTTGACGCTCCAGAGAACAACTGAAAGGCCACATTCCCAGCACATTATCAAAGCAAGGCAGTCCAGCAAGTAGATCCTCGCTTTTTTTTGTGGAGCAAGCCGATCCCAGGAGAAAACAAACATTTCCATAACACGAGAACAGAGGAGTCATCGCTGTAGTCGGAGGTGGACTTGAGTCGAGTTTGTGGTATTACGCAACCTCCCCATCTGCTAGCTGGGTGGAATAAACTCTTTCTTTCCCAGTGTCGTTTCAAATAACTCCCCTTAATGTGTCACCACTGTCAACATTACAAGCACAGATACGAAATACTGCCATAAACGAATGATTTAGACTTGTGTAGCCTGAAATTAATTCATCTTTACATCTGCAAGTGGTAAGGGTTCCTCGCAACCCTGCAGAGTGTTCGGAGGCTGATTCACCCGTTAGTCACCAAGTCCTTAAACTCTGCCACAACAACAGAGGAATGGAAGATATTGTGCACACAACATGGGCGAACTATTAGAACTCCACCAATTACCGGTACCTCAGTTTCACTTAAGACCGTTAAAGTGTGTGCACTACATTGCAGTGGATTGGATTGTGCCACATGGTTACTAAAAGGTGCTTTTTAGGTTCATACTTGTATTTTGGATTTCTATAATGAGCCTGCATATGACATAGGAAGAGGAGCCAAAAGTGAACACCTTGCTAAATCACATGTTTTCATCACATTAGTGAGTTTGTAGGCACTTCAGACACCCATTGTTTAGTTTAATCTATACTGTCTCTGAAACGGAGATGATTGCTTTATAATTTGTTTTTTTTAAATTCCAATGTGTTTATAACTTTGTGAACTGAAAAATGGGTGAAGTGGGTTTGTGTGAATAAACTACTTCAATGTGAAATGTCCTGCTCTGTTTTCAATAAACGTTTTTACGTAATGTCTTACAGGAGAGGCGTGATTCCCACAATGACTCATCAGGCTTCCCAATTCTTTTCCTCCAGTCATCATCCACAGTGCGTTGCAGTTACTGTTAATCGTATTCATGCATCTTGAGCTAAAGAATGCCGTCATCGTCGCCCTTTTGTTTTGAACCGAATTCAAGCATTTCAAAAAAATACATCAGACTGCAGAAATCCATGGTCGCACGGGCTCACCTCATCGGCCCCACGTTGAGCATGACGAACATCACCACCACCATGAGACACACGGCTCTCCTCTTGGGGGCGGTCACCTTGAGCACCGTGTTCTGCAGGAAAAAAAGTTAGGACTCATGTTGCATAACAAACTTCAAATCAGAGATTATATACGTGCATAAAGACTTGCGGCGGCGGTTTCTCAGCACAGGCCTCTTTATAAGTGCCGGCTGTGTGGAAGTGTTGGCAGAGCTGTGGTTGCGAGCCTCTCACCTCGCACAGCAGGCCCTCCAGCTGCTTCTTGAGGTTGCCGTTCTCGCTCTTGAGCGTCTCGTTCTCAGACAACGCCAGATTCAGGCGCGCCTCCAGCGAGAGCAAGTAGTCCTTCTTCTTCTTCCGAGACAGGGACGCCGACTCGCGGTTCTTTATCATGCGCTGCTGCCTCTGGCCCACCTTCGACTGACGCGAGAAACACACATTGGAAATGGGTTATTACTCATATCAAGTCCTCCCATTGTGGATGTACGCCACACCTATCCCAACAGGGAAGAGCGATGGTTATTGTGAGAACACGATGAAATGCCCGCCTGTTGGGTTGTGGCCCATAATATGGCCGGATGCAGGAGTACATCCTGGTATTTTTGACATACTATGTGTTCAGTATGTTTTTCAATGATCTCAAGGGAAATTGGTTAAAAATGACTTTTCCATTCATATGATTGATCTCTTTCAGTGAAACCACCCAACAAACAGGGGGAATAAGTAGGAAACTAGAATTACCGCCTCGCGCTTGTATGCCTCTACCAGTCATTCTTAGAAGAGGGTTCAAGAGAATGGGCCGTACGTACGCAGACAGATTGACGAATTAACTGACATAACATAATGCTTCTGGCCATCGCTGTTGTCGGTGTCTAGGCATAAATATGGAATTACACACATTTAATATTGCAATAGTGCAGTTTCCCACGCTGGAGCTCCAACATCTGCTCCGTCAGTGTTTTGCGGGAGGGGGATGTTTGTGGTACATTGAACAACACTGAGAACCTCCGTAAAACAAGAAGTGTGAGAAGGCACGAGAGAGCGAAACTACCAGTAAAAAGATAGAACACATGGTGAGAAACGAATCGGTAGAAGAAGTCGACATAAAAGCCGGGTCGACTGTTATTCCCACCGAGAGTTCGCCATCCCGGCTGCCGATTGTCCCGTTTACCACGGTGACAGAATCATACAGACATGTTCAAGATGTGTCTTGAAGTTAATGACACCTCTGCCACAAATCATGTCTTCGCCGTCTCCCAAAAGAGCCCTTAAGTGCACACGATCAAGCTTCCGCTTGAAAATATTTACACCGAAATCCTCCGAGAGGTCCAGAGGTCGCATGCACTGCCTCCGTTCTATAGGTGAGGAAAAATGTGTTTATGGAGTCTGTCACCCGTTGAGAAATGGGTTCACATGTGAGACACAAACATAAAGGCAATATAGACGTTACAGGTCTAGATGTTTAAAAAAAAAAAAAAAAGTCTTAGTTGCCTTAATTAGCATCTTACACACTCAAATCCTTTCAAGTAAATGAAAAATACAATAGCATTTTATTTGTTTATTAAAGGCTTTATAATACATTAGGGTTGCCTAAACCTCTGAAAAGGTGACCAGAAACAAAGAAAACTTGAAAATACTTAAATAAATAAATAAGTACGAGTAGTTAATTATAACCAATGGGATTCCTTCCACTGTGAGGTAAGTGACTGAAATCGAACCCAAATAGCTCGAATCGTAACACGACCTATATTAAATTAACACGACCCATGGCTGTGGCGTTACCCAAACACCTCCGTCGACCATCCCGGCCCCCGCTGCCCCTCGCTGCCCTTCTCCAAACACAAACACCCTCCTCGGAGAAAGCCTCTAAGATCCCGGGCCTAATAGCCCTGCTGGTGATTAAGTTATTTGGATCCCTGTATTTGTGTTCTGTCTCCTGAGAAACCCCTCTGTCTCCCAGCCCAAATCTGGGAGCCGTGCCACTAGCCCGAGCCTGGGAACGCTGCAAGTAAGCAGTTACCAGGGAGCGCAGCGAAGGGGGGACTTCACATCGCCACCAGCATGGGGCTGAGCAGGAGAATGTGGGGCAGGCGGCAAACTTTTTTATTTCTCAATGAAACCTCTCCGAATCGGGTGAGAGCGCGGACACCGGTTTGAACTCCAGCGGATGTGGGAAAAGTAAAAAAAAAAACTAAACTTCCACCGGTGCCCATGAGCAGGGCACTTTTCCTGCAGCTGCATGGGCCGCAGGGTGGAGCTGAAAGGGAGAATGCTTCCTCAGCAGGTGAAGAGGGAGAAAACAAGAGTTGACAAGCCAACAGATCCCAGCGTGCCGGACCGCCACCGAGGGAACGCTTTTCATTCAGCATCCGAAGGGTTACTCCGGGAGGGGGAGGGGCTTAGTTTAACAAGTTATAACGATGGTAGGTGTGCCACAGGTGACAGAACTGTCAACCTCAGATGTTGAATTCTTCCTAAGAGCTATTTTGTGTTGCAAATCACTGTTTAGGTCCTCCGTTTCCCTAAGTATCCACTTTAACACCCACACGGTACTTAATTCTGTGCTGTGGATTAAACATGGAGGTGCAGAGCAAAAATGTAAACACGTTTCAGTTGAAAAAAAAAGCAGCGTGTACACACTGCGACAAAAGCAATGCATTTAACGTCCAGGGAGCTGAACAAAGTACATTTAGTTAAGAACCGCTCCATCCATGTGAAGCTTTCTCCCTGGACGAGTGTCAAACAATGAGACAAAACATTTAATGGTTTTAATCACGCTCCCTTGTAGCACCCGCTGGAATTTTCTCACGGTGATTTATTTCCCCTCCTATTTTTATTGAACACAACTGAGCACTCAGAGTTGGAATCTGCACACTGATGCGAAAAATAACATTAAAAAAGACGTAAAAGCATCTTCGGTGTTGGAGGGAGGGGACGCCATTCCCCCCTACTTATGGATGGATTTGATGAAGCCTGCAATTCTGGGCAGGACTGTTTTTCAATGTGTGTGTGTGTGTGTGTGTGTGTGTGTGTGTGTGTGTGCGCGCGCGCATATATATATCTAAATCCCTTGCTGTGTAGGAGCTCATTACGTTACAGTGACCCAATCCATGATGGCTGTTTACAGCTGTCGTCCTGCACAGCACCTGTCTGAAGCATGTAATCGTTAGCAGCCGTTTACCGCGAGGGCTTATGAATGCTAACTATAGCCCAGAATACAGTGCTGTAAACACCACGGACAGTGATGCGGACAAAACTGTACATACAACATGTAGTAACACCTGGCACAAGCATGTCCTCTTTAACAGGCATTTTACACAAGCACCGCCGCGCTGCTGGCCAAACCACAGCGAGGGTATAAAGTGGACACAGCTGCCGCGGGTCCGAGCCCGAGCTGTGCACATTCACACAGCATGACGCGGCCCGGGGGCCTCTCAACTACAGTCCATCTACAGCGAGGCTACCGGTATGCGTGTTTAGAGAGATGGAATGAGACGTTAGTTTTCTTTCAAATGGAAAGCTGAATTTATATATGCATATTCATAAGCATAAAACAAACCCTGGTCTGGTATGACCAGGAGCTATTGGGGCCAATGTTAGTGAACTTTAGATATTAGCGACGTTATGACTCCTGCTATTACACTATTTCTTACTTTTATTTAAAATTATAAACGTTACTTAGGGCTTTAGAGGGCACCATTCAGCAAAACATATATAGTCTCTTCTTAAATCATTATACAACACTCAGATTGTACAATATGAATATATTTTTCCTACCTTCACTGGAATAACTTAAAAACTTTTACCACTCCTTGAGAAATTAAATGGAGACCTCAGCTGTCTTCCCCCCCCCCCCCCCTCTCACAATTAATGTGTAGTCCTTCCCCTTTAGTCACCTTTTGTAAACTTTATTGACTTGGTTTGCTTTACAAATGGATGAGAGGCGTATTTGTTTTGGCCTCTGAGGTTTGAAATTCCTCGACATTGTTCTTAAGGTCTGGTGTGAAAAGTGCTTCTCCAGACTTGATTATCCCCATGATAATTGGACAAGTTCCTCTCGGGCCCTTTTTGGGGCCCGACTATTTTTACAGCCAGGGGTCAACAGTTACCCGCCATAAAACAACAACCACTTGCGAGATTTCGGTTGACGTTAATCATTAAAAAAAAGCATGCTAAAAATAAAAATAAACACTCAGTTAACGTCAAGATAAATTGAGCAGGCTGGTCAAATACAACGTTGTGACATTAAGTTTTTTCGTGTGCATGAATGCATCAGAACCACACAATGATTATTCCTATAAAATGATGATAGCGGATAATTGGATCCATTTTCTTTTTCTGCAGAAATCACTGCAAATGATTTACAGTTGGAGACATTTAACAAATCAAATGTGACACACATAGTTCTTCTTAATTAAAAAAAGCAACCCTCGTGAACAATTGTGTATTTTTACAAATTCACTGCCACATCAGTTTGAGATGGAAATGAAAACGCTGAATGGGAAAGATTTTCTCACAGAAAAAAAAAAAAAAGAAGAAGAACGTAGCAAGAACATGTTTCTCAACTCTCTAAAAATGTCAGACAGACATCAGTGAGCCAGCTGGGATTGTTGGGCCTAAATCAACACTGCAGTTTCTGAAAGTCACAGCATCTCTCTTTCATGGAGGCGGACCATCCAGACTGGCAGAAACATGCATTTGCAGTTGATTCAAGCAACAAAGAGAAAAGAATCAGAAACACAGGCTTTCAAACTCGCCCCAGGTCTATAAAAGATTAAAAATCTTCCACCTAAAATAAGTCCAGCATGCACACAGAGAGACCACAACTTTGTACAACAAAGAAAACACACTATTGAGTTTTTAGATATCTGGGTCAGACAGTGGACCTCATACAATGCCATAAAAGCTCCGCGCTTACATTACACAGACACATGTGAAAGCAATGCACTGGGGAGAAACACTGAAGATCAGGGGGCCGTGTGCTCACTTTGCATGGTTGTGTCTCCTGTTCACTGCAGCTGTCCTGACATCACCCCCGAATGCAACACACAGAAAGATCCCACCCTTTCATCCGCATGGAGAGTAGCTCAATATCCCTCTCGGACACCATTCACGCCGAATTAACTCCAAATGCACAACGTTCGTCTCTCCAACGAGACCTCACAGGTACAAACGAAACAGAAGTCAATGACGATTATCTGTGAATTGTTTGCGGCTCCATTAGAAGCCCTGGAGACTCACGCATTAGCATTTTTCCTTTAAACATTTTACGGCGAAATTAAAGTTAATGATTTGTGAAATTAAAATAAAACACTAAAGATGTTGGTCAGGCTCCCGAGTGAACAAGGTAACCACAACAGCATAGCAGCATGGTGGGCAAGTGGAAGCACGCCGGTGCTCTCAGGCACGCAGCTGCACGCAGGCAGGTCCTCCCACGTCCACGCACACACACACACACACACACACACACTTGAAGCTGCTATTAACTCCCATGAAGAGGCTCCGTCGTATACGTTGCAAAGGGCGACCTCCGGAAGAGCTTGAGAGCAGAAATCCCGACAGATTCGAGTAAATAAAATAAAACTAAATGGTTGACAAGGATGTGAAGGATTCTGTGTTTGAGCATCCAGATGTCAAAGTAGGCCGATGGGGGTTTGGGAACATGGCACCGTAGTTCACCTGTATTTACGTGGACAAATTTTCCGTTCGTGTCACGGAGTTACATTTGTGAGGAAAAACAGGTGGTTGGGTGTAACCAATGGAGGCAAAGTGAGCCCCTAATCCCTCATCAAATAACATTTTGACAGTCGTGTGTAGTTGACAGCACCTACATGAGCACTCGGCTATAATGACACTAATAATATATTGTTAGGGGGGGAGGGGGGGACATTTGCCATTACCCTTTTGAAAAGTGGGGGAGCACTAATCCACCCCGCTGTGTAAATAACTCAACAATGTAACAAGTAGCGTGGACGGGACTCACGTCGTCGTCCGAGGACGGGGCTCGCAGCGTGACCGACACCGCTGGGGGAGCGGCGACGGGGACCGGCCTGTCCTGGCTGAACACCACCATGTTGGCGGTGACAGCCTGCGGTGCCTGGATGTGAAGCACCTGGCTGGGCTGAGACAGCACGATGGGACGTCCTGAGAGAAAGAGTACACAGCACATGTTAAAATTACGGGTCTTAGCGATACTATAATCATCATTTTTACTGTATGATTAACATTGATAAACGCCGTCTGTGATTGTCGGTTTGTTCCCGTGTTTGTGTTTATGTTCTTATCCCACATTTGCCTCGTCTTTGAGATACAACCTGATATTCTATGAAATCACCTCCTGCTGCAGATGGTACGGTCCGGACTCTTAAACCGCCGCCCCTCACCGCTGGTGACCTACATTAACCCCTCGTCTTTAACGGCGCTCTCTGTGTTTAAAGTACAGGTGGAGAAGATGTTTACCACCTCGACCTGTGGTCTTAACCTTCCACATTCCAAACTAAGGGCTGTGTGAGTTGAATGTGCGTGAACACACATAAACCTGCATGTTGACCCACATTCATAATGTATCACGGGCTGAAAGAAAGAAACTAGCAAAACATCAACAAAAAACACCATGTTTATACAGGTCCTGTTAATGTAGGAGCACCCCACCCCTCCCCCCCTCCACCCGCTCCCAGTAAGCCTGTGCCAGGAACCATTATGACCCGGCCCCTCTAATACTAAACAACCTGCCAGTGCTAATTGTGTTACTAATTAATGTGTGTGGTGCCAACGCTGAGTCTCGTGCCAGAGCTCACCATCTGAAAGAAGAACTCACGAGGATGAAAGTGAAAAGAAAGGAAAGGCCTTGGGAACAGCCTGTTTGTACTCTATAGGAAGTTGACTCGTTTGTAAATATCTCCAATGTCTTTCTTCCATCTGCCTGATGCACACTCACTCCTCAGCTGTGCATGTTGTGGAGATCTCAAGCCAGAGGGACTCGTAACACGGAGCAGGCTTAACTTGACTTAACTTCCATCTGGGGTCCTAAACTCGTCTTGAGTCATCTGCCACCTTGGCTGCGACTGAGCCGCCGGAGAGCCAAGTTCAAATTCAAAGTCCAGAGAGGTCAGACACTCCACCCACTCGGGTCGCAGACAGTGACATAAGTATTTACATTGGCCTCGGTGTTGTGGATAAAACAAGAACGGTAACCCAGGCGGGCTGAACCACAAAACAAAATAAAAAATGATTTTAATGCATGAAATCACACAGCGGCCAATAAATAGTCTTCGGTTGACATTTGGGTCATAAAACAAACTTTCCTGATTGTTGAATGTTTCCCAGCATTGGGATTTTCCCTCACATGGAACCATATTTGGGCATATTTGGGATGCAAATAGGAGGAATCAAACATCTTAATGTCGGATTTAGTTAGAATTATTTGACCATCAGGCAGAGTAACATGGGACAGTGAGGACTAAAGATGAGCATAAACTAAGGTTATACCACCATCTGCTGGACAATACACGATAATTCAACTATTGTCCAAACAAGAACCAAATTCATCAGAAACGACGGAAACACCATGTCATCTCTAAATTAAAAAACAACTAAAAACTCTAAAGTAAGGATCACCACACTACTCACATAAATCCAGTGCGCTGGTCTGATGCAATACAGTGTGAGGTGATGCAATGTGTCTCAACGTGCTGCAGTGTGAGCTCTCACCTGGAGGGGGCGCTGGTTGGATGTTGATTGGCGCTTGTTGGACCACAGGCAGCACAGCGGCCTGCAGGGGCTGGATGATGATTGTCTTGGCCTGCAGGGGAGCTGCTGCATGAGCCAGCGGCACAGCTGTAATCAGAGGTTTCGGTTGGATGGAAACCTTGGGGCCAATCTGAATCGGCCTCTTGATTGGCTGAGCTTGTCTGGCTGTTACGTGTGACGGGGGTCGGCAGGGAGTGAGATAAGACAACAGAATTTATGTCAACGCCAGGAAAGGTGGTACAATTCGATTTTATCATGAGGTTTATTTTTCTCCAAATCATTCCAAGTCTTTTCTAATGAGAGATCACTTCTATCTTTCAGTTCTGTTGATCAAATCCCAGAATTCTTGCAAACCCAGTGTGTGGTGCAAGAAACGAGCAGATGTGCGGTGGGAAAAGCTGCCTCACCTCGGGCGTTCTGGTGGTTCCTCTTCGGGGCTTTCTTAGCTGGGGGAGAGATCCCAGAAAAGCCGCTGGACTCTGAGCAGACTGAAACAGGAGAGAGCTGCGATTGCGGAGACATGGCCTCATCCTGGACGGGGAAGCAGAGAAAACGTGTGTCTATGAGATACTGAACCTCTTTTTTCTAGACATCAGCAATAAATAAACGCAGTAGTTCAGTGACGACTAAAACCTGAATCTGAAATACAGGTAACTCCGACAAAAGGTTTCATTATTTCGGACTTCTGCTGCTCTACACTTAACAATACACAGCTCTAAGCTGGGTACTGATTGCCCGTTATTGCCATCCAAACTGGCATCACGTCAGAGCAGCTGTAGATTCATGAAGCTTGCCTGCAATCAGTCATCAGCAAACTTCACTAGAAATGAAGGGAACATTTTCTGACGGAATACAATTGAATCAGATGAAATATGAATCAAGTGCCCTTGTCAATATTTAAAGACTAGTGGACAGAAACGTGTCCTTGGATTCAGTCAGGGTGATTGTGTCGGGGCTGGACAGAGATGTAACCCTTGTCCTTGTTTTGACACACTGTGAAAACATCTGCCTGCTAAATTATGCTAATGTTGCTGAAGTTGTCAGCACCTTCTCTTTAACGAGGGGGTGGGACCCGGCTCAGGCGGGCGGCAAATGATTAGTTTGACAAGGTGTTTAAGGCTTTTGTTAATAAAGTGTCTCAAGTGTGTATGTGTAGTGTATCCAAAAGTAAAGAGCAGCTGTTAATGTTTGGACGCCATCTGGATGCAGCTTTGACTTGCTCCAACCGCGCACCGAGAGGGGCACGTATGTAAATACTCGCATCCAATAACAACAGTGAAAGATTTGCATTGGAAATACAAGTCAACTGCCGAACACTGAGAAGGACGAAGAGTTGAAGACAGGGACTCACTTGTAAGTAGTATGGGGACGAGGCTTCCACAGAGGAAGGAGAGGGGACCGAGCTCAGAGTGTGGGCGGGTGACAGAGAGTCCACGCTCACCTCACCATCTGGATGCACAAGGACAAAGGCGTCAGAAAAAGGTGTCATATATGTCGGCTTATCAGCACAGATGGATATGATATGCTTAAATCTGTGTAATCCCTCACATAAACTCAACACTATGCTTTATTTGTTTAGCAAAGATCATTGTGTTCCATAAATACACTCCTCATAATAAGCTATATCTGCTGTCTTTGCAAATCAAACATAAAGCATCTATGAAGACATTATATGAACAAGCATAAGTAATCAATGATATTGTCATAATTATTTTTTTTCAAGAAATATTACAAACATTCTGAGAGGTAGATGACTTCAGAAACTATTATATAATACATATAAATTTTAATACTAATATCAGTAAAAAGTTCTTTTCTTTACCAATGTTATAATACACTTAAAACGTCCAACAAAAACAACAACAATGTTTCTGAGAATATTATATTTAATTGCCTTAACAAATCCCTGTGCAACAGTACATCACATGGGTTACATCATATAAATATCAAACAGATGGATATGGGACAATTTTGTACTCCAGTTCACATTCGCCTTATTTCACGCTGAAATGTGACAGCCAGATGTCAACGTGTGTTGACGTACCTGTGCAGGTGCTGTTTGTGTCCACGTCATACCACGACGGTATGTCGATATCAAAGTCCAGGGCTGGACCCTCACTTGCCTGAGAAACCAAACACACACTTTTTAAACAATGGTCTGGTTAACAATATAAGCACATGATCACTTTATGATCATATAAAGTTTGTTCAGATTGTTTTCTGAGCCATGCATTTCTGCCACGTGCAGAAAGCAGCATACCAATAGATCTCCTGTAATAACCCCAGTTATTGCCTTCATATGCCAAACACCTACACAGTGTGTGTGTGAGATTGTGTGTGTGTGTGTGTGTGTGTGTGTGTGTGTGTGTGTGTGTGTGTGTGTGTGTGTGTGTGTGTGTGTGTATGTGTGTGTATGTGTGGCTGCTTCATGCATCACGTGTTCTCACATAACACACTGTGCTTCCATGTTAGCTAATGAGGCACCTGCCTCCCTGGCCCTGCACCACTGTTAACAGGCACTTTCCTCCCAGTTTCAGTTGATGAAAGACATTAGCATACTGAGGGGAAGTTACTCACACAGCCAGCATGCAGCAGGGCCTGAAACAGCTCATCCGCGTCCCCCAGGTTGTCCAGCTCATCAAACAGGCTGATGTCTGTGCAACGACAAGCATACAGCGCACAACATCAAGTCAAACTGCTTTCAGTCCATTGAACAGTTTAAGTGAGAGACAAATCCTGCCTTCAGGATGAATACAAAAACTGGTAAATGAGAAAAGCTACTGTAAACTTGTTTATTTTGTATTTATAACTAGGCAGCTTGTACATAATACATGTCTAATACAATACACTGTTAAAATGATATCCAATTAATTAGTGTTCTTTTAATAAAACTCATTTCAAATAGCAGCATTAAGGTGGGAAAGATAAAGACACTCCCCTCAGGTATATTATAAAGCATCTTTACAGCAAAGTGTTTGCACCGTATGTGCTCGATAGTGTTGTATATCTGTGTTGGACGTCATGTCTTCAGCCATATTGCTCGCTGTTATTTACACTCTCGCTCAGCATGTTGCATCAGCTAGCTAGCGCTAACTGTGCTAGCTACGTCAGGAAGCGTGTGTAAGTACACGTCAGCTACACAATAAAACTCAGACGTGATAAGAGTGTTTTTGAAACGGCAACCATGTCAAATAGCACATATTTAAAGGCACCTCAACCAGTGGCTCGCTAAACATTAGCTGCATCTGTCAGGGAAGTGCAGTTAACCAACGCTTACCCCACTCTCCTCCGTGGTCGATAGACATGGTGCCTGACTCGTCGTCCATCACGGGATATTGTTGATGGTTTTCTAAGTATAACGTTGAGTCGGATGCCATCTTTTAAATACATCAGTAAATAGTCTCAGACCAACAGGTAGCAGTCAAGCGACGGTACAGAGGATCTATTCATGTTGCAGCTGTTTGGTCGGAAACTTCCTGTTTGACGTTGAGGAACCAGTTAGATACACGTCCGACTTTACTGTCAATGTACGGGAGCCGCCGAGGGACGAACGCGTGAAACAGAAAAACGCAGCGGGGCTGTTGTGAAAATGTGCCGTAAACTGTTGCTGCCCTCGCAAACCACGGGGCGGCAGGATAGTACAGCAGGCCGAGCAACGTGCCGCGGTTCACCTCTCGAAGGGGTGTAAAGGCACTGAGTTCATGACAGGACAGAGAGGACGTGTTTGCATTTTGCTTAATAATGTGTGATTTTATGTCTATGGTGGTTTATTAATGAAATTCAAAGTCACTTAAATTGCACAACCCCCTCGTTTTGAAATGAGTGACAATCCAATCCTTTTGAGTATCTTGTTAATCCAAGAGATGTAGGATAAATCAAAACTTTAAATTCAACTGATCTTGTTAAAGAACAATTCTAATAATGTCTAATCAAGGACTCACTCACATTACTGTGAACTAAATCCTGTTGAGAATGAGGGGCAATGAAACACAAGCGTAGAGCTGAGAGAAAACGGGACAATAGGCCTGACAGTCGCCCTTATTTTTTAAACTAAGTAAAATTAGAACCTTAAATTGTGATTGATTTGCCAACCTGTTTCTAAGCTCAAGTATGAACTTTGGTGCTCATGAAAACTCCTGAAAGTGTTCTGGATAAAATCATAACAACTGAGCTCACTTGACAGCTAATCCATCTCTGAGACAACTTGGCAAGCTGCATCCACTGACAGTGACCATGATTGAAAGCTCTGGAAAAAGGTAATGAGTGGACCTTGAGTTGGGATTGCTATGTCATACTTCAACCAAAATTCAACCAATAGCCTGAGTGATTTAAGCCAGTGGTTGTCAAAGGAGGGTCTGGGAACCCCGATGGCACTGTGGCCCTTTGCCAGGGGGTCTGTGAAAGGCTTTCAGATTCAGTCATTTAAATATCATGATGTAAAGAATTTATTGGGTTTTTTGCTTCAACTAATAACATTTATATTGTCTAACAAATATATAGCTCTAACTTTGTTCTAATACACTTCTCTTGTGCTTTTCTCTCCCGTAACTATAACTGTAGACGTGTAAAAATAAAAAATAGGCAACGTCTAATTACTCCAGGAAAAATACATGAGGGGGTCCCTTGTGTAGTCTCTCCTGGAAGGACCTCTGATTTAGTTTACCTGTTCGGAAGCCACCAAAACTGAATACAATGAAAGTGTGACCCCCCCTTTGCAAAACTGATGTCCTGTTTGTAGCCTGCAAACATCCTCCGGTTTCCTCCAATATGCTGTAAATCTGTGAGTGTCCTTTGAATACACTGATTGTTTTGGTATTGCTGATGTTTATCAGCCTGGTGAAGATAGTTTGTTGTCCACGCCTCCAAGGTGCTGAATAGATGCATGGGTCTGTGGACAGTGACGACGATAACCGCGGTTGGAGTTGGTGAGGATTGCACAGATGGATGCTTCCACAGGGTTGACATGCTACTGATGCATCAATTCTGGTGTAAATTGTACTTTACTGTCACGACAGGCAGCGCAAGCATCTGGCTTGGAGCCCTTTTAAGCCATATAAAGCCTGTTTGAGGACAAAGCTTTTGTGAATTAGAATAAAGGTTTTTTTAAGGCTCTTTTTTTGTCAGTGCATACAATGTTTTTTAAAGAGCACTATTACAGCGTATTACAAAGAAAGATAGATAACAGTAATACTTTTACATTAATCAGAAAATCTAAAAATATTGCACATGAAAATGGTTTTATATTGTGTTATATGGCTCTGTGTCAAGTCGAGTGTTTACCAGGCAGGGAGGCTCTATTTAAAGACACTTAACAGTTGCATAATGGGATGTGAAGGATACAGTTTTTTTCATGTAAAATCACGACATCTCAATCTCTACACTTTACAATCTGTCCAACTCCCCAACTTTATGAAAGTGCAATACTTAACTGCTGAAATACCCTTTCAATTCAGGCAATTTCCTATAACAGTCTATAAAACGAATCGCAGGTGTTTGGCAACCGTATCCTGATTGACTGAATCAGTATATGAATCATTTGAATTGCCACATGTAAATGTCAGTGCACCACCTATAATTTGATCTCGCTGGTCATAGAACAAAATGTTCTTGGACTGCTGTTACTGACGTTCCCACATAAATCCTGCACGTTGTGGAAAACACAAACATGACATGGACCACGTGTCTGGACAAAAGCTACGTCGGCTTCCTGGGTTTCAAAAAAGTGGCTTCTTATCCGATAAATCTGTAAACAGGTCTCATCTCATCAGATGGACGTGTGTGTAAGCTCTTGTTACAGAATGAACCTTCTCTACTACACTTTGTTTGGGTCTTTTAAATGGCACAGGCACAGCAGTAAGTGACATTGTGGGCTAAAAATCAGCGACTGGGCTTAATCCTTCATGGGCTTTTCAGGCCGCAGTGAGATTAACCTGAGGTGGTCCGGCTGATTCCCTGCTGGATCGGTGCAGCGACACACTGGAAGAACAAGTCCCCAGTCTGTATTAACTTATTAAAGCAAGGTAACGACTAATATAGAGGTCAGCCATCTGCCTGGAGTCTGTTGTTCACCTTTAACATAAACCCAATCAGCTAATGTAAGCAATCATGAATGACGGGCGAGTCTAGTCAGTGTAACGTTTCTCTGCTCTTTGTTGCTAACGTGACAAAGTGACTGTGCACTTTGTCCAAATCCAAGGTTTCCTAACAGTGTCAAACATTCCTCACAGAACTTAAAAATATAAGCCATGTGTCCGGCTGGATCACGTGCCCTGCTGGTAATGAAAATGCACCCGCATCAGATTGGAGTGGTGGTTAACGGCGTGGACTGTGTGTTTAGTGTGTGGAAGGTTGAGGGCTCATCATATTGATTTATGTGCAAAGCCCCTCAGACTCAGACACGGACAGCAGATTAACTGGTTAACCTGATTTGTTTTATCAGGACGTTTGTGTGAAATGAAGTAGAGGCTTTGGTCACATTGCTGTTGGAGCTGCGACAATATGTCTCCTCCTTTGTCTGAAGTATGACATCTGTTTGGGGAAACAGACAAAATGTGAAAATGACAATCAGGGAGAGGGGCCTCTTTAAGATGGATAAAACAATCAAGATAAATCCAAAACTTAAAAAAAGATTGAAACATGTTTATCAAATGTCTTCATCTGCATATTGTTATCAGCTATTTATACTACAAGATGTTTGTTCATTGATCTGCCATCAGGTCACAGCAAGATCATTCAATTTGAACCTAAACCCAATTTGGGCGGCTGTGCTCTGTGTCTTGTTATCTGGAGTCACAAAAGATGAAACAATTTCCCCTGAGCATCAAAGAAGAGATTAAATAGGTCAAAACAGCTCAATGTTGTCCACCAGAATCTAATCATCACGCAAATCTGCTTTTGATCACAAGCTCTGCCAATAAGAACTAACAATCGATGTCTGTATGGCTGCTGCAAAAACACAAAGTTCAGTTTGGAACTGGTCTGCAACCACTTTAGTGCTACATTGAGAGTGACAATAACATCACGGCAGATTACACTAAACTCATTGAAGGGCAAACTCTCATAAATCTCTTGTGCATCATAATAATTACCATTTTGTTATCTCAGAAATGTTATTGTGGTTTGTGTGTTTGTAATGTTGATTCTTGGGCCTTTCTGGAAAAGACGTTTTAGCCTCAGTGAGTTATTTTACCTGAATAAAACGAAGACCTCAAATCTGACACTGCTGTCAGAGACTATAACCAAAGACCAAAAAAACAAACACGCTGGTGGTTACACAATGTAAACCTAATTAGGCACAAAAAAGGAGGATAAACAAAAGGTTGATGGTGGTATTTGTGTGTGTCTCGCTGAGCTTTTAATAAGTAATTACCACCAAACAAATGCATGGAAATTTGGCAGAGGCTTGTTGGAGTGTCCACGGCCTGTTTTCAATCAGGCATTCCTTATCTGCAACATATTTGACTTGCAGAGCAACTGAAACAGAGTTCATCTATCACTGGAGATGTTGAAATAAAGTCTGGATACTTTGTTTTTTTTGCATTTGCAATTACGCTCTTTTAAAAAAAAAAAAAATACTTAGAATAGTTGCAAATGCACTTTCCTCCCATTGAGCGAGGCAGAAGAATTTGTTGGTGAACCAGTAATCCAGCAGTGAAAAGGAGCGAGCGAGGTGGAGGACGAGCTCCCTCTAAGCAAAGAGAAACCTCTTTGCAAAAGGGAGTTCGAGCTACATTTCATCTTTTGTGTCCCAGATTGATGACCTCTGAGATGGATGATGTTCTGTAGTGCTGTGTGGCATTGTCTTATCCTGGCCGACACAAAGAGGGGGAACACTTATCATCTCAGGCTTATGTATGGAGCAGGGGGCAGGGGTTGTCAGAATTGTGAAGAGGGTCCAGGAGGGTGGGGGGTGGTTGGGTCCCCCCCCCCCCCACCCTTCCCTGGATAAAGCGTGGTGGAGATGGGCTAATGACAGTAGAGGCAGATGGAGAGAGCCGTCTCCCATGACGACGCAGCCAGAACCTCCATCCTGAAGCCAGAGAGGGATGGACGCAGAAAGGGAAGGAGAGGAATAGAGGAAGGGGGCCAAAAGGAGAGAGAGAAGGAGTGGAAATAAGATGTGTGCGTGTTTGGATGCCAATCCATGCTCGTGGTGCTCTTTGTGTTGATGCATGCGAGGTGTTGTGAGGCGACTTTAAACAGGCGGTGTGCTGTAGCCTCATAGCTAAACTGTGACTTGCTAGCAGGTGGCCCAGGTCTGTAGAGCTTGGTTTAGGATTAGGCTTTAGGACATTGTTTGGTGGGAATGGTGGTGTGAATACAAAGGGATTAGTGCAAAGGGTTGCTTCATTGACTGTGGGTTTGTATGTGTGTGTGTGTGTGTGTGTGTGTGTGTGGGGTGGGGGGGTTCTGAAGTTGATTGATGAATTGTATAGCCACCAGAATAACACATTTTCCTCGAATTAGGCAAAAACAAAAGAAATTAAAATGTAAGAAACATCAAAACAATATGATGGAATTCAAATGAATGCAAAAATAACATGGTCGTTAAGGCAAGCAAATGCCCCTGATATATATATATATATATGTATTTTTATTTTATTTTCAGAGAGCATTGCAAATAAATAAATACATAAGAAATCAATAAAATGTGAAATTTTGAATTTGAAAATACAAACCATTCATGAAAAGAGGGAAACAGATATGTTGTCCCCAGTTCCCACGTTCCCCTGCTAATGCACTGTGGAGGAAGAAAAGCCCCACCAAAATCATCTCAATGCCTGGAACCATGTGCCACCATTAGGGACACACAAAGAGAGATCTGACAAATGACCATTTTAACGTCCCTCTTTGACTTTAATGAATTTATACGTTATCTGGCCCTAATGGAGGCTGCGGTGGAGGGGCTGGCGCAAGGCCATAACAAATGAAAAGCTCTGATTAGTGTAGAATGAGTTGAGAAAAAAATGCCATTCATCTTGGTTAGCATCCTCCTGTGCTCTTTTATGGGGCGCTGTTACAAGGACGGCGGAGCCGGGGGTGCTTGTCCCATTAGCGGGGCAGCCCAAAGGCCCGCTGAGTGGTCAAGCAGCCCGGCGTTGACGGAGCGTCTGCCCGCTCCGCAGCTCAAGACTGTGAATGCCTCAGTGCGGCTTGACTCCTGAATAACCTTCCGAGGTACCGGGAGCTTCACCCCTCCATGACCCCGCACTCCGAAGAGGGGTGTGGGGGGACTCCGGGGGGTACCCGGACCAGGAGTCACTCTCGCAGTATGTAAACACGGGAGTGATCCAGGACGGCAGGAGATTAAAAACAAGTGTTTCACATTTTACATGTTAAAAGCATTACATTATAGATTTAATAGACTTTAAGCAATCCCCGATTAGATTCCTCATTAGATTAAATATCACCGATTAATTAACAAGGGCAATTTGGGAGCTGCAATGCAGTTTAAATTACACTGCGATAAATACAAAATATATGTAAATATCGTGGTAGACATTAAAATGAGCTTTACGTATTGATAACCAGGGTTTTATATGAATGGACAAAATAATCACAACAACCGAATATATATATATATATATATTTAATCTTATCTAAATTATTATCTATCAAATATCTTGGCATCACTGATATGTTTACATTTCTTTAATTATACCTACTGACTGCAGTTTTTTCTTTTTTTCTTTTATTGTGAGAGATTGCGTTGAAAAGCGATTTAAGGGCGAAAATAGGGTTGCATTCACGAGCACCACCGTCTTTTTTCCCGTCTTTTCCCCCCCACCTTTCTCCCTACTGTCGTGATTCCGGGAAGTAACATGTTACTGTGAAAATATTGCAACAGTCACTGCAGGAGAGATGTTTCGTCATGATCGGGTTGGAGTTTGATATCGACCACTGTTGTCATTGGGAGAAGCCCTGTTTTGCCGCCCCCCCCCCCCCCTCGCTGGGCCCCCGTGTAGAGCCGCCTTGCAGAGTTCAGTCGGGCTGCGAGAGGAATGCGCTGGGATGCGGAGCAGCACCAACCGGAGGAAATCGACGCAACAACTCGCCCAGTATGGACAGTAATGATCCGTATTTACACCTCAGTAAGTTCCCCTCAAAGATGTATTTACAGCCCGGTCTGCCTGCCGTGCTCCTCGCCGAGCTGCTGCATGTTGTTTTCACTTCGAGAGTGCGTTCGTCTCATGGCGTCTTCTCCCCAGCCTGCGAGCTGTGCGCGAAAAGCGAACCGCGGACTTTAACCACCGACTCCCGTCCGAGGATCCCGGTTGTTCTGCTATTCTTCTCGTCGATTGTCGTTTTTGCAACTGTGCCGACTGAAACGAAAGCCGCGACCGATACAAAAGTCAGGTGATCGAGGCTGTGCCGGTCAGGCAAGGTCAGAGGTTGGCACTTTAATTGCGCGTATGTAATTTATGGCGCTTGTCGCGCGTCCTCTTGCTAAACTGTTTGAGACAGAAACACAATTTATTGGTCGGGGAATGGCCGTCAGATCTATAGAGAAATGCACGAAACAGCGTTGAGGAATGGCGGAGCTCGACTGATGAACAAACTTGTACTTGGGGGGTGAAAAAAAGGAAAAACCGAGTGCACGACGCGCCCAGGTCATCGCTGTGGCTGCTATATCCAGCTGAATGACAGCATGATGTGGTTTTGCGAAGCTGAACTCTGACTCGGCGACTTTGCCCTTGAACCCAGCTGATGCCTTTTGTTTTTTTCTATTAGTAGGAGTTTTGGGGTAATCCTCAGAGACAAGGGACTCCACGGTGGAGTTTGCAACATGTGGGACACACACTGTACACTGTACATGTATCCTCATGTTTGTGGTGCCAAATAATCAGCAGTTTTTGTTAGCTAAACCTGTTTTTTTTTTGTTTTTTTACATTTAGATCAGACTCTATCTGGAGGCTGTGTGCGCTTCACTGAGTCACACACTGTATGCATCATTTATCATGTGATGTTGTTTTTTTCTCTCACTGAAAGATACACTCTTGTTAAACCCCGCTGCAGTACAGATACGCCATGTGCTTCTAAACCGCTGCCATCTGTGGGGGGCAATGAGCAGTCATGGTGTGGCATTACAAGGGAACAAACACAAATGGGTGTTGGAGGATACAAAACTGAGCAAAACTCCTTTATGTTATCGCAGATATCTCGGCACCATTTTGAGGGGCTGAAAATTGTTTCCATAATGAATGTGGCTCCCCGGGGAATGAGGGAGACATCTGGATTGGAGAGCTTGTAGAGGGAAGCCCGCAGCGTACAGGAGTAACAGAGAGGTCCCTCTGGGCTACACAGGCCTCCGAGTCTGTCTTTGAAGACTAACTCTGATCAGGCAGTTGTGGCATCTGAAGGTTTACGCACATCAGGACAGCATCAGACCAGTGTAGTATTGTGCGGATGTGTTATTGATCCTTTATTATTAAGTATGATGTGTTTTTAGTCATGTTGTCCCCTGCTAATGCTGTTTGCCTGATGTGGGTCTCTGGTTACAGCGACGCCACGGTTTGTTTTTTACAAATCTCTTTTTGGAACATTTAACATAAGTTTCTTATTTACATTCCTAGTACCTTTCAGGGTGTATCCAATTGTTTACACGGTATTTACTATTTCAAAACTGCTCATCTCAAAGAATTGGATCTATCTTGATTTCAAAGCAGGGTTTTGTTGTCCCATTTTGGTCCAACAGTAATGCTGTTGCAACTTTTCCTCGCTGAAAATGACTTGCAATCTGGATATTGGTCATTTTTTAAGTCTAAAAGTACTAGTTATAAAATAGTATCAGCTGAAACCCAAAGAAAACAACTCTTACTTATCAGTGCATTTACTTCCAATAAGTTGGTGGTAAAGCCACCAAGTCTGCTTATGAGTGGAAAGCCACAACCACTGAAAGATCATTTCAAGAACTGTTCTTGTTTTGTTCTGTGCGTGCTGGCCCCCAAATATGATTTATTATTTATTTTTGCATCAACAGCCCACACATCCAAAACTGGGCCATTCACGCCTTCAGTGGGAGATGATAGCTTGAAACTGAATCCGTCATTAGTGTGCAGCGGAGGCGAAGCAGTCAGAAAAACATTCTGGTGATTATGTGTGGATTGTTTCGTGATCCACTCAGCTTTTCTCAGACATGTTATGTTTCAGCAGGTTTGATGCAGGCCCGCCCCGGGCTTTAAGTAGAATCAGCATTTCTCTCTCTCAGCACTTGAGCGTTTTTTTTCCCGTTTCTTTCTTCTTCATTTTCTGTCAGTGGAAGTGATTCTAGACGAGCTGACGAGCACCCACGCAGGGAAAGCGTATTTAGCTCGCAGATCGGGGAAGTCGTGGCAAAAAGAAGAACGGGATGGGAGAGTGAAGGGCGCAAAATAAAGGGGAAGTGTGTAGGGGGTGGAGAAAGAGGTCACCCTCGTTGATGGGAACTCTCATCACTTGCCAGGGGTCAGTGATTCACCTCCCAGTACACACTCAGGAAAAGAGGGTCTCACACACACACACACACACACACACTCATGCCGAAACTTCACAGCTGCAAATATATGGACCTCCTATACGCATAGCTTGTTGCACAGCAAAATGTGACCGTGATATCATGTGACTTGAAGAATGTGGGTGGTGCTATTTGACTGTGAAGTGCCGGCAGTATTAAACCTGCTCTCTTAACAGGCCGATCCCTGCACAGAGCATTCCCCCACCCACTCCTATAGAGTTAAAACACACCACACAGGTAGAGAGGGGTGAGGCTCTCCGCAGGTATTTGCTCAAGAATTCTGTAGCTTGAGACCCGCGGAGCCTTCGACGCCGACACACGCTGCACACAATGAGTTTATTCCCAGGCACTTTTGATTGAGTGTGTGTATTTATGGCTGCTTGTCTACAGAGTGTGTGTGAGTGGGTGCTAATTGTGAGAACAGGATGAGGGAAGAGAAGGGGCGTAAGGAGGCCATTCTTTGGGCTAATTGCCAGTAATTAGTCATTAGTGAAGAAGGTCAAAGCCTTGATTTAATTCCAGCTTTAATCAAGCAGAGAACGGGCTCACGGGCTGCAGCGGCGTTAGGTTATCATATAGCTTTTTCATCGCTAATCATGCAGTATAACGTGCATGTCACACATGGACGCACACGCACTGAACATAATGTATTACACATCCCTCCCATCTTAGGCGTGTATCTATTTCCGTGTTTGCTTTTAATTAAAGGCGTTGCAACTAAATACAAATGTTGAATAAATAACGGTGTGCCTCAGTGCAGAGTAAATGCGGCACATAGAATGTGGGTGAGTCTCTAAAGCCGGAATTATATCCAGTCATCATCGGGGTTTCACAATAAGTGATAAATAAAATGCCACGTCAGCCTCGTAAATCCATCAACTCACTCACGATCGGGAATATGGTATTAAAGTATTAAACACAGAGCTGATAGTGGAAGTATCGAAAGAGTGAGCCATCTCACTTCATAAGCATACATAAACATGAATGTTAAATATCACAATTACCTTTAGTCTTTGTTGTTATTTGATAACCGATTATAGGTAAAACCATTTGTATCGGGGCAAGTTAAAATTGACTTTGGTCAAATATATAGACGCCCATGCCCGACTGGGCAATTGAGAAAAAACCCACAACAACACGCTGAACACTGATCATGAGAAGAAGAGGTAACTGTATAGGAAGAGGTGGAAGAAGTATTCAGATCAGTAAATTGGACAGCACACTAATATACACTAGTAATTGAAGTACAAATAACAAAAGTATCAGAGGTACTTTTTATGTAGACTGGTCTCTGACAGTTATATGTTGTTATATTGTTGGATGGTTGTTATTGACGCATTAACATGTCAGCACTTTAATGTTGTAGTTGGTTGAGTTGGACTGCTTTATTTACTGTTGGGTAGTTTAATCTCTGATAATATGCATACTATTCATAAACTGATGCCACGTTTTACTTGTCAAACACTAATTTCACCGGACAAAGAGTTCTACTCGGCACTCGCAGAATTCACAGGAGCAGCAACAAGTAACAGCTATTACGTCTCATTAAACCTCTCCATGGAGGCACACGAAGAACAGGCTGAAAGCCTCGCTCGGCTATTTTGAGTGCTATTTAAGTGCCCCGCTCCCGTCTCACGGCCACACGCATTAACGCGCGGGAAAACGTTGCTGCTTGGGGAAAAAACAACATATTTTTCATATTTTTCTGCTCTTTTCTGCTTTTTTCTTCTTCCCGAAAGCCATTTCCTACTAATGTCCACCCAACCGAGTGGGTTGCATGATAATGTCCTTGTTTTGTACAAGATTTACAATTTGCAGACACAACTGGCAATGAAATAACGATTATTATCCAGTTCAGAATAAACATTTAAGAGTGTTATTCTCCGTGATACTATGATCTATGAATGCTAATTATGTCTGTCAGGGCTAATTTGGCGTATTCTATGTGGGCCACGACACACTATTATAACACGGCGTCCATTTAAGGAGGACTGCATTATTTTAGCATCTCCCTGCAGGGTTTGTTAAGTCTGAAAAAGAGGCGGCATGTGTGTCTTCTCCTCCTCTGTCCTTCCGTCTTCTTGTGCCCGTCGGCTGAGTCTCTTGCCAAGTTACTGTCATGGAGGGGATCTGGTTACTGGTGGCTACCCTTCAAGCACTGTATAGACATTTGATCCGGCCTCGTGCAGGTGCACAGCACAAGAAAACTCTGTTGAGTCATGTTGAGTAAAATAGACGTGCACATGTTGGGGAAGGCGTCTCAAGTTTTTCGTGCCATCCTTCAATGCAAACGCCTGTTTCCCAAAGCTCGAAGGGTGCACATTTAATCGGATGGCAGGGTAGATTAAGAGCAGCTGCAGACTCAAATCAGTGCCAATTCCACATTTATTGGCTTGGGCTTATTTCTGGGGATAATGATATGACATTCTTCCAAGACCAAGAAGGCATGTTGTTGACTTTTCGTAGGCTGATTCGCTGTTTGCTCCACTAAAACCATTGTATTACTGTTTTTTAAAGCCTGTTTTGATACACAAAGTCTTGAAACGGGTCAGACTGAAGATTGAATCCATCTGTGCGCGTGTGTTCTTCGTTTATTTAGGCTCCCTGAGGGTTTGCCATGTATTGTTCCTCATTGCCTTTAAGGTATATTTTTGGCCTGTGTTTGCATCTGGGTTTTCACTTTGCTGTGTGTTTGCTTGACTATCCTGGTGCACCGAAACAGACAATTCCTGACATCCTGGAACGCTATAACACTTAAACACACAAACAAACTAACAATGTGCACGTAGGCAACCATGAGGCATGCATGCTGCGGGCACAGCTATTTCTTGGCATTAAGCATTAAGGGAAATTACAACTTTTATGAGGCAGATACAAGAGATAATTGTTTAACTTCTGCATACTTTCGGTCACTTTCTTTCTCACCACACCACACATTTATACCACTTACGCATTAGACAGAAAGCCTGTGACTAAAATTCAGCAAAAGGGAGGAAAGTGGGAAAATCTGTCATTGAAAAATGTAACTCGACACATAAAGCACTCTGCTCTACTGCAACACCAGTGTCGTATTGTCTTCCCACGCTCTCCAGTCTTGGTCCCTTTTAAGAGGCAGTAATAGGAAGCTTGTGGTTGTACTGCACACTACACAAGTGTGAGCCCCTCCACCAATGAGCGCCCTCCTCCCTCGTGCCACACACCCCTGTTCTGCCGCTACAACAGGTGTCGCTGTACGGGTAGTTTTACCGAGACCGAGAGAGACGCACACTGTGAGTGGGCGGCGTGAGAGCTGATTTGTGCAGCAGTCGGTCAGTAAACAGTTCCTGTTGGATTGATCTCTGAAGACGGATAATCTGGGTAATCCTATAACCGGCGTTGGTGGACCCCGCCTCTTTTGCGCTCCACCACCATCCCCGCCCATTTTCCACGTCGACCCGTCTGTTTCTGTTCTGTCCTAAAAAGTGATTGATGTCTGGAGTATCCACGTCATTTCTTTTTTAGTTTGTCTCCGAGCCAACTCTTGAGTCCTGGTCCTGGGTGACTGGCATCCTGCCAGCGCCACGCTTGCACCCGAAGGCATGTGGCACCCCATGGCATCACCTGCAGCTGGAGGCAGCCCCGGGAAGGAGATAGGTTATGGCCACTGTGAGTAGCCGGGTTTTGTCTTGCTTGCTTGCGTGTGTGTGTGCGTGTGTGTGTGTGTGTGTTGTTGGATCAGATCAGAATGTATGTTGTGAAAGAGGTTGCCTGCCTGTGCTCTGCGGTTTGCTCTGTGATTTTCCACAGAAGTGGAGATGGGGCACTAAAAGCTAGCGCTGCACAGATGCACTACGATAATGCCTCTAATCCCTGTGCACTCTCTGGACAAGTTCTTTTTAATTTATTTCCCTAGAGGGAGAAACCTGCAAATAACATAACCAAATTCAGCGGTTGATCTTCTTTGCATATAGATTATATACGATCCTCCCTGTGATCCGTTTCTCATATTGACTGCATTTTGGTAGGGATGGTATTAAGATACAGATTTCATGATCTTATTGGCCCCCAGCTGCTGAAAGCCTTTAAAATCATTGGATCATTTTAACCAATTGTGACAGGTACAAGGCTTTGGTGTTGCCTGTGACTCACTTTAGGTCTCAGATGTGGTCAGCGGGGATGCCACTCAGCTTCAGAGGATGCTTGCAGCTCTTTGCCTTGTCCTTCACTTTCAGTTCATCCCTCAACACTTGTCCCTTCCTGTTAGCCCTCTCAATCGTGCTTTCTCTCTCTTTGTCTGCTGTCTGTCACCCTGCATCCCTCTATCAACGCTCACTGTGATGAGGTTTGTTTTTTGCTTTTCCACCTTCCTGTGATTAAAAGAGGTGTGGGAGGTGTTGATGGGAGCTCACTTCCACGCATACTGTAGTCGGCCTAGTAACTGGCTCACTGTGTGGACAAGTCTAATGTGTAGATTATTTTATCTCGTCTTTGAGGGAAGCATGTTTCCCTCCTGTTTGTAACTGTAGTTCCTCCCGGCTGACCACTTTAAAGGGTGTTCATTCATTCTTCAGCTCGGGGCCGATGAAAGGGCAGAGACAAACTTTACAAAGCCTTTCACAGTATCTGATCTTGGCCCTGGAGTACAAAAGCATCCATGATAATCCACCTGTTTTGCATGTACATGCTGTCTATATTTTCTGTTCCGCTCTCTCCACAAAGCACAGCAGGGCAGTCCACACAGCTGTGATTACAACCATAATAATACTCATCATTAGTCTACAATAATGTTGATGGAGGGTCATTGGGTACTGGAGCCTCTGCTGAATCTTAGGAGTAATTTGTCGAAAACAACTGGAGTACGGTGTAGATAAAAGCTGAAGGATTATACAAAGGCGTTTTGCACGTTTTGTTGTTAACTCAAGAATTTTTTTATTGAGGTTTGTGAATAACTTTCTATTGTCCAGACTTTGTTTTAGTCCAAACTTCACGTGACACATTTTTACAATGTGGTTGTCTAATGTAAGGAATCAATTTGAAATAGTGAAAGTTAAAGGGGTAAAACATGCAAAGCTACCGGCCCTTTTAAGAAAGCTTATTTACACATGGGCTGTCTGTGAGTCGATCCACCACCTGGGTCCAGTCTGAAATATCTAAAACGTTATTGGATGGATTGCTATGACATTATGGGCAGACACTCACATTCCACTCTGGATGAACCCTGACCTTTCCTGTGGTGGCACCCTCAACTCCACTGGCTTATTGTTTTATGACCAAAATCTCCCTACAAAAATAATGGCGTTTCCACCGGCCTCAGCTGTACTTTGTGTTCTGTGCTAATTAGCAGATATTAGCATGCTAACACATTAAACTATTGTTGTTTATCCAAGCTTCTCTGAGCTTTGTTGTCACAGGCTGCCGTGCCTTTCAGTTCATGTTAGTGCATGTGCCTAGCTAGCTACACGCTACAGTGCATGTGCCTAGCTAGCTACAGGCTAGCTCGTGGACACCACTCTGAACTGCTCTCAGTTTCAGCTGATAATGCTTTCCAGACCGATGGCGTCGTGACAAAAGTGTAGCACCGTTAGCTGACAGCACTGTTGCCATTGTTTGGACCACTATCAATGTTAGAAGGCTACCGTTAGCTGCTAGTTGGCCGCCGCCATGTTGAGTTGGGAGCCGTGTGGAGGCAATACATATGCTCTGATTCAAATTTAGCACCCTCAAATAATATAGCTGCTTAAGATCAACATGTTAGCACCGCTGTGTCCAAGTACAGTCTCACTGAGCTGCTAGTGTGGCTGCTAAGAGCCTTAATCAATAGCCAGGTTTCCATCCTGATGTTAACAATATATTCTGAAAACTCTGTAATAATGCGCCTTTCTATCCTTGCTGTTATGTGAATAACTTGGAGTAGATTCATCGAAATGAACAGCGCCAGTCAAACCTCAAACATGGGGGAAAAAAATAAATAAAATAAAATAGAAATATTTGCAAAGTTACAGTCTCCACATTGCTCCACACAGAGCAGATGCACTTTTTGTCTCTTCAGTGAAGCCTCACTGGACGCTTAAGTCACATACTTTATGTATGTCAGGATTTTTATGTCTGTTTTTTATCAACAGAAAAAAAAATTCCACTTCAGCCAGGCGTGGAAAACAAATTAATATTATTATTTTCTTTTTTTTTATCAAATTCCCAGCAATTCCACTCAGGCATCGTTATACACAAATAAAAACAGTTTAATATAATTTTATTTCACAGTCTATAAGATATGGCACTTTACTCTACTAAACCAGTTGTGTAATCTGGCTGTCTTTCTAGGATCTGGTCACAGATCCAGAGGTCAGGTCACCCTGGTCACACTCACTTGGTCACAGCATGAACTGAGTGAGTTGGTATGTATTGTGTGTGTGTGTGTGTGTGTGTGTGTGTGTGTGTGTGTGTGTGTGTGTGTGTGTGTGTTTTGATGGCCCCTCCCCATCTCTCCAAAGCCCTCTGTAGCAGTGAGAGACTACTTCTGGGGACTAATTTGAGTTACCTCATCAGACGGATGCCTGGGTTTGCATTGGGCCTTTCAGTCCACCTGTTTGTTTGTTTTTCAGGACTGCTTGGTCAGCCTGTTCTGTCCGTCTGTTAGCTCTCGCGGTCTAAGTTCCAAATTATATATTTTTTTATCACAGAACCATCTCTATCTCGTCCCTGTCTCAGCCCTGGCCTCTTCATGGATCCTTTGCCTGTGTGTTAAAAGTCCCCCGCTGGCACGTCTGCAGTGTTTGTGCATGTGGCAGCAATGGCCCACATATGGGAAATACAGTATGATGTCTTTACTTTACGTTCATTAGCTCCATTTTCCCTTTCTTATTTGAAGTTATGCTAGAAAGAGAAAGAGAAAGGGGGGATACAGTAGTTAGAAAGGGAGTTAATTTATCTTCTTTTGATGGAAAGTGTGTGATTTCACAAGCGAGTACACTATGGCACAGAATTTAGGGTCAGAGAGGTTACCCAGCTCGAGGCTTGTGTTGTCACAGCCGTAGGCCTTTATGGGAAAAACATTTTCCTATTTCTTAATGTTTTCAACAAGAGAAGAATGTTATAAATCATCTGCTTTAAAAAAGGGAAAGAAGTTCATCCAGTATTATGGGCTTTATTTATTTTGGCTGTTAAACGGCAAAAAGGCAGTCAGAGATTGGATCAGGTGTCGCTGGAGCAGCTCATTTTGCTGCTGATGTAACAGTAGAGAACGTCTCAATGTTCTCTCACCAATAACCATGTCTATCTGCTCAATCACAGCTGTGCAGAAAAAACAAACAGGGGCTTTTTTTTCAATTGATGATCTAATGTTCTCAGCCAGGAGGAGAGATTAGAGCGTGTGTGGTGGTGGGATCATGTGAGCTTTGGGGAGGGATGCCGTTTCGGAGAGAGACAATGCCCTCCCCCATCCACCCATCGTCCCATCCATCCATCCATCCACGGCTCCCCTCCTTCCTATCTCCATCCCTCTCTCCGTCCCCTCCTCCTCTGCCTCCCACCTTCTTGACAGCTGGCCTGCTGAGCTGCAGATACTTACCCGGGGATAAGAGGATTTACTGACACAATTGATCAGACATCAACCTCATTTAGCACAGAAATTAATGTTTAAAGGGTGGTGATTTTGTGCGAGTGTGCATGGAAGAGGTTTTTTTTTGTCTCTTTTTATGTGAACGACGACCAGTGAGTGTGCTCGCGAGGAGTGTGTGTGTGTCAGACGAGGGTTCGCGTCCAGCGCTTATGAGCCGGATTGGCAGGGAAGAGGTTTCTTAATTACATGTCCGCTGTATGTAATGTATGTACGGGGCGACTGTCAGCCAGTCCATGTCGTTGTGTCCCTGAGCAAGACACTTAACCCCCAGTTGCTCCCCGGGCGCTTCACGAGGCTGCCCACTGCTCCTTAAAAGGATGGGTCAAATGCAGAGGATAAATTTCCCCACTGTGGGACTAAGTGTGGGACTAATAAAGGGGTTTCTTCTTTCTTCTTCTTCTTCTTCTGTAATGAGCTCCGCGGGCTGTCTGCCTGATTACTTTAGGACACGTTCTGCTCGCTGTCACTTGGTGGATGTCCGATTTGCATATGAGCATGAGAGCATGAGAGCATGCACGCGTGCTTCACATGCAGACCCATGCAGACCCATACAACATTGGTATTGAACAGATCGATGCCCACGCTGAGGATCTGTCTCCATAGGGCTAATCTCATAGATACTGAGGAGTTGTTCAGGACTTGATTTGCTGCTCCCTCCTCGGTCCCTCATCCCTCACCGCCCCCCCCCCCCCCCCCTCCAACATACACTCCCATTGCTAGTCTGCTCTCCAGACAGGAGATATTATTAGCTAGTGGGCCATGGGCTTATTGAATTACCACACAGTGGAGTGCTCCATCCAGCCTCTACCCAGTAATTAACAGCGAGGGATTTAGAGGGGTTTGTGGTCTGTGATGTTTCTGTAAACCTGTTGATCTTCAGATCATTGTGATACATTTGTGGCTTTGGCTGTTCTCTGCCACAAATGTGGGAATGTGCTCTGACCTACATAAATGTTCATCTAAAGCATACAGCAGCTGTGTGATGATGATGATGATAATGAGGATGAGGATGATGAGGAAATTGTTTACATTGGAGATGTTTCTAATTAGTTCATAGTGGGACTGCATTATTTTCATCAATTATTTATTTGACTATCAATCTAAAATAGATTGTTTCGTAATATTTAATTTACAATGATATAAACAATATACATAGTTATAATATATTTTATCCCTATATTATAACGTTCATTTTTTCAGTTTTTTTTACTTGTGTGATTTTCTCTTGACATATTAAATAAGCATCGTTGGAGGGGGATTAGATCTTCATTGACAGCAACTGCTTTTAGCAAAATCTCCTCTAATAATATTATCCTATTATATCTTATGACATTATTCTAAACATTACGACAACATTTAAAAACTAATCAGACCAAAGTTCAGTCCAGGATGTTAAAGTGGCACATGAAATAAAATTTTTTTTTTTTTAAATACAATAAAGACCATTTCTCGTGATTAGTGTACATCCCTATCCCTAATCCAGATCAAACTTGGATGGTCTGCTGTTTTAAGGGCCCTTTGTGAGGCGCCGCTGATTCACTTTGTTGGTTGTGCGTCCCCTCATTTCTGAGAATGATCAGTGTAACTGTAGGCTGCTGCAGATAGGAACCTTTTTGAACTTGATTCAGGGGTTTGGCAACAGTCGACCTTTGATTTGTGACGCTAGCGGTCAAAGGTGCCCTTCGCTGCTCTGTCTCCTTGTTTGCTCTCAAATAGATGCTTGCTGCATTCCCGTATATGTTTAAACTAGGGCTGCCAGATTATGGCCTAAATGATAATCATCGTAATTTTGAACAATCGTGATTATTTGTCATGATTATTCCTTGATTTTAGGGACAAAATAAATAATACATTTGTACACAAAATGTAATGCTGCTTTTTATTTCAACTGGTGCTAGGCTACGTTCCTGCATATGCATCAAAGACTTCAAAAATACTAAATTCAGTGAATTATTGGGCAACTCGAGTAATATTGCTCGATGGCCTCCTGGTGGCGGCTGTTAGCTTAGGAGCGCACTATTTGATATGCAGAAGAGTTTCTATGAGTGTAGAAAACTCTCTCAGTCGCTCATGTTAATTGAATCGCTGAAAGCCACAATTGTGATCGCGGTTTATATTTAATTAACTGTGCAGCGCTCGTTGAAACTGACAGGAAGCAGTGGAACTAAATCTGTGTGAATTCTGCGAGTGTTTTCTTTTAGGCTGCCTATAAACAACCTTGCGCCGCTCGCTAATGTACCTTCCTCTGCTGTGCGGCGTGTGATAGGCATGTACATTCCAGGGGCTTCTTTGTTTAGAGGTGATTTACATAGAATAGAGATGGAACAGCCGGTTGAGGGTTAGGGTCATTCAAGGATAGGCCGCTCTGGGCCGATTTATGCTTCCTCCGCTGAACATGTTGGCCTTCTTCCACACACACACACACACACACACACACACACACACACACACACACACACACACACACACACACACACACACACACACACACACACACACACACACACACACACACAGAGACACACACTCCCCTCACAAAGCATGCTCAACTCGCCGGCCATTCCCTTTCAGGCATCCCGCCACCAGCTGACTGTCCATGTGCTTTTGTGCTCTCCTGTGTATTGCATAGGAAGACTTTCAGGTCCGGCCAAAATGCAGCCATCTTTATTTTTGTCTCAAGCACGTGTAGGAAAATGTTCACATCACCAAGACAGAGACTGAATAGGTTTTAAATAGGAATGCATCTCATGGTTATTTAAAACATGTTTTATTTATTGTTTGTTGTTTAAATCAGTCAGAAATAGGAGTTAACTGCTGTCCAACCAACAGTGCAGCATCCAGAGATTTTCAATTGACAATGCTATGAAACATCATGCAGACCTCACACGTGAAAAGGTGGAAACAAAGAATATTGAAGATTAATCCGCTTTTCACCTCAACGTGAGTTTCACGTTATTGGTCTGCTAGTTCCTCGCACCATAAATTACATGTGAGCAGATTATGGCCTTCTAATCCTGCACCTTGACATTTTATGTGTTTTCATTATTAAATAGAAACCGTGTTTTTGAGTTTGCTGCTATCGCTCCACTTGTTTGTCTTGATTTCAAGCTCATGAGAAAGTGTAAACACAATGCAGTACAAAAGACAGAATATTGGCATATATTATATTATATATATTATATTATTTATTATATATAAGCATTGGTGCGCTGCACAGAGATGAGAGTTTAGTTTCAAATGGTGCTTGTTTACCCCAACAATCTTAAATATGTTTTCCCATGTAACAACCGTCATCTTCTGGATGATCGGGATGCTTTTTGATCTCGATGTCTGCGAGAGCATGTTGCAAATTGTTGGCCGGAGTGACGATAGGCCCTGTTACTGTATCTCCTACTCAGCACTTCTAGAATAGAATGGATCTTTACGAGCCCCAAAGGGAATTTGTCATGCACATAAAGAGAGGGGTCAGTGCACAAAATCTGACACAGTACATGCTGTACAGTCCTCGTCCATTACATAAGCTTGTTATTTAGAGGAATCTGCCCTCCAAAGAGCTGGGAATACACTCCCGCCATTGTAGGATTTAAATCTAGGACTTACAGTGCAGTAGCATACCGTTTAAAGAGTTTGTTGCTTTTGAATTGTATTTTTCTGCAATATGTGTGTGTCCAGTCCGCTCTGTTGGGGAGAGGGAGGCCCCAATACATATTTGTCTGCCAGAGTTCACTCATGGAGGGCTGGAGAAAGTGGACGAATGGGAGAGGGGGTGGAGAAGCTGCAGTCTCAGTGCTAAACAGGAAGTTGCGCAACATCTGTTCCTTGGCATACAGAGAAGGCGTGATTGGTCAGCTGTGTGTTTAACAGTGTGTCCTCATGTTAAAAATAGGCAGACAATTTTACATTACTCTTTGTTTCCCAATTCCTTGGAATCTGAGTGTGTGTGTGTGTGTGTGTGTGTGTGTGTGTGTGTGTGTGTGTGTGTGTGTGTGTGTATGTGTGTGTGTGTGTGTGTGTGTGTGTGTGTGCGTTTGAGTATGAAAACAAGATTTCAAATTGACGACAGAAACAGGAATGACGACATGATATGGGAAATTGAAATTATGAACTAAACTATTCAAAAAGAGATATACGTGGTCATCCTGGTATGTACATACATGTCATGTCCTTACCATCAAGTATCAACAAGCAGAAGTCAAAACTAGGAGAACTAGTTTGTCTCAGCACATGATTACATCACCATAAGGTATTGAGTCTTGAATAGAGCCGGCCAACAGTATATACGTACTGGCAAGTGTAATGATACAAATAAAGATGAGTAATGATTAAAAAATACATAGAGACAAGGATGACAGTTGTTGTGGGACCTTTGATTGGAGATCATTAATTCATAAAAGAAGCCAGTATGAGTGAGTCTTCTAAGCTTCAAAGAAAGGGGCTTTTCCTAAATCTAGCTTCCATGCAGAGCTCCCAACTCTAACCCAGTTCTGATCGTGAAGCCAATGCGAAAGTGCCTTAAACATTCTTCCTAAGAGCCATCGGGGGCAACTCCTCTGGTTGCAAAAAGAAGTTTGATCGTATAGAAGTTTATGAGAAAATGACCCTTCTTCCCACTCGATTTATTCCCTCAGTAAACATTGTGAACCTGAGTTGATGGTTTTAATTGCTAGTTCACGTCGTCTTCAATCCAGCATGATGCTCATTTAGTAAATTATGGTCACATTTAGAATAAAGCAGACGAAACCCTGTTGAGCTTTATGGGAGAAAAAGGAGAAACATCCTTTTTAAAAAAAGCAAAAACACAGGTGCTGTTCATTGCGCGCCATGCTACCTTTATATGCATAAGAAATGTGACATTTAATTAAGGACAGTGGCATTGGGCCCACTGTCACACTGCAAATCTGTGTGTGTGTGTGTGTGTGTGCAGGTGCTTTTGAATTTTCTGAGCATTCAGATTGGGGCGATTGCGCATATGGTGGCATGTCACTCTTCATCAGTAACATTTCGCTCAAAAACGAAAACGGTTGTATTCATTTCTTTGAGTCATCAACATTAGCCCGGAGAGGAGCTGCTTCTTGCATCTCACCGTAACAGAACAGGCAGTGACAGGTTGTGGCAAAAAAAGTACATTTTGACCCTTTCCATGTGCATACTGTACGTGTACGTTGGTATTTGTAATATGTGTTGATGATGAATGTATGTGCTCAAAGCTACATCACAAGCACAAACTTATGCACCGCGCCCCGATACTCAGTTGACTGACAGCTTTTCTAAGTAGGTCATCTATGTAAATGCCAGCCTGTCGGTTTACATCAACAGATGCAAAGCAAAGTCAGCACCCTCTGACCAAAATCAGACGTGGTTCGCTTTGTGTAGCCATATTTACACAACTGTGGCTGCATAAAGACGTATTGCAGTTTTAATCTCTATACATGCTCAGAGTCTCAGGCTTGTTTAACCTGTCATTTACCCAGAGAACAGTATGTTCTACATGTCTTCTTAGCAGCTGGTTCTCTCTTTGGAAAGTGAATGCCACCGCTCTGTGTTAGCTAACATGTTAGGCTGTATAGATGGAAGACGCGGTACAATATTGAAGTAAAAATATCTGCTGTCTTGATATTTTTACGTCATTTGAAGGCAGAGTCTGCGCAGTAGTCATTGATAGGGCTGGAGCCGCAGTAATGAGGCCTTCCTGAGCCAATCACGAGCCACAGCTTGTTAGTGTGAGCCGTTAGGGTTAGGTTTAGGGTTAGGATTAGGGTTAGGGTTAGGGTCAGGCTTAGGGTTAGGGTTAGGGCTGTTTGGCTCAAAAGACACAACAACCGTGGCTTTCTAGGTTCATGGTCAAATTGAACCATATTTTATTATACTTTATAGTGACGGTTATGGGAAGTTTAAGTCATGTTTGCTCAGAGCAGCTGTCAATCACGATGTCTCACCCCCTTTTCAGAGCATCGAATAACTTATCAAAATCAAAAATGAACACTTGAACATATCAGCATGATAAGAGTTAAGAGTTAGTTTGGCCCTTGTCCCATCCGCTAACATGGAGCGAGCGGGGTTTTGACCTGTACTGCAGCTCGCCACAAGGAGGCTATCGAGATGTTTTGGCACATTTTTAGAACAGCTGTCATGTCGTCCATCTTTTTACTCAGTCTATGGTTTGCCTTCATAAGTTGATAATATGTCAGCGTTGTTGTGTTGATCCGTTATGGCAGGTTTAAGCAATATGATTTGTTGTAGTGGATGCATTCGGTTGTATCGGCGTACCTAATAAACTGGTATCTCAGTCAATCTCTTTATCCTGTGTCTCCTCATGGGTTTTAACGCATTCTTCCTTCTCCTGCAGACTCTACGGGGCCAATGACCCACACCCATCCTCCTCCCATGGGTGGCATGGTCGGCCACCCGTCAGTCATCAGCACCTCCAGGCCCTTAACGTCCCCCATGTCCACCATGGGCTCTCCAATGAACGGCCTGGCCTCACCCTACCCCGTCATAACATCTTCCCTGGGCTCGCCCTCTATATCGTTGCCGTCCACGCCCAACATGAACTTCGGACCACTTGGCAGTCCACAGGTGAGAAAATGTGTGGGTGTTTTGATGGTCATCAGATAGCTGTGGACTTTGCCTTAAAAGGCTTCTTTTTCCGAAGGACCGTACATTATTAGACGGTTTATCTTCAAATTATGTGGGGATTCCAGTTGTAATAATAAAAAAAATGTAATTCATCTTCCCTTGGCCATGCCTTATCGCAGCTACCTCCTCGGTTAGAGAAGGAAAGACATTTGAAAAACATCAAGCCAAAGTGCATGTCATTCCTCCCGAGCTCATCCGAGGTTCATATTCTTTCAAATGTCTTCTTTTGGAAAGCTTCGTCCGCGTCAAACTATCATGTTCTGCGGTCACTCATGTGCTTCTCATTCTTGGAATCTCCAACAGCGGCCCGAGGTTGAAGGTTAGGCATATCCAATGTGTTTGGCGGGCATACCTTGGCTTTCCTCTCGCTCTCTCCCTTAACCGTCTACCGACCTTTAAACTTCTCGCCCTAAAGGTCACCTCTGGGTTCTGTGTCATGCGAGGGGACTTAAGATGCAGTCCGTCTATTAGCCCTTTAATGGCTTACATAGAGAGAGGAGGAGAAAAAGAGCTGCCTCCATTTTCTCTGGATTTCTTCTCTCTTTCTCACCTTTTCTCCTCATGTTTCTTCCATCACACGTTCTCTTCCCTTCTAGTCTATTTTTTATTTCCATCTCAATTATGGCACCTGAGTTGTTCATGATTCTAAAAGAGATCTTTTTGCATCGTAGTCGTAAGACTACGAGCGAGAGGGCTAATGGAGCTGCTTTCTTAAGGAGGTCTCTTGAATAAACTACAAACCCCACAAGGCCCAGTTCTTTGATGCTCGTCCATACATACAGAAACAGATGTACGCACACATGGAGTGCTTCAGAGGCTGGATGGAGGCCAGCGCTGCAGGGCACAGCAGACAATGATATGCATTGGTTCAATCACAGTATGGATCTGTGCCTCCAGGGACAGCCGGGGTTTGATACAATTGTTCGGCGCGGCCGTCTTTTCACTGCTCGCCAGCCGCCAGTGACCAGGCCTCCATCAGGTCACTGCGTCGTGCAACGTCACATTTTCATGGGTGAAGTGAAGTTCATGAGCGGCGCTCGGCTGACAGAAGCATACGCAGATTCAACATTGTGGCTGTACAACCACACTTGTTATGTTTTCCACTATCATCTTGTTCGTATCACTTTAATCAGTATTTTCTGAGCATATCATTTGCAGGTGTATTAACATACATCATTTACACACTGAAGAATAAAGGTTTTTAGTTTTATTGCTGCATTTTGTTGCAAACAACCCTGTAACACTCAGATTCTGTATTAAGTCATGTTATGTACCATTATATCGTATATAATCGTATATATAAGTACCAATAAGTCAATCAATCTGAGAGTGAAAGCTATTTCCACTCATGTGTTTTGAGTTTCACATAACAGGGGGCTGCATTTTCATGATCAATTTCCTTATTTGCTCAATAATTTGATTAATCATTTAGTCTATATGAATTAAAAAAAACTAAAAAATCTATCGAACAATCTTAAATGAGGTAATTGTAAATAATAAGGTCCCCCTGCATAAATAGAGGATAAATTAATTGTAAAACATTGCAAGATCGTGTGAGTCAGTTCTTTCATCCATCTCTTATTTTTTAAATCACGTTTTATTTTTCACGTCTCTTCCATGATAACAAACCAGACAGCTTTTCCAAGTCACTCGTGACAATATTCCAAAATCATCCCGATAATGGAAATTCACCACAAACAACTAATTTATTGTGAGTGTTTTTAACCACGACCCATGATATCGTCCCACAGCGCCTCATTCCTACATGTACGACGCAGCCTGGTCTACATACAATGTGTTAAAGAATGTATGACGCATCAATAATCCAGACACAGCGCCCATAGCTCATTTCTACAGACGCATGTTCCCTATCTAAAGCGGCATGTCTGAACAACTGTTTGAATGCACCGCAGGACTTCTTTTTCCAAACGGTACATTACCGTACCTATTTGTGAAAATGACGTTGAGTGGTGCGCTGAAGAAGAATAGCCGCTAACTACTGACGCAGGGGGCTCAATGCTCATGTGTGTGCCTTCGGTGCATCGGCAGCAGGAGATGTTTGGTGGTGGTGGTTCAGAGAACTACTGAGCTTGTGGAAAAACTGAAAGACAGAAAAGAAAAATCCCTTGTACACTGTCTCCTCTGCTGTAAGGTCACAGTCTGCCATTAGGGGATATTCAGAAGAGACTGCACATTGTAAATAAGTGATAGGAAGAGCCTGAGGTGACTGTGGGTAGGGTGTCCTATATGCAACGCAGCATCACATATATAGGACAGGAGGGCATGTGTAGGTCAGTCTTGTTGTTACAACATGGAGGGCAGATGTTTGAAACTAGACAAACAAAAAATGCGCAGCGCAAATGTGCGTCCCGCCCGCTGCGTGTTGGAAAGAGGGGGTCAAAGGTCGCAGAGCTTATAAAATGGAAAGAGACTTATGTAAAAGTCAAAGGGACTTGTTGCATTGTTTCACCCCTCATGTCTGAAACGTTTCGGGGGACTCCTTGACATCACGTATGAGATGGTTTAATGTCTCGCGACGCTTAAATTAAGGTGTGAATCGTTGTGGATCCTAATAAAGAAGCTGATGATCAAATACATCTAACATTTGGATATCGATCCCAAGCCTCAACAACACACATTTAAAATCCAGAAGACCCTACGCACGACTGCCCTCTGCTGGGCGTGTCGGAGAACTGCACCCGCCCACGTGACCCCTCTCATCTCCCTGTCAACAAACACTACAGAACCTGTATGACAAGCCTCAGACAGAAGCCTCAGCCTCAGCCCCGCCCACTCACCGAGCATGTGATCGCACCCTGCGCTTTCACAGTAAAGTGCGTGGTTGGCGAGAGGAAAACATAATATGGGTGAAGAAAATAAGAGGAAGGGAGAGAGTGTCATGAGACGGCCTCACGCTTCCTCCACTCTTGTTCAGTTCAGTTCGGGCCACCTAAGCTTCAAAGTGCTGCCTCCGTTATCTCCTCTGTCTTTCCTGTCTTCCTCAGATGAACTCTATGAACAGTGTCAGCAGCTCGGAGGACATCAAGCCTCCGCCGGGCCTCCAGAACCTGGGAAACATCAACTACCAGTGCACGAGCCCCGGGGGAATGTCAAAGCACATCTGCGCCATATGCGGGGACCGCTCCTCAGGTAATATTAGAGGGTGAGGGTGTGGGTGAGGGGGTGGGGGGGCGGAGCAATGAACACTCCCACTAACCACAAGCATCGCCACCCAGATAACTGAAGGAAAGATAACAAAGAGCAAAGAGAGGTAGATTTCAAGGTTACTTGTCCGGCTTTTCTGTCAGGTTTATTAGAGCAATGTTGACTTGCTCTTTGATCATTTCAAGCGTTATGGTCCTGAAACCAGAAAGCAGATGTGTGTGTGTTGAGTCAGAGAAGAGAAAGCAGGAAAAGGAACAGACACAAGACCACTGCAGGTGATCAGCCAGTTCTAAAGCGAAGCGGCCAGGACAGATTGATTTCAAGAAAGATTTCAAGCTGGCCACAGACCTCATCACAGAGGCTCCTCAGTCGCTTCAGATCATATCTGGAAGAGCGGGTCTATCTTGTTGCCGTTGGTGATCGTACATCTGAGCAGATGACATGTGGAGTCCCACCTGCACATGCTCCCTCTAGGTCAAACCATACATGACAATGATGGGTGTTACCACAGCTGCACTTTTATTTGAAGTGTTTTATTTATTTATTTTTCGAATTTGATCTCTGTTATCTTGTCTGAATTGACTTAATTCAGTTTTTTATTGCTTTATTGTGCTGCGCATGAGCTATAAGTGTGCCGTTAACAAAAGCTGCCTTGCCTTGCAGTTGTTTTGCTGCTAAGATCTTTATTGTTCTGTTGTCCATGCATTCACAAAGGGGTTGCCCTTGAGTGAAGGGGAGAAAAATGCTTTCAACTGTGACGTAAAAAAAAATGTCGCCAAACACAGATTTACAATCTAGATACCCGGCATGTTGTTGTTATTGATGGCGTTGTCTGTCTGCAGGAAAGCACTACGGCGTGTACAGCTGCGAGGGCTGCAAGGGCTTCTTCAAGAGGACCGTCCGTAAAGACCTGTCCTACACGTGTCGAGACATGAAGGAGTGCCTGATCGACAAGCGCCAGAGAAACCGCTGCCAGTACTGCCGCTACCAGAAGTGCCTGGCCATGGGCATGAAGAGAGAAGGTGTGTGTGCAGGTGTGATATGCTTTACGGATCAGTCTGAGTATGAGCTGCCGGCTCGTGTTCGTGATCATTATTTCCATCATTACAAATGCATGCTACCCAACAGCAGTCATTGTATGAATTCTAGTTGATATCCCCAAAAAATAAAAAAATACTATACTAATGATGTCAGTGCAACACGATGCATCTTCATGTTCATCTTTGATGGTATGGTGCAGTAATCAACTATGAGTTCAACCACTTTGAAGCTGCTAAAGGGGACATTTAAGGAAAAGCTGAAACAAGTAGTCTTCAATTGGTTATTTGATCAATAGACAAATAATGAGAATCAATTATTTGTTTAAGTCCTTTTTCAAGTAAAATGACAAACATTCCCTCGTTGCAGCTTCTTTATTGTGAGTCTTTCTTGCTTTTATTCGTACTCTTTGATAATAAACTGAATAGTTTTAGGTTTTTGGACGGCTTTGTGATACCATCCCCTTGGCCTTAAACTGTCATTGCAGTTTTCTGACATTTTAAAGTTCAATAATTTGATTATTTATTATTCAGTTCAAGTGATGAATTAAGTGTCCTTATCTTCTTTCTCATAGTCAAGCTGTAAAACAGAAAGTCTCCTTTAATAGGGTCCAGTGCAGAGTTATTGCTCATATTTAGTCAATGCCGATATGCATGGGGGTGTTGAAATATTCTGCATGTGTGTTTGTGTGTGCGTGTGCAGCGGTGCAGGAAGAGAGGCAGCGTGGACGGGAGCGAGGGGAGAGCGAGGTGGAATCCACCAGCAGTTTCAACGAGGAGATGCCGGTGGACAAAATCCTGGACGCTGAGCTGGCCGTGGAGCCCAAAACAGAGGCGTACAGCGACGAAAGCCCCAGCAACTCGGTAAGAATCCCAGACACCTCGCCTTTTGGTTCGATCAAAACCATGAATTATGAATCATTGCTTTTATCGTGAGGCCCGAGGTGGCTCTGCTGCGAATAAAATACTACTTTATAGATTATTGCGAAGCTGAATGAATATGATCAGTTCAAGCCCAATTAAATTCAAGAAAAAAAACTATTCAAACCCAGATGCTGCAGATTCATGAATTCATACATTTAAAAGTTTTTTTTAATTTATTAGTGAGCACCTCAAAGATGCATAACACAGGAAACGACATCGAGCCTCACGTTTAACTCACAGTTGAATCAAGCGTCTGACAGATACTCTTCATCTGCTTTCGCTTTGTAGTATTTGCAGCATTTGACTTGAGAATCACGTGAAGGTCAGACGTCAGTAAATTATTACCAACTTATTGGGGAGACGTGTACAATCTCATGCAATCCATCGCCAAAGCTTTTTGCAATAAATCCTACCGCCTGAAGCTCATAAGGTTGAACGCTGGCGTCAGAAAAGAAGCCGCTCAACCAGCATCTTGTACCTTTTGTGTCAACAAACTTCAATGAGTCGAGAGAGGAAATTGACGACCTAGAAATAGCCACAGCTGCATCTTCTAACCGCCGTCAGACACATTTAGACGTCGCAAAAAGGAGCTCAGCAGCGCATTTACTGACTGCTTTGTTTTTTTCACGCTTCCAGACCAACGACCCCGTCACCAATATCTGCCAAGCTGCAGACAAGCAGCTCTTCACCTTGGTGGAGTGGGCTAAAAGGATCCCGCACTTCTCCGAGCTCCCCCTCGATGACCAGGTCATCCTACTACGAGCAGGTAGACACACACACACACACACACACACACACACACACACCCGTGCATGCACCAGAGATGTATGCACAGGCGTATATGTGCAGGGGGGAGATGAACAGCATTGAAAACAGATGTTTCTCTCCGACAGTAAACCTTTCTGCGACCCATTGTCCTCGTGGTGGTGTAGCGTTACTCTCTGGGTAGTTATTCATCCCCCGGCAGGCCGTCTATTTGAGTCTTTTACATTTGCTCACTACATTTTTTGCCATCTAGTTTAATGGAGCAGTGAAACCAAATATATCTGCACTATTTGATGAGTCCCAGCAGTGCGGTTTGCAGCCACACCAGCGCTGACCTCTGCTGGTGACACACAGGCCCGGCCTAATAACAATCACAATGGGAGAAGACTGATACGTCATGCAGATTATGTCGTGTATTATTTGCAAATACTTGAGAAGGACTTAAAGAGAAAACTTTATTTGTTTTTTTTTTGGCATCCAGGCTGGAACGAGCTTCTTATCGCCTCGTTCTCGCATCGCTCAGTCACGGTGAAGGACGGCATCCTGTTGGCGACGGGCCTCCACGTCCACAGAAACAGCGCCCACAGTGCGGGAGTGGGCTCCATCTTTGATCGGTAGGTAGCGTTAAAAAGATATGGAGTTAATATATTGTCTTATGAAACATTCAGTGTACAACCACCAGCCGCCTCCTGCTGGTCACAGAGCAGTCTCACATTCTTTTTGTCACAAAAGAGAGATGTTGTTTTTTATTATTTGCTTTTATTTCGGGAACTATTGAGTATTGGTATTAATCAATAACACTATCAAACTGCTGCAAACTGTCATTTTTTTTCACCGCTGTCATTTTGTGGTCTGAGGTTGGTGTTGTCTTAGTTGCCTTCATCAGGGCTAATCAATAAGTACAACAATAATGATAACAATAAGGCAAATAAAATGCCCTGTCGGGTTATTGAGCTAGTTGTCAGAAAGAATTAAAGTTTTTTTTTTCCAGAGCTGATGATGGAAGTAGATAAAGAGTGAGTCTCTTGCTTCAATAAATACACCAGGATGTTTTGTATTTGCTGTTATTTAATAAGTGCTAATAATTAAAAAATATTTCTATAAATATATATAATATATAAGCAGAGTTCTGGCCCACAAACATTGTTGTTGAACTCTGCTTCATATCTGCATATTTAGTTTTTTTCTCTCTATTGACCTTCGTTGTCAAAGCTCTCTAACGTTGCTCATTCGATCTCCTGCAGAGTCCTGACAGAGTTGGTATCCAAAATGAAAGACATGCAGATGGATAAGACGGAGCTCGGCTGCCTGCGAGCCATCGTCCTCTTCAACCCAGGTCAGCTCGGCCTACTTTTATACAATATGCCAGAAAGCAAAAGCTCCTTGGATGGGAAATTAATCTGCATTTTTATTGACCCTCAGTGTCTACTAAATAACTTAGATTAACTTGATATCATCATGGCAGGCTGGAGGGACTTCTCTATGAACCCATGCTGTATATTTGAGTAAAGACACTTTGAGATATTGTGGCCTTACTGTGAGTATTTGTGGTTCCTTTTCAGACGCAAAAGGTCTTTCAAACCCGCTAGAGGTTGAGGGGCTGAGGGAAAAGGTTTACGCCTCATTGGAGTCGTACACGAAACAGAAATACCCGGACCAGCCTGGCAGGTAGGAGGCGCGTCACATTACAGCAGCAGTCAATATCAAACAGCAGTGTTTGATTGCGTTTACATCACCGCTGAGCTCTTAAACACTTGGAACAACATTAGATGTAAAATGATCAAGGCCGTTAGTGTTACTGCTTATTGAAGGCGGTTGCAATTGATTTTTTAAATTCACTTTTGTGAGCGATCAACAGATGATGTGAAATAAAATAAAAAGTCTGCAATGTCACTTTGCTTCAGCTGTGGAGAATTACCCTTGAAATTGACTGTAAAATAAGAGGAAATCAACTAAATAATACCGTGTTGGATTAATTCAGTTTCTTAAGAAGTTGTGTTGATTATGTAAGACACATAAAATACTGCATTAAAGGAAGAATTCTTGGATTCAAAATTTCACATAAAATATTAAATCACTAGCAGAGTTAAATAATACTTAATGACATCAGAAGTAAAACATTTTCATTGTTAAAATACAAATGCACTCAGGGTTTCAGGATGTAGGATTTTTAAGTTGAATATAGTAGTTCTAGGTCTAATGAAATACACTATTTGATCATAATAAACTGAAGAGCAGTGCACCATATTTTGGTGCTTTTGATTAAATCTTGATTGACAAAGTAATTGTTAACTAGTTGTAAGATACATGTGGTGATGAGATATTTCCAATTAAAATGTATTGCAATCAAAACACTTTGAGTATGTAAGTAGTTAAATATAAGACTTTCAAAGTGTTTCAATATCAGATTATTAGCATCTCATTAAATGGGATGCAATTTTCTAGATTTTGAACAGTAAACAAAAACAAACAGTTTTCTGCATAATGGAAAATGATGACGGCTAAAGTCTGCTTCTTCTTCTCTCCGTCTCTTCCCGCAGGTTCGCCAAGCTGCTGCTCCGCCTCCCCGCCCTGCGCTCCATCGGCCTCAAGTGTCTGGAACATCTGTTCTTCTTCAAGCTCATCGGGGACACGCCCATCGACACCTTCCTGATGGAGATGCTGGAGGCTCCGCATCAGATCACATGACACCAGTCCCCCCCCTCCCCCTGTAAATATTCCCACATTGCGAGCGATACGAAGACGGAATTTAAAAAGACTTGATTCAAATTGTAAAACATCGTATTTTGTACCAAGCAAAACATTGTAATTAAAAATTTTTAAAAAAGGTATTTTGAGGTTGTGGGGAGGGCGGAGTCTTGAGGCGGAGCATCGAGTACAATGTCAAAATGAATTCTAATAGAATTGTTAACAGATTTCTTTTGTAAATAGATAATTTCAGGAGTCCGTTTTAAAAGCAACCCAATGCAATTTGAAAATAAATAATATTTTATTCAAAGAGGAATTGTATAAAAACTGAAACCATCCATCATTTCTTAAAACACATTTGAGAATTCTTACAGAATAAAGTTATTTAAAAATGTGTCTAAAATGTGTTATTTGTCTTGTCTTTTTTTATATAATTTGTTGTGAAACTGCATCACAGTTAGAGTTGGAGGGATCTGGGTTTTGGAAGCCAGTGCAAATATTGTTTGATATTTAATATCAGTATCAGAAAAATTGCTGCCTTTAATATCCAAATGCATCTTTATTTTTTATCCTTGATAATCTGAAACGTTAATAATAATCTGAATGTTTACAGGACAACACAAGAGTATTTCTTCAAGGGTTTATTTAGGTCCTGAAGGCAGAATGTTATATATATCTAAATCAGTGTCACAGAAAAAAATGTAATACACAATTTAGATATAATCAAATAATCTGTTATAGACAAGTCAAACAACTACCCCAATGTTATTATGTTCAACCAAAATATCTATCAGATAGAACTTAAACAATTAGCTACCTAAAATCATTAAAATGTCATTAAAACTTTACTGAATCACGAGTAAAAAAATAAATAAATAAACAATCTGTTGACAGATTATCACTTTTTTTTATTCCACTGACAAAAGCAGGCATAAATATTTTCTGTTCGGTGAAAAATCAAACAACTGTTGTCTCTGGTATACATTTCCAGTTGCTGGCCACCAGGTGGCGCACACAGCTTCCTTCACGCAGCAGCCTGGTTGGTATCCCTGTCTTCCTCTTCTTCCTCCTCCTCGTCGTGGTTCTGTGGCCTCTGCACCAGCAGCACCGTGCTCCTCTTAACAAAGACCTGTGAGGAAGTACAGGCTGGTGGTGACGTCAGATAATGTAAATGTAAAAAGAACGACACATCAAAATATGAAAAACAACTATTGAATCTGTTTATTTTCACTTATAACAGATATATCCAATCAGATGTCGTCTCGCATGGCATTGCATTACTTTACAGAAATGCTCAAAATGAGTGGGAACAATGGTTCAGAAATGACTTAAATAAAAATATGTAGGCCTCAAAATGTATGATCAGTCCAGCTCTATCATAGTGTTTTTTTACTCAGTTTTTTTGAAACTTGTTATATCTGTCTACTGAAAACAAATCTGATCTCTTGAGAAAGCAAGTATAATATACATATATAAATATATATATTGTTAAATATATCAGTGTCTATCTATCTATCTATCTATCTATCTATCTATCTATCTATCTATCTATCTATCTATCTATCTATCTATCTATCTATCTATCTATCTATCTATCTATCTATCTATCTATCTGTCAACAATAAACAATCTTGAAATGCAATGTGACCCTTAAAGTCTGACCTTTCAACCTGCACTTTACTTCCTGAGCACTATATGCATTATTGCTTTATAATGAAAGAAAAAAACCTTTCATGTGCGTCTCTGATAACTTTGTAGCATCCAATGTGGGGAGAGAGACAGAGGGTGAGAGAGAGAGAGAGAGAGAGAGAGAGAGAGAGAGAGAGAGAGAGAGAGGGCGAGGGGTGGGGGGGAGAGGTAACCGGCACCTGCAGGACGTCTCTCTCCCCCTCTCCCCCTCTCTCTCTCTCTCTCTCTCTCTCTCTCTCTCTCTTTCTCTCTCTCTCTCTCTCTCTCTCTCTCTCTCCCTCCCTCTCTCCCTCCCTCTCTCTCCGTCCTTCCCGTTCACTCCTAATAGGATAATTGATAGAAAGCCTAAATAGTCGATACCGGTGGACTCAGGAAGGTCGTCGGAAGCTCTGAGCAGAAACTTTGATGCGCCGCTCTCTCTCTCAGCAAGTTGCAGGACTTTGCGGCTCTGGGATGCTCTGAGAGCTGAGGAGTTGAGAACCACAACACTTTACTGCCGTCTGGAAACTCGCACTTTGCAGGTATGGCCTTGTTGAACTTACAAAACTGTATTGAAACTGTTGTTTTTGCAATATTCATTTTCCATCAATTGTCTTTGGTCAATAAAAGGCCTATTTGACAATGTTTCTTCGTAATTGTGAGTCGACCGGTGCTGTGCTTATGGGCAAAACTTGATGGCATGATTTTATTAGCTAATAGGTAGATTAAAAAAATAAAATTTGTATGAATTTAACTTGTGATATTTATTTTTCAGCACTATTTTGGCACATTGTTATCAGTCTAACGTCATACTACTCGAATGTATAAACAACAGCAGAGAACAATTAAAACCCACTTGACGTCCTAAAATATGAAACCCACTTTTTAATAAGCAGCCTCCCTTTTTAACCAACTTTTCCCTCCTTACGACGACGTAACGTCTCAGTGTAACGAGCTCTCTGCACGTTGCTCAGCCCTGTTAGCATCCCAGCTGCGTCCTGCTGATTGGGAAAGTGTCCTAATTAAAGGATTTTCCCATCACTGCAGATATGGATCAGGGGGCAGTGTGTGCCGGATGCCACCGGCAGATCAGAGACAGATTCCTGCTCAGAGTCACTGACGGCCTCTGGCACGAGGAGTGTGTGCGCTGCGCGGCGTGCGGGGACGCGCTCAGGAGCTCCTGCTTTCTGCGGGACCGCAAACTTTACTGCAAGCGGGACTACGCTGAGTGAGTGCTGATCTCCAACTCTTCATCACTGTTTGGGTTTCTCCTGATGTTACAGCCGCAAAACCATAAAGCACGCGCATTTGAGTTCACTCATTTTCATCCAAGGGAAAGATTTTATAATCTGATTTTATTTTTACCCACTGATTTCATTAAGACATTGTATGTGTACATATAGATGCATTACAGTTTTTATTTCAATTTAATGTGCTAAAATAATAGTTTTCTTCATGTTTACATTTTATTATTATGAATACTGTTTTTTCCTGGTCCTGTTTTCACTTTGGCATATTGTTCCAAATGCCAACAAAAAGTCCACATTATCACAGAAAACATCCAATGGTGTTCTACTAAGACATTCCTTTAAAAAATATATATTATTTCATTTTATTTACTTTATTTAACTTTTTGGCCTGCAGCCCAAATATTACTGTGTTATTAAGACTATTTTGACAACGGAACCCTTGTCCAGATCTGACCTTGACTAAGAACATGCGTGTGTGTGTGTGTGTGTGTGTGTGTGTGTGTGTGTGTGTGTGTGTGTGTGTGTGTGTGTGTGTGTGTGAGAGAGAATGAGGGAAAGAGAGAGAGAGAGTTGTGAAATAAGTAATTTATTTATAAACTAACTTAAACACATCCTAGCATTCCTGCTTATTTTTGCTTCACATCTGGGTATAGGTTTTATAGTTTACGGCAAAAGGATTGTGTTATGAGTGTGTGTGCACGTGTGGTTGTGTACGTGCACACTGTATATGGTGCAAGCTGACTTGCAGGGAACTTGGCACAGTGCACTAAGAGAACAAGGTGACTGGAGGAGGAAGGGGTGGCGAGGGAGCTGGAATGTGAGAGCACTATTGCATAGTGTACATCTACACGCACGCACACACACACATACACGCACATACTCGTGCACACACAAAATAACACGGTAACACCTTCAGACACAATACACACAGGCAGCACACAACCAGGGGTAGAGCTCAACTGACACGTTGTCAAAATGTGTTAAAATTTCGAGGCCCATTGGCGTGGCAACTGCAAGCTGGGGACAACATATGGTCTCGTCGATGAGGCGGCCAGCCCCCCCCCCCCCACCCCCCCGCCCCCCCAAAAAAAGGAAAAACACTACCATCACCCATCGCCCGGCTCCCAGCCCACTGCCTCATCCCCTCATTCTTTCTCCTAAACATGCTCTCACATAAACAAGAGCCAAGACCCGCACGCCGGCAGCAGCTCACATTATTTCTGAACAATTTAGTGACGGTCGTTCTGCCAAGCAGGCCGGGAAACAAGACGCGGTACACGTACCGGTCCAAAACGCTGCCCACCCCCACGTTCCCAACTAAATCACTCTGCAGTGGTGCTGCAGCTGCAGCAGCAGAACATTTAAAACCATTTTCTTGTGCAATGACCAAGCATTTTAATTTGTATTACAAGTTAATTGTGCTTAGCGTGATGAATGGCGGTCACGTCCGAGCACAGAGAAAAAGAGGAGGCCTGAGAGGTAATTAGCAGAGTAGAGCCATATGTCAGAAGGTCTGGTGCAGCCCGACAAGAGAGGAGACGCTGAGGATGGTGTGAACTTATTTTGGGGGACAGTGCGCTCCGTGGGCCCTGGCGTTATGCGCCGCGGCATCTGGAAAGCTCGGCTCACAGCAGCCCCCGTGTCGAGCGGTGGGACGACGCCCGGCCGACCGTGAGATATCTGACCTGACCAATTAGCAGGAGGCCTGGTGCCAGAGCTCGGCCTCCGAGGTCTCACGTCTCCGCCTCCCTCTCGTCCCGTCTGGGGTGAAGACACCTTATAACACACGAGCGCCACTGTGGTCCACGATGTGGGTTTTAAGAAGTGTGCCAGTGTTTCTCTGCCTTCTGCTCCCTCCCTTCTTCTGATGCAGGACCAGTGTGAAGCCAGCTCATAAGTGACGATTATTCCATACTGTGACAACATTTGTCTCCAACCACACGCTGCATCCTCGGCCTTGTTTTCCCTTTCGTTGTGTGCTCAGTCAGCTGGGTTTGTCTGACTGTCCGTGAAGCTAGAAGACACTAATGCTACAATTCAAACAAAGTTTTATATTATGTTATTCCTTTTCAATTATCATCATGGGATTGTATTACTGACTCCAAGAAGATATACATACAACAAGTATTCAGAATTGTTAACTATTTTATATTTCAAGATTATTGGGCCAGAATATGCCGAGAGTTTATATCTGAGCAAACTTAAACCAAATCCTTCCCAGTATTCGGGAAAATACAGATTTGTTCAGGTATAATTAACATAAAATAAACAAATGCACACCAACAAACACATCAAATAAGTCAAATATTAATGCAAACCATAGGTTATAAAAGGTACAAACCTCCATACAAGGGGTTACAAAAAAATAATGATATAAATAAAATTGATAAGCAGACATCTTGTTATCCAGTTTGGATAAAATAATTATGTTATATATTTGTGTTGAGTATTTCTTCTCTAAAATGAACTTTTGAAATTTTCAGTTGATTTAGATGATGAATTCAGTACATTTTCTTTTGGACATCTTTGTTGAATTAATACATTTGCCTTAATACTTTTGGGATGAATCCATTTCTAAAAACTGCATAAATAATAATGAGAACAATATTAATGATATAAATAATAATAGTAATATTAAGAAAAATATCTCTACTTCCTGGGCAGTGTTATAGTTATATACGATGATAGGTATTTATGTTGACGACTAAGCAATCCATTGGAACATTGTCAGAGATATTGATACTAATAACATGCTAATAACATGCTCATATCGTGCATGTAATTCTCCCAGTTTGTTGACCTGAAACAGTCACACAGGACCCAGAATGCATCAGACTGCTCTGTAATCTAATGAAGCAGATTCCTGTCCGACAATGTGACGTTTCGGTCGCTCAGATTGTCAGGAGATGTCGTCGGGCTAAACGGTTCAGTGGGCAGGTGGACGGGACAGCAGATCGGTCGTCAGATCAGCCGTGCGGCTGGCGGTGCACTTGACCCGCAGATCTGTATCTGATACACGCTCTTCTGTCGCTGTGTGTGTGTGTGTGTGTGTGTGTGTGTGTTCGGCGGCAAAAGGATCCAGGTTAACCTGATCCAGAAACAGGATCTGTTTCTCTGCATGTCCACCAGACCAGCAGTCTGTCTGCCAAAGGTCAGCACTGAAGTCAGGGCAAGAACAATGGGAGAGGAGGGCTTTACTGTGGGGTAAATGTGTGCGTGTGTGTGTGTGTGTGTGTGTGTGTGCATTCATCGTATACAGTGCCTCTACCTTGAGAGTGGCTGACCCCGGCCTTGCCGCTGTGGAGGAGTGCAGCATTCTGCTGACTTATTTCTCCGTGATGATCACTAATCACTAATTGCCTAAATGTCTAAATCCTGCGTGACTGAGTGTTCCCGCTCTCCCGGCAGGCCCGTGGGCCAATCATGTCAACGGAAACTCTGAAATATTAAACACCTCGAGCCTCTCCGTAAGCAGGAGGTGCTCTTACCTTCGCATTAACGCCGCTGGGGACGATGAGACCGACTGCACGAGGCGCGCAATGGAAAAAGTGATTCTGGGAACAGGAATGATCTCAAAACATTAACGTTAGCATGTAGCGTTAGCATGTAGCGTTAGCATCACGATGGGACGTTCAATCGAGCACTTTGCTGCATGGTAGAAACCCAGAAACATTTCGGGTGTTTCTTCACCCACATTTCCTTTGAAGATGTTCCGGTGATGCGTCTTGTGTTGCCACAGGAATGCGCACACCGCAGACGGTATGTTTGCCATATTAAAGCGCATGCCATTGAGGCCGCGGTGGCCAGACGACTCGGATGGGTCACCCAGCCCGCCTGACCCTCCTGAGCTGCTGGGAACGGGCTTTACCGTTTCCCTAGAGACCCCGTAGCAACGGCGAGAGGTCCCAGCAATGTTTGCCTTCAGGATGTTGCAGCTCCGGACCCTTTTGACAGGGATGTCTCAACCCGGCTGTTTGCCTAATGTTTCGTCTGAGGTTGTGTTTGTTTGTAAATATTGTGCTGAATTTCCATTTTGCATGAATTTGAAAAGGAGGTCAAAAGCAATATTTGTTTCACTTGAAAGTTAATGTGACGTCTTGGATTCACTGAAATCACCTATTGCTAATATTTCTGCTTATTTTCACTTAGAAATAAATATTATAATTTCCTTTAGTGGTGTGCCACTTTTATGCCTCGAGCAGTTCTGACATAAAAGTAAGAAATAAGCAGAAATATTAGTAATTTAATACAGTGATTTAATACATTGTTCTGCCTGGTTGCAGAAAGTGCATGTGACAGCATCATATATTAAAAACCATAATAAGATGTCTAAAATAAAACACACAAATGTACAATTAAATACATATAATATATAGAATTTAATAGAATCTATGGAATTTAATAGAATAAAAATGAAACAGATATGATGGCTGTGGTTCTTCACAGGAGGCCGATAAAAAATATATATATTAAGAGGTCAATATTATTAATTTATTTAGTGGAGTAAAAAGTCAAAATTGTTATTTCACTCTAATACTTAATACTTAAAGAAAATATAAAATCTCAGCTAGAACCAGTGACATATGTAGGCTCTCCTTTTGGGCCGCTGGAAGTGTTTTCATGTGAAAACACGAAAGTGGAGAGAGAAAAGCTGTCACTTTCTCATGCATCTGAGCTGACTGGTCTGGTGACCCAGTCAGGCCTGCAGACAAACGCAGCTCCAGAATGATGACGCATCATCCTGCGTGACAGACCCAAAATGCCGCGGTGCCAGCCAGCGGACAATGGTCCCGCTGCTTGGGGGCCGGCTCTGCCTTTGTCCCGCTCTGGTAAAGCAGACTTAGGGATAATTCCGCGGATAATTCATGGGACCGACGGCTCAGCCTCTCCCACCGGGAGACCTGATTCCCCCCCTCTGCCTGGAGCCATGGCCTGCCGAGAGCCTTTCTCCCGCCTCCCCGGGAGCACGGCCTCGGACAAGGCAGCCGGAGCCACGGCAACAGTCTCTGAGGCTAAGCCCACCGGTCCTGGTTGCCGGGCGCTAAGATGCACACCCGCCACGCCGAGGGTATGTGTCTGAGTGGTCGGGGCGGGAGGAGGAGGAGGAGGGGGGAAGAAGTCAGGTTGGCAGTTGTTTTGAGTGACAGCTCGACTCAGCAACATTCCCCGAGTCATTTTCTCTTTTCTCGTGAGGGGTCCTCTAGTGGCTCAGCTTATGCTCCAGCTCTCCAGCCAAACAAAGGCATCGCTCTCTGTTATTTACTGAGCCCTCACAGTTTCTCTCTATCTCCTCCCTTGCTACACCCCCCCACCCCCCCCTCTCCAGTCTGTTTGCAGTGTGTTGCGGGGGCTGCGCGGAGGCCATCTCTCCCGCGGAGCTGGTGATGCGAGCGGGGGCCGCTGTGTTCCACCTGCGCTGCTTCACCTGCAGCGTTTGTTCCTGCCGCCTGCAGACCGGAGACCGCTGCGTCCTCAGGGAGGGACAGCTCCTGTGTGCCAGAGAGGACTACCACCAGTGTGTGGCCAGCCCCACCTCCTCCGACACAGGTACAGGTTTGTGTGTGTGTGTGTGTGTGTTTGTACATGTACACACCAATCACGCAGTGCAGCAATACTGGGTTTGAAAAACAAGACAGGGTTGTTTGGACTCAGTGGTATGTTGGATTTTTTTTTAAATATGGCATGGTCGCAAACTGTTGTCACTTGTTGTTGATTGTTAGTCATTTATGTGTCCTTTGTAGTTTAGACCGTGATAAGCACCTCATTTTGTAGAACTATGTGTGAGCAAACTTGAGCTTATTGTCTCGGTCATCCATTCATCCATTATCTTTAACTGCTTATCCTCCTCCGGGTCACGGGGGGCTGGAGCCGAGCCCAGCGGACATTGGGTGACTGTCTAGTTCAAAATGACCTTACGTTATTTGGGGTAAATATCCCAACAGTAACATGAGAAAATAACACTAACGCTCGGTCAGTTTCCTGTAACTTAGCTATTAAAAAGACAATATGATTAAGTGTCAAATATTGATCAAATTATGCTTTTATAGAAACATTTATGACTAAAACTGCAACTGGCTACAACTTTTCCATCTATTCATTGAGATTCAAGAAGTAGAGGATCACTCCAGGTTGCAGGCAACCACAAACTGAAGCAGAGATCAGACAAGTTGAGGGAAAGAGGTTCGACTAAAACTTGTAATCAGGAATGCAAATAATGCATTGGACGTCTCAGATTGATTTATTCTTTGTTTTATCCGCCTCTTAACATGTGTCTTCCATGTGTGAACGCTTGGTTGTGAATAAAGATGTGCTTTACAATCACGTCTGCCCCCTAGGTAGAAGTGAGGATGAAGAGGAGGAGGAGGAGGAGGAATCTGGAAGGGTTACAGGCAGACGGGTCAGATCAGAAGACCTGGAGAGCAAACGCCCCAAAAGGCCGCGCACTATTCTGACAACTCAACAAAGACGGACCTTTAAAGCCTCCTTTGAGGTCTCGTCTAAGCCCTGCCGAAAGGTAAAGAGTGTTTATTCTCTGTTTAGTAGTCTGGAGGATCTGTAGTTCCTGCCCACATATAACAAAGGCTTTGTTGCACATGTGTTTTTGCATTGAGGGTGTCTCTAACTTGTCGTTTCTCTCGACATTCTTACTGTAATTCCTACAAAAAAATGAGAATTTTAATTCATTTCAATAAGGATTTAACAGACTGTGGTAGAAACGAGCAGGCAACAGAATCATAATTATACAGGGGGTGTCGTTTTCTAGTTTTCATTTAACCAAACAAAATTATTTTCATCTTATTTTTATAGTGAGAACATCTTACATTTATGGAATGTGGACAGAAAACCATTAAATCATGTCACATAACTGTGACATTAATAAAAATTAGCCCAGAACTGTTCAGCTATCTACTAGATGTTTGTACTGCTTTGGGTAGATTGGTAGGTCTGTTATTGCCATAGCTAAATTACAAATAAGACATTAAAACCCCAAAAGAGCAGATATTAAGAAATAAGTCATTTTTAAATGCTTTATCCTTTCCTTCTTGTTTGAGGCGGATTGTTGAAGTAATATAAAAAAAAAAAAGTTCAACCTTCAAGTGACCTCTTCTCTGTTTCTATTTTACAAATTTGACCCTCCCATTCTAACTCTCTCCCCCTTTCCTCCCCCTGAATCTTAATCCAAGGTAAGGGAGACCTTGGCAGCAGAGACTGGTCTGAGCGTCCGGGTTGTGCAGGTCTGGTTCCAGAACCAAAGAGCCAAAGTAATAAAAAGTGCACACACACACACACACACACACACACACACACACACACACACACACACACACATGCACGCACGCATGCACGCTCACACACACACACACACACACACACACACACATCATATGCGCTACTAATAAAAGGAATCTTTCTGCACCATGTTTGTGTGCCAGTGGAAATCAGCCTGGTTATCTCTTCATACAGGAAACTGATGACATCTCACTGCGAGATCACTGCAGATTAATCCCCATATTTCCTCACAAAGTGGGCTCATGTGTGGTTTCCCTCCTCCACTGAAAGATGTCCTTTACCTCACTGTTAATACTTTGCAATTGAGTGAACACAGTCGTACGCCTGGGTGGCAGAGGGGCTGTGGAGTGATACAAATGTTGTACACCAGGCCTGCATGTGAGGTTTATGCCTGCTGCGGCTGCTTGTTTTTCTAGATGAAGAAGCTGGCCAGGAGACAGCAGCAGCAGCAGGAGCAGCATCAAACTCAGGAGCAGCGAGAGCATCCATCACATCACACAGGTATATGGATAACGTTTTAATAACAGCTTTACTCCCATGCAATACTACAGATAAAATATATATATCTCCTTTCAATTAAAAAAATAATATACAATGAAAAATACTTCTATATTTTACAAAATATTTTACCATGTACTAGTGAATTACGAAGTCAAATAAAGCTGAATACCAGATTTATCAGAATCAGAATCAGAACCATTTATTGCCATATATGTTTACACATACAAGGAATTTGTCCTGGCGGGAAGGTGCATACATCTAACATTTAACAATACACATTTAACAGATGTTAAGTCAGTTATAATGGAGCGCTAAAGATACTAAATGGCTGTCGCAACATGAAAGTGGCCCAAAAGCATTACTGTAACAGACAGCAGTAAACACAACTGCTGTGTGTCTCCTGTGTCCCACAGCGCCCTCCTGTGGTGGGTTGACATCTGAGCTGGAGCACCTGGGGTCCTCCTTTCCCCACGTTCAGCAGCAGCAGATGGGACTCACCACGCTGGAGCCACAGGACTATGACATGGACCCCTTCAGGCAGGGCCTGACCCCTCCTCAGATGCCCGGGGATCACATGCACCCCTACGGTAAAAACCTCGGAGCTATCAAACCATGATGGAGAATGACAGTATATGTTTAAAAGTAATGCTCGACAAAGAAAGAACAAAAAAGAACAAATATATATATTATATATGATCTTTTGGCATTTTTTGCAATTTTTTTTAGCAGTGTGAGTTTGTTAATTTAAAATGCACAATAGTTTGTTTATTTTCTCAAGTTTGAACCTCCGTGTCCTGCTCTGTATCCTTGTGCAGTAGGAAAAACTCTCATTTCATTTTTAGCATGTCCCATCAAAAGGTTTTTTTTTTAAAAGAAGAAATGAGTGTCTCTTGGTGATGCGATTCAATTTGTGGAGAAGCTCCGCTTTGCATCAAACTCGTGCAACTTTCTGTCAAGATGTCCAACATAATGTCACATACTGTGGATGGACACAATAGTGGAACATTACAATATAATGCAATTTAACAAAACAACAAACACTGACTTGAATAGAAATCTCCCTAGCACAAAAACATTAACATTATATATTTATGAAGGGATTTTGTATAAGATTTCATCATACTATCAGTTGCTCCGGTTATTTTATCCATCCCTTGTACAGTGCAAACGTTTTTTAAGAGGGCCAGTGTGTTTCATTTATATTGGCAGAAATGGAAAATGTTATTCATGACTATGTTTTCAATGTGTTGTCTATATCTTAAAAAGATCCCTTGATATCTTTAAAATGGAGCGGATCTCCTTTATTCCAGAATAGATCCAAATGCTGGCTCTAGAGAGGGCCTTTTGTGTTTTTACAGTATTTGAAGGCCACTTCTCCGACACACAATGTAAAACCGTGGTGCTGCCAGTCTGACTTCTGTTGCTCCTAAAGTAGTATAATCTTTATATTACATTTCATTTAACTGATGCTTTTATCCAAAGTGACTTACATGATATACAGTAGACACAGCAAAGGTGAGCAATTGGGGTTAAGTGTCTTGCTCAAGGACACAACAACACGGACTGGCTTTTTACTTTTTTGACATACTAGGACTTTTTGACATACTAGGACTTTTTTCATACTTTTTTGACTTTTTGACATACTATGACTTTTTGACATAGTAGGACTTTTTTGACATACTATGACTTTTTTCATAATTTTTTTGACAAATTATCTTTTTTACTTTTTTGACATACTATGCCTTTTTGACATACTATGACTTTTTTCATACTTTTTTTGACAAATTATTTTTTGTAAATAAATCGTCAAAAAAGAATGAAAAAAGTCCTAGTATGTCAAAAAAGTAAAGAAAAGTCATAGGATGTCAAAAAATGTAATTTGTCAAAAAAAGTATAAAAAAGTCATAGGATGTCAAAAAATGTAATTTGTCAAAAAAAGTATATAAAAGTCATAAGATGTCAAAAAATGTAATTTGTCAAAAAATAGGATGTCAAAAAAATGTAATTTGTCAAAAAAGTATAAAAAAGTCATAGGATGTCAAAAAATGTAATTTGTCAAAAAAAGTATATAAAAGTCATAGGATGTCAAAAAATGCAATTTGTCCAAAAAAAGTCATAGGATGTCAAAAAATGTAATTTGTCAAAAAAAGTATATAAAGTCACAGGATGTCAAAAAATGCAATTTGTCCAAAAAAAGTCATAGGATGTCAAAAAATTTAACTTGTCAAAAAAAGTATATAAAAGTCATAGGATGTCAAAAAATGCAATTTGTCCAAAAAAAGTCATAGGATGTCAAAAAATGTAATTTGTCAAAAAAAGTATAAAAAAGTCATTGCATGTCAAAAAATGTAATTTATCAAAAAAAGTATAAAAAAGTCATAGGATGTCAAAAAATGTAATTTGTCAAAAAAAGTATAAAAAAAGTCATTGCATGTCAAAAAATATAATTTGTCAAAAAAAGTATATAAAAGTCATAGGATGTCAAAAAATGCAATTTGTCCCAAAAAAGTATATAAAAGTCATTGCATGTCAAAAAATGTAAATTATCAAAAAAAGTATGAAAAAGTCATAGGATGTCAAAAAATGTAATTTGTCAAAAAAAGTATATAAAAGTCATAGAATGTCAAAAAATGCAATTTGTCCAAAAAAAGTCATAGGATGTCAAAAAATTTGATTTGTCAAAAAAAGTATATAAAAGTCATAGGATGTCAAAAAATGCAATTTGTCCAAAAAAAGTCATAGGATGTCAAAAAATGTAATTTGTCAAAAAAAGTATAAAAAAGTCATTGCATGTCAAAAAATATAATTTGTCAAAAAAAGTATATAAAAGTCATAGGATGTCAAAAAATGCAATTTGTCCCAAAAAAGTATATAAAAGTCATTGCATGTCAAAAAATGTAATTTATCAAAAAAAGTATTAAAAAGTCATAGGATGTCAAAAAATGTAATTTGTCAAAAAAAGTATAAAAAAGTCATTGCATGTCAAAAAATATAATTTGTCAAAAAAAGTATATAAAAGTCATAGGATGTCAAAAAATGCAATTTGTCCCAAAAAAGTATATAAAAGTCATTGCATGTCAAAAAATGTAATTTATCAAAAAAAGTATATAAAAGTCATAGGATGTCAAAAAATTTAATTTATCAAAAAAAGTATAAAAAAGTCATAGGATGTCAAAAAAGTATAAAAAAATAATTTGTCAAAGAAAGTATAAAAAAGTCATAGCATGTCAAAAAATATAATTTGTCAAAAAAGTATAAAAAAGTCATAGGATGTCAAAAAATTTAATTTGTCAAAAAAAGTATATAAAAGTCATAGGGTGTCAAAAAATGCAATTTGTCCAAAAAAAGTCATAGGATGTCAAAAAATTTAATTTGTCAAAAAAGTATATAAAAGTCATAGGATGTCAAAAAATACAATTTGTCCAAAAAAAGTAATAGGATGTCAAAAAATTTAATTTGTCAAAAAAAGTATAAAAAAGTCATTGCATGTCAAAAAATATAATTTGTCAAAAAAAGTATATAAAAGTCATAGGATGTCAAAAAATGCAATTTGTCCCAAAAAAGTATATAAAAGTCATTGCATGTCAAAAAATGTAATTTATCAAAAAAAGTATAAAAAAGTCATAGGATGTCAAAAAATTTAATTTGTCAAAAAAAGTATGAAAAAAGTCATAGGATGTCAAAAAATTTAATTTATCAAAAAAAGTATAAAAAAGTCATAGGATGTCAAAAAAGTATAAAAAAATAATTTGTCAAAAAAAGTATGAAAAAAGTCATAGGATGTCAAAAAATGTAATTTATCAAAAAAAGTATAAAAAAGTCATAGGATGTCAAAAAAGTATAAAAAAATAATTTGTCAAAAAAAGTATGAAAAAATTCCTAGTATGTGAAAAAATTTAATTTGTCAAAAAAAGTATGAAAAAAGTCATAGGATGTCAAAAAATGTAATTTATCAAAAAAAGTATAAAAAAGTCATAGGATGTCAAAAAAGTATAAAAAAATAATTTGTCAAAAAAAGTATGAAAAAATCATAGGATGTCAAAAAATTTAATTTGTCAAAAAAGTATGAAATAATTCCTAGTATGTAAAAAAAGTAAAAAAAATAATTTGTCAAAAAAAGTATGAAAAAATCATAGGATGTCAAAAGAAAAGTATATAATGTAAAAAAATTGAATTTGTCAAAAAAAGTATAAAAAAGTCATAGGATGTCAACAAATGTAATTTGTCAAAAAAAGTATATAAAAGTCATAGGAAGTCAAAAAATTTAATTTGTCAAAAAAAGTATATAAAAGTCATAGGATGTCAAAAAATGTAATTTGTCAAAAAAAGTGTAAAAAATTCATAGGATGTCAAAAAATGTAATTTGTCAAAAAAAGTCATAGGATGTCAAAACATTTAAATTTGTCAAAAAAAGTATATAAAAGTCATAGGATGTCAAAAAATGTAATTTGTCAAAAAAAGTGTAAAAAAGTCATAGGATGTCAAAAAATGTAATTTGTCAAAAAAAGTCATAGGATGTCAAAACATTTAAATTTGTCAAAAAAAGTATATAAAAGTCATAGGATGTCAAAAAATGTAATTTATCAAAAAAATTATTTAAAAGTCATAGGATGTCAAAAAATGTAAATTTGTCAAAAAAAGTATATAAAAAACATAGGATGTCAAAAAATTTAATTTGTCAAAAAAAGTATATAAAAGTCATAGGATGTCAAAAAATGTAATTTGTCAAAAAAAGTATATAAAAGTCATAGGATGTCAAAAAATGTAATTTGTCAAAAAAAGTGTAAAAAAGTCATAGGATGTCAAAAAATATAATTTGTCAAAAAAAGTCATAGGATGTCAAAACATTTAAATTTCTCAAAAAAAGTATATAAAAGTCATAGGATGTCAAAAAATGTAGTTTATCAAAAAAATTATTTAAAAGTCATAGGATGTCAAAAAATTTAATTTATCAAAAAAAGTATAAAAAAGTCATAGCATGTCAAAAAATATAATTTGTCAAAAAAATTCATAGGATGTCAAAAAATGGGTTTTGTCAAAAAAAGTATATAAAAGTCATAGGATGTCAAAAAATGTAATTTGTCAAAAAAAGTATTAAAAAGTCATAGGATGTCAAAAAAGTATGAAAAAATAATTTGTCAAAAAAAGTATGAAAAAAGTCATAGGATGTCAAAAAATTGAATTTGTCAAAAAAAGTATAAAAAAGTCCTAGTATGTCAAAAAGTCCTAAAGTTGGTTGCAATCTGCAAGCTAGATGCCTTCAAATCCTGAGCACTGCCCCTTTAAAGTCCCTCACAACTCCAAAATGTATTTTTGACTTGAGGGAGCACTTCCATAAAGTTGGGTCAAAGGTCGATGGTCAAAATTGATAAAGCAGAGGCTGAAGCAGAAGACAGACATTAAACAACTGTGTTTACAGGCTGAACAGTACTGACATTGTGTCTTCCTTAGGTTTTAAGGGTCTGTATGGCGACATGGACAGAGACCCTCTGTGCCATGTGGCTGACAGCGACTGCCTGTCCCTGGGTGACTCCTCTCTGCTCACCCCTATCGACCGCCTCTACTCCATGCAGGACTCTTACTTTACCTCCTGAGGTCAAAGGTCGGACTCAGTGAGAAGCGGCATGTCTCCCTCACTCTGCAGTCGCATCATTTACCTGTCTGTACCGTGCACACGGTGGTGGTTGCAGAATCACCGCCAAGGGGACGTGGGTACACGGTGACACCATGCAATATACCACGTGCACGTGCATATAAACATGTGACACTACTGCCTCTTATGCTTCACAATCCCCCGGTACGATGCAGGCTCCTGTGTATGCACGACACTGTTGGACCTCTCTCACTATGTTTGAATGTTAGATTATGATATTATAACGGCATCTACTAATGTAAATAACTGTTTGGGTGTGTATTTGTATTTATTCTCACAATGTGTGTATGCCGTTCATCTTGAATGAATCAACGAGGATCAATAAATGATGGTTACGAAACAGTGAATATTTAGTATAATGGCATATAGAGCACGGTGCTCCGGCTGATTTATGATGGGGAAGGGGTATTCATGGTGGGGGTTAGAGCCGGGTCAGTCCATCCTCGGTGCTTATCGGTCCAATCTAGGTGACAGGTCAGCGAGACATCTTCCCTTGGCTGTCGGGTGGATCATCAGATTGTGAAATGCGGGGCTATGACAGCTGTATGGGTCAGTGGCGGGTAAGCATCACATCCACGCCGCCATCATCAACGCTCACATTGTGCTCCTCTCGGTCAAAGGCCCTCGCTGCATTTTTCTGCCTTTTCCTTCCTCCAGTTGTGGAGGGCGGGAGGCGAGTTGGGGGGGACCACCCAGGCGCTGTGCCCAGCTGGAATGCACCAATCCCGGGGAGTACGGCGGAGAAAACCCAGGGTGGGGGCTCCAGACAACGGAGGGGCTGAAAGCTGTTTCAGGGGAGAATGTCCAGGGTGACACCGAGATATGAAGCCCCACTGTATGGAGTGCCTCCTTGCCCCAGCCATGAACCCTCTCCTGGACCCATCTCATATTTCCCACTATGAAATCAGACCTTGCAGAGCAGAGAGCGCAAGTCAATGGTCAGGAACAATCTAACTGTCTGTCACCGTGGTATGCTGCTGCCAACCAGAGCTACAGAAGTGTGCAGCAGAGTATACTAAGTGTGTGTTTCTTTGAGTCTGCCTTTGTATCTGTGTCTGTATCGGCTCTAAGTGTCCGCCATGCGCGCGTGTCTGTGTGCTCATGGGTTTGGTGGAACAACACTCTTTGTTGTCGGGACTAAAGTATCGTAATGTGGTTCCTGGTATCTTTAGAGGTAGATGAAGGGAGAGTAGCCAGACTTAAATATCAGGGAAGGAAGCCAAGGTGGTCACCTGCAGGGCTTTTTCCCCTTCTTGTGCGCGAGTCTGTGCACAGTTGGCACGCATATACGGTTGCCAGCAGCAGTGGGTGGGAGGAGAAAAATAATCAAACCGTGATCATACGGCCACAGCAGGTAGCAATAACCTCATTATTATTCTGATGGTAGCCAAACAGTTTCCTGTCGACAGTGTGGTTATTTATTGCACCCTTCATGCCAACCACAGGCCACAAACCCTCTGTCTTTTAACCGCTATAATTGGCGTCACGCTGTTGCAGCGCCAAGACAGATGCACACGCTTTGCTGAAGATACTCCGTTGGCCTCTGCCAGCACAAGTCTGGGGGGCTACTGTTGGCACAAACACACAGGGAAGAGTCTACACATTAGATACAGCCATACAATAGAAACTCCATACTTAAACAGACAATGGACCTAAATGGGTAAGTATAACATGTATAGCAGCCCTAATGTGAACCATGTTGTTATCACCATGTGAGTCACAGTCACTACAATACGTAGTTAATGTGGATTTCCGCTAAACGTGGGATCAGTGCCCAGTGTGACTGCTAATAGATCACCTCATTGCCACTCAGTGACGGGAGCTTTCTGCTCACTAAATGTGCTAAACTCACACTTTGTGGCAGTTTGGTGATCTCAGAGGTTTTCTGGCAGTTCTCCAGTTGACCCCAAAGTATTGGTTCTTATTGAGGAGGTCAAATGTGGGTACTGTGAGCTGCAAGGGAGGCCAGCAGCAACACAGGGTCACCAAATTACACTGAGCACGGACAGCAAAGAACGCCAACCCTGATCACACGCCTAATAAAATAAAATAGGTCTGATTCAGGACCTTTTGATTTGTTTATTGGAAATCAAGCAATATACAAGCAAACTTTACTTTCTGTCTTTAAAAATGAAAGTGGGAAGATTTTCATGCAAATTGAAATCACAGTTAAGGTGAAGCTCTAATCCTAGTGTAATCTTTTGGTACCAGTATTATACAATAACTACCAGGATTCATACAGCAACAGCAAGCAATAGCCTGCAGTATTTAAAATGATTTGCTGGAAGAAAAAAAAAATTAGGCATCAAAATCAAACGCTGGATTCTCTCTGTCTCCCCATTCAGCTGCATCAGACATGTTTGTTTTTCCTGCAAAGATCAGAAGCGAGGATCAGGGATACGCTGTGAGCTCTACAGCATGATGTATGTGTTTGCATGAAACTGCACGGCAGCACTACTCTTCTCACCTCTTTTCTTAAATCGCTTTATAACCAACAAAGCCAGTCCTATCAGGACAAGAGGCACGACTACGGAGGCCACGCCCACAGCTGCAGACAGCAGCATGGCAGTCCCCACTGGCATGCCTTCCAAAGTACACATAAGGATCACAGTCAATGCAATATTATTTATTATATCTTCTCTGCATGTTTCTTGATCCACAGATTATTCATCACAATTCCACCACTTTGGTCCCGTCTGTAATATATAAACCAGTATTTGATGGATTACCTTGAAAGTTTGCACAAACATTCATGGTTAAGATGGATTCTAATGATCTTGGTGGCGTTCCCTCTATAGCACCACTGGGAGGTCAAGGCTTTCATCATCTACCTGATGATTTCGGTGACCCCCTGGACTTCTCCTCTAGCGCCACGCATTTATGTCAAATGTCCAATAATTTGGTTTATAATCAAGTCCATGCTAAACTAATGAAAATCCCATGACATCAGCCTTAGTTGTAGTTTTAATTTTGTATTATTTAGATTTAAAAACATTACTTAAAATCAGGATGTTAGCATTGGCATGTGATCATGCAAACACATTTAATGTATTTCTCTTTATTCAAAAGGCACCATGTACAGTGCAAACATAAATGTCACCATTTGATGTACCAGATTATAGCTTCAGCTAATTGGCATCTGTAATCCCTTGACAGGTCATAACAAACATAACACAATAGTTGAGAAGAACACACACGACACACAATACAAAGCTACAGAGCAGCACATTCAAAGTAAGACATCAATGTACCTGTGCAGCTAGGCCGGCTGTCGTTCCAAAACCCAGAGGAGGAGCAGATCAGCAGCTCGGTGCCGTTCAGGGAGAATCCCTCATCACAGGAGAAAAGACACCGGGAGCTGAAGCTGAAGTTCCCCAGAGGATGGGAGCAGTTCATGGACAGGGATAAAGACAAGGCCCGAATGGCTTCACACCGTACAGCTGAGGTGTGGAAAGGACGGACATTATAAAGACTGATATTGGATCAGCTGCGCATGACAAAGGGAAGTTCAGGGTATTGTGAGCACTCACGTTGGCATGTGGGTAGATCTTGACTCCAGTAACCTGAGTTGTTGCACGTCATAGTTGGCGATCCTCTCCGCCAGAAGCCCTCATTACATTCAAAGTCACAGTGGGAGTCGTAGCTGTAAGGGGCGTATGGGTGACTGCAATTCATCCTCCCATGTTGTGGAGCTGTGGCCAGTAGAGGGCATGGCTGTGCTGCGGATACCGAACAAATACGACTGCTTCAGACCAAATAGTCCTCATCTTCTGGGTATTCCCTTCAAGGCCTAATTATTCATTCAGGACGAGACACGTTAATGACACAGCTGGTGTGGTGTGAAGTAAATGAATGTACAGACAGTGAACCCACATTCCAAATCACAAGTGTACAGTAATGTGCACACAGCAGGAGGGAATATGCCAAGTGCATCTCCAATGTTACATAATGATTTATTACCCAGACAGTGGGGTATTTCTCTGCTCCACATGCCCACGGAGGTGCACTCTGTGTCAGCTGTGCCTTTCAGGACAAAGCCTTCCTCACAGGTGGATGTGCACTGAGAACCGAAGCTGAACTCTCCATGAGGGTCAGAGCAGGAAAAGGATCCATGAGAGGGAGCGCTCACAGCGGGACAGCTTTTAGCTGCAGGGGAACAAGGAGGAGAACCAAATATGTTTAAGAGCTTCACATGGTAAAGAGCCATCCATTAAACGAGAAGCTCCTCTGTGGAAAACAGATCATTATAGAGGTTTATCTTTATGTTGTTATTTGTTTTACCCAAGCAACGAGGGATGTGTGCGCTCCATGTGCCCAGAGAGGTGCACTCTGTGTCGGCCGTCCCATTGAGGAGGAAACCCTCCTCACAAGCTGACGTGCACCGTGAAGCAAAACTGAACTCTTCATGAGGATCAGAGCAGTTTAAGGAGCCATGAAAGGGAGCGCTCAGGGTCGGACATCTCTTAGCTGGAGAGGAACAGAGAGAAGGAAAGAGCTTGGTATTGAATTACAGTCAAAACATCAAAAACATTAAATTCAAAGCTCTTCTATGGATTATAATCAATAAATAATTATACCCAAGCAATGTGGGATGACGGTGCTCCACACACTCAGAGAGGTGCACTCTGTGTCGGCCGTCCCATTGAGGAGGAAACCCTCCTCACAAGCTGATGTGCACCGTGAAGCAAAGCTGAACTCTCCATGAGGATCAGAGCAGTTTAAGGATCCATGAGAGGGAGCGCTCACAGCGGGACATCTTGTAGCTGCAGGGGAACAAGGAGAAGGAGAAGCAAATATATGGAACAGCTTTACACAGTAAAGATGTACTCAAGCCATCCAAACCATTCAATTAAGAGCTCCTCTGTGGAAAACAGATCAATATAGAGGTTTATAGTCTTTCTGTTTTTGTTTTTTTACCCAAGCAACGAGGGATGTGTGCGCTCCATGTGCCCAGAGAGGTGCACTCTGTGTCGGCCGTCCCATTGAGGAGGAAACCCTCCTCACAAGCTGACGTGCACCGAGAAGCAAAACTGAACTCTTCATGAGGATCAGAGCAGTTTAAGGAGCCATGAGAGGGAGCGCTCAGGGTCGGACATCTTTTAGCTGGAGAGGGAACGGAGAGAAGGAAAGAGCTTTACTTCGTACAGAATTACAGTCAAAACATCAAAACCATTCAATTCAATGTTCTTCTATGGATTATAATCAATAAATAATTATACACTTTACCCAAGCAATGTGGGATGACTGTGCTCCACGCACCCATGGAGGTGCACTCTGTGTCAGCCGTCCCATTCAGGAGAAAACCCTCCATACATGTTGACGTGCACCGAGAACCAAAGCTGAACTCTTCATGTGGATCAGAGCAGTTTAAGGATCCATGAGAGGGAGCGCTCACAGCGGGACATCTTGTAGCTGCAGGGGAACAAGGAGAAGGAGAACCCAATACATGGAACCGCTTTACACGGCATCAAGCCATCCAAACCATTCAATTAAGAGCTCCTTTGTGGAAAACAGATCATTACAGAGGTTTATCTTTATGTTGTTATTTGTTTTACCCAAGCAACGAGGGATGTGTGCGCTCCATGTGCCCAGAGAGGTGCACTCTGTGTCGGCCGTCCCATTGAGGAGGAAACCCTCCTCACAAGCTGACGTGCACCGTGAAGCAAAACTGAACTCTCCATGAGGATCAGAGCAGTTTAAGGAGCCATGAGAGGGAGCGCTCAGGGTCGGACATCTTTTAGCTGGAGAGGAACAGAGAGAAGGAAAGAGCTTGGTATTGAATTACAGTCAAAACATCGAAACCATTCAATTCAAAGCTCAAAATTATCAATAAATAATTTTACACTTTACCCAAGCAATGTGGGATGACTGTGCTCCACGCACCCATGGAGGTGCACTCTGTTTCAGCCGTCCCATTCAGGAGAAAACCCTCCATACATGTTGACGTGCACCGAGAACCAAAGCTGAACTCTTCATGTGGATCAGAGCAGTTTAAGGAGCCATGAGAGGGAGCGCTCAGGGTCGGACATCTCTTAGCTGGAGAGGGAACAGAGACAAGGGGAGACAGAAACAATATACATTTTCAAGTGTAAAATGATACCAGAAATAAAGATCATGAGGCTGACGTTCTATTTAGTTGTTTCATGTTTTTTACCCAGGCAATGTGGTAAGTCTGCGCTCCACATGCCCAGGGAGGTGCACTCAGTGCTGGCTGTCCCATTTGGTAGAAAGCCCTCGTCACAGGCTGCCGTGCACACAGAACCAAAGCTGAAGGAACCATTTGGGTCCGAACATGTAGGGGAGCCATGAGGAATATCTATTGGGTTACATCTCTTTGCTGGAAGAAATCAGGGGAGAGACTATTACACACACACACACACACACACAAAGGAAAAAAATAAATGGAAAAGGAGAAATGATAACAGACTTAATCTTCTGGGTTCATACCCTGGCAAACAGGAAGTGCATGACTCCAGTTGCCCTGTGAAGAACATGTCGTCACGTTTGAGCCAATCAGATCAAATCCTTGTTCGCATTGCAAAGTGCATATTGAGCCATAGCTGTTCTCTCCTAAAGGGTCCTGACATTGCATGGAGGCGTGGGGCGGAGCCTTTAGACTGCTGCACTGCACCACTGGAGAAGAAGAAGAAGAAACACCATCACTCATCAGAGCAGGAAGCTTGTGTTGCCTTCAGGGAGCCCTGACATGATTCCTGTGACCCGCCTGCACATGTAGGTGTCGGGTTGCTCCATTGTCCCGAGGCCAGACAGGTGAACGTGTCCTCTCTGGTCAGGTAGTAGCCTTCCTGGCAGGTGAAGTTACACCGCGAGCCGAAGGAGAAAGGCTCCAGGGCGTCCACACATGTCACGTTGCCCGCGACAGGAAAGAAAATGGGGGAGCACTTTTTAACTGTGGTGGGATAGAGATACAAATCACACTCAGGCCACTCAATTGAAGTCAATGTTCCTGTGAGATATGTCCGTTAGAGCAACTGTGTATTATGACTCCACCTTTATAAACATATTATGTGCATGAGGTGGGGGAATTGAATAACCATGCTGACATGATTTACAGCCAGGAAACCGTATCTACCTTCCCGCATTAAATCACAATGTTTGTTTCAGAATGCAGACAAATGAGTGTGAAGTAAAGTGACGACAGGTGTGACCTGAACCTAATCGGCTGTGCAGTCTGGACAGGATGTGACTTCACATTGAGTCAATTTATTAACAGGGGTAAAGTTGAACAAAAAAGAAAGTTACATAAAAAGTTTCAGTTGGAGAGAAATTCACAAAAAACATTCAGATAGAAAATAAAACGACTAAATACTACTAATAGTAAATTACTGAGTCCATTCAAAATGTCCCTCTGGGGACATTACAGTGTATTGTTTCCTATCACATCATAAAACATGATTGGGTTTAATTTTACACTCAAAGATGATGACACTTTACTTGTGCATGCGTGGACGCTGGCCGTCCATTGGCCCATGCGGTCGCAACGTATCCGGTCGGGCCCGCTGTGCCCATAGCCCTCATCACACCTGACCTCGCAGGTGGAGTTGTAGCTGTAGGGGGCGATGGGGTGGCTGCAGCTCACACTACCTGCTCTGATGCTGGTGTGGTTCAGAACTGGACACCGTTCGACTAAGACAGGCAGGGAGAAACACGTTCCTTGTGACTTTGACAAGTGGAATTAACAAATGCGTTGGCGTTGTTGCGATGCAGTCGACACACCTTGGCACAGAGGGACAGGGTGGCTCCACCGCCCGCCGGCTTGGCATCGCAGTTGTGGCACGCCGACCAACTGAAAGCCAAGTTCACAGTGGAAACGGCAGGAAGAGTTGAAACGATTGGACCCATGGGGATGGGAACAGTAGTGAGAACCTCGTTCTGGATCCAGCAAGGGTGTGCATGCGATCGCTGAAGAACAAAAGAATAAAGATAGATATATTATTATAACTTAGAGGTCATGGTTGGCTTTAGGGGAGACACCCCCAGTGAAAAGAGCAAATTCATATAAGTTCATTCTTAATATACAGTTAGGTCCATAAATATTTGGACATTGACACATTTTTCATTATTTTGGCTCTGTACACCACAACAATGGAGTTGAAATGAAAAAATCAAGATGTGCTTTAAGTGCAGACTTTCAGCTTTAATTTGAGGGTATTTACATCCAAATCAGGTGAACGGTGTAGGAATTACAACAAATTAAAATGTGGCCACCCTCTTTTTAAGGGACCAAAAGTAATTGGACAAATTAATATAATCATAAATCTAATTGTCACTTTTAATACTTTGTTGAAAATCCTTTGCAGTCAATGACAGCCTGAAGTCTGGATTCCATAGACCTCACCAGACGCTGGGTTTCGTCCCTGGTGATGCTCTGCCAGGCCTCTACTGCAACCGTCTTCAGTTCCTGCTGGTTCTTGGGGCATTTTCCCTTCAGTTTTGTCTTCAGCAAGTGAAATGCATGCTCAATTGGATTCAGGTCAGGTGATTGACTTGGCCATTGCAGAACATTCCACTTCTTTGCCTTAAAAAACTCCTGGGTTGCTTTCGCAGTATGCTTCGGGTCATTGTCCATCTGCACTGTGAAGCGCCGTCCAATGAGTTCTGAAGCATTTGGCTGAATATGAGCAGATAATATTGCCCAAAACACTTCCGAATTCATGCTGCTACTTTTGTCAGCAGTCACATCATCAATAAATACGAGGGAACCAGTTCCATTGGCAGCCATACATGCCCACGCCATAACACTACCTCCACCATGCTTCACTGATGAGGTGGTATGCTTTGGATCATGAGCAGTTCCTTTCCTTCTCCATACTCTTCTCTTCCCATCATTCTGGTACAAGTTTATCTTCGTCTCATCTGTCCATAGGATGTTCTTCCAGAACTGTACAGGCTCTTTTAGATGTTTTTTGGCAAACTCTAATCTGGTCTTCCTGTTTTTGAGGCTCACCAATGGTTTACATCTTGTGGTGAACCCTCTGTATTTACTCTGGTGAAGTCTTCACTTGATTTTCGACTTTGACACAGATACACCTACCTCCTGGAGAGTGTTCTTGATCTGGCCAACTGTTGTGAAGGGGTTTTTCTTCACCAGGGAAATGATTATTCTGTCATCCACCACAGTTGTCTTCTGTGGTCTTCCAAGTCTTTTGGTGCTGCTGAGCTCACCAGTGCGTTCTTTCTTCTTAAGAATGTACCAAACAGTTGATTTGGCCACACCTAATGTGTCTGCTATCTCTCTGATGGTTTTGTTTTGATTTTTCAGCCTAATGATGGCTTGCTTCACTGATAGTGACAGCTCTTTGGACTTAATATTGAAAGTTGACCGCAACAGATTCCAAACACAAATACCACACCTGAAATGAACCCAAGACCCTTTTATCTACTCCTTGTAAATGAAATATCGAGGGAATTACACACACCTGACCTTGAAACAGCTGATCAGCCAATTGTCCAATTACTTTTGGTCCCTTAAAAAGAGGGTGGCCACATTTGAATTTGTTGTAATTCCTACACCGTTCACCTGATTTGGATGTAAATACCCTCAAATTAAAGCTGAAAGTCTGCACTTAAAGCACATCTTGATTTTTTCATTACAACTCCATTGTTGTGGTGTACAGAGCCAAAATAATGAAAAATGTGTCAATGTCCAAATATTTATGGACCTAACTGTATCACCATGAAACTTGCCCAGTTGATATCTTAGATTAGAACAATTATGTTTTTGTAGTGTACGTTTTTTGGATCTGCAAATTAAACTTTATCTTTATCTTAAATTTGTGTGACTCTGGATACATTTCCAGAAGATAAATCTGAACATTGGATGGAGCTTTGCAAAAATGTTGTCATAGTTTTAGGAATAAAATGTTAAATTAAATAAATCAGGCTTTGAATACTATGTGAATAAAATCCTCTCTAAAAAACTACAGAATATGGATGGGAATGAAACTGGAAAGTTTGGTGAATTTATAAGTGCTACTTCAGTGGAGATTTCCAGAAACAAAACTCACATAAGGAAACTAAACCTAAATACGTTTAGCAACACACTACAGGAGGGTAAACATTGTTGAATAGATATCACCATAAAACCTCTCTAGTCGACAATTCTTTTTTTAATTATTATGACTCATTATCTAATGCTAACTTTTGTGAATTTAGAGGGAACTCTACAGATGCAAATAGACAACATATTAAAATGAATCCCTTTAATGTGTATTTCGGATGTTTTCTTTCCACTAATAAGAAATAAGACACATTCTGGAAGAAAAATAGCCCAAAATCTCAAAATAGACCAACACATAACAAAACAATGCATCATAAAAACAAGTTGGCTCACCCTGTTCGCACCGTGACCCCAGGAAACCAGGATGGCACCGGCAGGTATAGTTTCCTATGGTCTCCACACAGTCTGCATTGGCACTGCAGGAGTCCTTCGTACATGAGGCTAACACACACACACACACACACACACACACACACACACACACACACACACACACACACAGAGGGTGATCTCATGGCCTATAATAAGTCTACAGGAGTCAGTAAATGTGTCCATCAAGTGTTTTACCAGAGTAGCAGATGGTTCCCTTCTTCTTTCGACAGCTCTCGTTGTTCCACTTGGCCGTGTCTTTCGCCCTCTTGATGTAAATCTCCACACAGTCCTGAGCTGCTATGTTATCTGGCTCCTCCGACGCCCAATTCTGGGCATCTTTGGGCACCTTCTCATTGGTTTCTTCCCAGACCCACTCTTCGCCCTTTTTGCCGACGCCTATCCAGTAGTATCCTCGGTTAAACGGCAGCATATTGTTCATGAAGTCGTTCTCCGCCTGGTTCCGGATGGGCACCAGGTCTGTGAAGTGCTGCTGGCACCACTTGCGGGCCTCAAGCCATCCACGGTTGGGAGTGGTGCTGTAGTTGTAGGTCCAAGCCTGCGCTCCTCCTCCGCTGCTCAGGTCTACGATTAGGTTCAGACACAATAAGACGAAGAAGAAGAGGAGCCTGAAAGAGTTTGATTCCTGTAAGATTATGCAGACCTACCTTGGACGAATACAATGAATGTAACTACCAGTAACATGTGACGCAGGCTTTGTCTATCAACTGGTTCTTGAAACATCTGAAATAGAGAGATTTACTGTTTTCATAACCGCATAAAAGTGTGAAACTTAAGTCACTCAATCTTGCCGTGTAATCTTGCATGTACTCACTTTGCTGACAATCAATTGCAAAGTGGTAGTAATTGTCCTGCAGGGAATTAGTCAATGACCAATGTTGTAATATCACATTTTACTGTAATTTCCTTTCAGGAAGGACACCACCCATAAGTGACCCAAACACACATGCACCACACACATACAGACACACGTGTTGCAAGATTCATTTTATTTAATTAGACAATTAATAAAGATACCACAGGGATTTGCCTCTAATGTTAAATACATTTACTTATGGATGATCTGAGAATGAATAACATACATATACTTTATATCCATGCAGAATATCCAAATAAAGCTTTAACATACAGTTTATGAGACAAAACACTTAGCTAACTGATTATTCTAGCATACAGCATGTGCAGCCGGTTTAGGTTTATGTAATAACCATGCACAAAAATGAATATGAGTATCTGCATTTGGGTCATTATAGATATATATTGATAAAACATAAGCGAGGTCCCAGTTGTCCGTCATCCCTGTGCCTCATTGGATGGACTTGTCGCTTCTTCAGCCTGCCTGTGAGAGACGAGCAGATCGACATCACAGTTTACGTTACATATTTAGGCCTTTCTTTGGGAACAGAAGCAGTAAACTAACATTTGAGTGTCTCAACTTTGCAAATATTGAGCGTGCGTAAATGGGTGGAGTACATTTCAACACTGACCTTTCTTGGGCAACTTTCTTTCCTGTGAGAAATGAACAGACAAACAGATCACTATGGAGGTCTGTTGCAACAACATGCATCTCTATTTCTCTGGAGTGTGATTGAGAGACACTAACGTTTTCTGTGCCTCATGCAGCAAAAACAGATGCAGAAGAAGGATGAGAAGGCTGCACACCCACCCACAGCCATCAGAGCCTTTTTATAGCCTAGGAAGATGAGAAAGCACTTTTTTATCCTGAGTCATGGAAAACTTTTCAACTACAACTGCTTCTACCGCCCATAATAATTATAATAATAATAACTCACCACAAGCAGAGAAACAGCAAAATCAGTACAATGGTTGAAATGACTTCAAACAATTACTTGCACAATAAGGTCTCGGGCCGCTCCAGACCCCGGTGACCCCACAGGTGACATCCTGCCAGCCTGTCATCAGGAAGCCTAGGTGGCATTTAACTCGACAGGTTGAGTTGAATGTCGGCTTTTCACCCAAGCAGTGAAGGTATCCATCATCAGGCAGAGACAGAGGGGGGCATTCCACAGCTGGGGGGCACATACAGGTTCAGGTTTACTAGGGATGCAGTGATGTCGCCTTCTACTGTCATAACAATACACAGCACATACATGCTGATGCAAGTATTTTTGATCAGTACTTTTAGTGTGAGCCTCAGGAAACAGAGGATACAGATGCTCGGCTTGTGATGACATATTTTGCTCGAAAAAGACGTTTCACTTTCTGAAGAAGCGCAGTGTCAGGCTGAGGAAGCACATAGTGAAGCCCATAACTTTGACTTATTACTGCGATACAAATATACAACTCAAAATGTTGACGGTGATAGTTTTCAGGTTGATAATTGTCAGGAATTTGAAAGGCTTCTTAGCGTACAAGAGCACATTGGATTTTGAATTATTGGAGAAAATAAGCTCTGTGGCAAACAAACATTTATGATGTGTTTTGTTCAGCAAGATGATCTTCACAAATGAACATCACTTGTTATGATGTTTTAAGCAGAAATGCAATATACTATATATATATATATATATATATATATATATATAACTAATTTACGGGTTTTGGGACTCAATCCTGCAGCGCTTTATTATGGTTACAGTGACCAAAACATTTCAGTGTAAAAATGGGCATGTTAGATATTTAAGATTAAAAATAAAAGTGAACCTTTTCTTTAATTACACATCCAGAGAGCTACCTCCTCACCTGTCTGGCACTTGTTTCCCGTGAAGCCAGGTTCACAGAGGCAGGTTACGTTATTTATGGTCTCCTGGCATCTTCCTCTGTCGCATGTTGTTGCCGTACATTGGGCTGTTAAGAAAAAACGTGCAATGCTAAAACAACTCCTTTTGAAACTGTACCAACCAACAAAATCAATCAGCTTCACATACCTTCATAGCAAACAGGGGATTTCCAATTGGCGCACTTCTCATCGTTCCACTTCCCTCTGTTTTGTCCTGTTTTCACGTAGAGCTCCACGCAAAACTCGTTGTGGTGGTTGTTGTTGGGCTCGTTTGCTGCCCATGAATGTTCACCGATCCACGTGCTGTTATTCCCAATCCAGGTCCAAGTCTCATTCTTCAGGTTTTTAGTGATTCCAATCCAATAATATGGACTATTGGGTCTGTTCGGCAGAAAGGAGACCAGATAGTCGTTCTCCATCTGGTTCTGGATGACCACCATGTCTGTGTAATTGCGCTGGCACCACTGTCGGGCCTCGGTCCAGGTCATAGTTGTGTTTGAGTAATGATACATCCAGCCCACGCTAGTCTCGGCCAAGATGCCTAATGTGCATTTTGAAAGAAATTAAGTTAAGAACAACTCCAGAGTGATAATTCATCATTAAATTTTGCATTAATGCTCAAACTACTCACCAAGGAGGACGATTAACATCAACTTCATTTTCATTGAGGGACCTACAAAGAAGAAAGAATCAGGAAACAAATATTGATGACTTCCATCATATAAAATAGTGGAATAAGAATACTTACCCAGCTGGTATTTTGGAATATAAGCAATGTTTTTTCTAAATGATATGAAAATGCTTGCTACTTAAGTTAAATTGCTTTCCGAATCATATTGAATATAAAACTTCATCCCAAAGAGTTTCAGTAAGTGGATGTTAGTTTGGTGCCAGCAGGGCTTTTATATTTCTCTTAGGTTATTCAGCCCAACATTATCATATAATACCTGGAAGTTTACTTTACAGAGTGGATGCATGTGATGAATGAATTACTGACATTATGACCTCTTATACCTGAACAAGACTTTTGGGAAATACCCTTTGTTTCCTGTAAACGTGGAGCAAATCAGGGGCCGATTCTTTTCAATAAAAGAGAAAACATTCAAATATAATTAAAGTAAAGCACAGTGACGGTCAGAATGTTGTAACCGATATGTGTAAATAATTACTTGCAAAAAAGAGAATTTTTAAAGGGTTATCTCATCTAGCCTAGTTTGTTTTAATTAATTGAATATTCTTAGTTGTTTTGTTTAGGCAATACGTTCCTTTATTACATTTACTTAGAGAACAAATTCTCTTTTTAAAACTTGTTGCATGCGGTACATACTAGCACCATGGATTAAAGCCTTTCCCTTCGCTAGCTGGCCGTTTTTACTGACATGTTGTGAATTTAAGTGCCCGCCCATGAGGTCTTCAGCCTTCAATTGAAGACATCGGATCTATTTATGTTTCTGCTGAAGTGCTGACATAAAAGAATCTGGTGAAACAAACATTGGTGATGATCTGTAAAACTGATTAGCTCAGCAATATGGCTCTTCCTGCAGCCTCTCAGTGTTATTCATCTCTTTTTTTGACTGTTATGGAGGGGGCAGAAACAGACCAGAGGTCTGTATTGTATTTGTAAAAAGGTTTTTCCTGGACTTCTGATAAAACACACGAGGTCCTGCAATGTCAGGATAAAGGTTCCTACTCAAAGTGTGGGAATATGTTGGTGTTGCGTGTGGAGGTGATGGCTGAACCGTCTACAGTAACAGTGTACCAGCAAATATATTTCTGTTTTCTAAACTGACAGTACAGATATGTGTCATGATACTGGAAGACGCAGAGACCATACGCAAATTAAAGTTTCACATTTTATTATTTATTATTACAAATCAGCACTGCTTTGAGAATACAGAAATATGAATGAGCATTTCACATGAAATAATCATCGGTTACATAAATAGTACATAAATACGGAAATACTAAATAATTTCACAGTTCTGCACAACATGGCATTCGTGGCATTATATAATATTTACAATAACATGATTAGAGCCACCTTTTCAGCATACGAGTAAAGCTTTAGAACAATGTGTTCAATATACAACTCTCCTTTGGAGGAAATACAGTACATGTCTGGATCACAGGGCAAATCATGAAATCCAACAAAACATAATCCAACAATCGAATGCAATAGTCTTTATTAGTATATAGTCTATATTGGTAATACTAGTCCTATCCTAATAGTCCTCTCTTCACCGTAAGATAGCTCTCACACGTTGAGTTTTCCTGTTAACAAGTGTCAATGTAATGGTTTTTGTTCACATTACTATGACTGGTGACTCACATACAGTTATTGCTAGATATACAATTGTTCTTAGTTATCTCTGAGGAATAAATGTGCTCTATATGAGGCTGTCGATGCTGTTTTTGTAGACTTGTGGAGGAGGGTCCTCTATGTCAGAGTTACTGTAAGAAAAGACAAAAGAAAAAGATGAGCACCGTGATTCAACAAAAGGGGTTCTGTTAAAAAGAAAGAAAGTATTATTCAAGCTCTAACCTGCTGAGCTCGAACTTGCTTTCCTTCTGCTTCAGTCGTTTCATGATCCACACAGCCAGAGACAGAGCAGACAGCCCAGCGCCCCCTGTTGCCACACCAGAAGCAATGGCAGTGACCGGAGATGGGGGAGCTGTCAAAACAAGATCAAATGTGAGTTATTTCCCCCTTTTTCTTTTGATCTAAAAACATGTATTGTATTCAGGTATTATATCAAAATATCTTTTAACGTTTGTTCCTTTTCCGCTTTACCTTGGCAGGTGGGTTTCTGTCCAGAAGTCCAATTTCCATGCCGATCACAGGTCAGCAGCTCATGTCCATCTAATGAGTAATCTTGATTGCATGTGAAGGAGCACTGTGAGTTGAACACTGGCTCACTGTCGGAGCAGTTGATATCACCGTTTTCAGGAGCCTCCAGCAACGGGCATCTCACTGCTGTGGAAGAAGACAGCAAAGATTTAGATCACGTGTTGATGAAGGACATCTCGTTTTGCAAATAACAGGTATTACTAATAATGCAGGCGAAGTGGCGGCATGTGTGTTTCATGTGTGTACCTGTGCAGTTTGGTGGTGCGGAGGTCCACTGGCCTGGATTTGCACACTCCGTGCTGAGCGCACCCTGCAGCTCGTGGCCTTCATCACAGCTGAACATGCAGACCGAACCAAGCGGATGGGGGGTCACAGTAGACGCAGGTGAAGACAGCGAGGGGCTGCAGCTGATCTGGACACTTGTTGGGATCTCGGGAGTGGGACATCCTATTGCTAAAAAGAAAACAAATTGAGATGATGAGCTGTCTTGACGTAGCACAGAATCAGAGAAAGACTGAATGCAGTGAGCAAATGTAGTTGTAAGCACAGATGTGAACATATGCTACAATACCTTTGCAGGTGGGCATGGCTTTACTCCACTGTCCGTCTTCAGAGCACTGAGTGCTGTGCGCTCCCTGCAGTTCAAAGCCTGCTTCACAGCTGAAGCTGCAGGTGGAGTTTGGCCGCAGTTTAGTCAAAGGTCGGCTGCACTTTGTGATGAGGTGAGCGCCCACTGGATTCTGGCAAGTGATGGCTAACACATACAACAACAATTGTAAGTTTTCTTCAATGGCAAAAAACTAGAGAGCTCTTCTTAATTGTACAGTGGGATTCAACTTGAAGCGCGCCCTCACCTTCACAGCTTGGCTGCCGGTGGCTCCACACAGCTGCTGACGTGCATGTCACCGTGCTCGGCCCCACCAGGTGGAGGCCGGGGGAACAGCTGAAGCTGCAGGTGTTTCCGTAGCTGAACATCACATCTGCATCGTCCCCACAGCTGGCGAGGCCATTGTCCAGCTGCTGGAGAGGAGGGCACTGGACAGCTGCAAAATAGAAAGGGGGAGCAGAACAGGTCAGCAGTATTCTTAAAAAAACTTGTAGATACAAAATAGCGTTAATATAATGAATACAATAAATTCCTACGAGATAGAAATATAGAAATTGTCGGTGTACCGAGACAACGCGGCTGCGACGCATTCCAATTTCCGGAGGCTTCACATTGCAGGGTGGTAGACGGGGAACCGGCGAGGGCGTGGCCTTCATCACAGGTGAACACACAGGTGGCCTGGTAGCTGGAGGGGCCCAGAGGACCGGAGCACTTCATGGAACCTCCTGCTGGACTTGACAGCACCTGACACTGGACCACTGGGGACGACAGGACCATCAAAAACACATTACAGCGGGCTGCGTCATTGTAATAATGCAGTTTTGTTGCTTGAATGTGATGACTTGAAATCACTATTGGTCAACATTTTTTATTTTTTTTTTGCTTTTCAATACACCTCAACTCACATTCACAGGTAGGAGGCTGCTCGGACCACTGTTTGGAGGCATTGCACTTCAGGGGTCGTGCCATACTCAGCTGGTATCCTTCCTCGCAGGAATACTGGCACGAGGAGTCGTAGGAGAAGTTCCCATACTTGTGACTGCAATTTACACTTCCTTTATATGGAACGGTCACCTCCTCAGTGTTACACTGGACAACTGTCAACAAAGGAAACGAGACACAATTAGATATCAGGTCCTGGCTCTAAGTGGCTCAAAGAGATGCAGACTTTAAAACAAAGACATCCTCATTGTATTTTCTTACCTTGCTCACACTTCTCTCCGTAAAAGCCCTCAAAGCAAGCGCACTCGTGGCTGTTGATGGTTTCTACACAGTCTCCGTGGAGGCACGAGTCGCTCTTACAGGCCGCTGGAGATAAAAACGAGCGAACATTTTAACAACCCATCAAAAAGAGTCAAATCAATACAAACAGCTAAAATTAGCAGCTTGAATCCTTTACTTTTGCTCACCTGTGTAGCAAAGAGCGGTCTTCGGCTTTGCGCACCGCTCATCATTCCATTTTCCTGCCTGCTCTTCCCTTTTAATGTACATCTCCACACAATCCTCGTTCATCCCCTGTCTCCTTCTGCCATTTGGCTCGCCCTTTGCCCAGTTGGTTGCTTCTGCTGTCAGAGACTTGTTGGTTCCTACCCAGGTCCACACATTGCCGACCTTGCGTATGCCAATCCAGTAGTAGTGGGTTTGCCTGGGCAGCCAGCTGTTGAGATGCTCGATCTCCTCCCGGTTCTGGATGGCCACCATGTCTGTGTAGTGCCACTGGCACCAGGCTCGGGCTTGCGACCAATTCATGGTGCTGTTAGAGTGGTAGTAGGACCAGCACTCTACATTAGTCCAGGTGCACAGCACTGAGGATGGAGGACAGAGATACAATTTAGACGTTAGAGGAATAATGATTTAAGAAAAAAAAAAAGTTAGAAAGAAGTTGAAAGTCGGACGCTAAAGATTCTGTTGCATACCTGAGCAAAGAAAGATCAAGCTGATCCACGAGGTCTTAGTTCTGCGGGTCTGAAGTAATCCAAAGCAGAACTCCTGTAAGAATAAGTAAAAAAAGATCAATGAAGATAATTTGAAACCATAAATGTATCACTGACCACAAACAGCAATAAAGGAATTAGCACTAAACAGAGCTGTATTGAAATTGATTGGTACACTTACCATTTTAAGTGGTATGTGTGAAAACCTGCAGAAGACTCTTAGTATTTCTTTAGTCTCTTCACGCCTGAAGATGAGGTGATTCTGACTTTTATGTGCAGAGGGGCCTGCTTTTATACTCTCCATCAGCCTGGTCCACATTTCCTGGAAGCGCTTATCTAAAGGGGGCTATGCCGTGGAAATTCCCACCTCCCACCACTACTGCCCTGTCCCAGCAGGGTCCTTGGAAACTTCCTCTTTCTCTCATATTCAATCTGACACAAAAACAATCCTTTGTTTTAATATCTGTACTTTTTTATAAGTATTTCAATGGAAAGTATTTCCTTAAGTATTGCGGTACAAAGTTGTACTACTTGAGTATTTCCATGTTATGGTACCTTACTTCTACACCACTGCAATTCAGAGGGACATGTTATACTTTTTACACTATAAGTACGTATAACTTTTACAGTTAAGTGTTATTTTTAAGATTTCCATTTTCATCCAAGGCATATGCTGAAACTGTGTGTGAACAAAATGTGATGTATTATTTTAGATTAAACAGCACTAGCTCAACCTGCTACATCATTACATTTCTGTTCACAATAATGTATCACTAATAATACTTCAACAATGTATATTTTACAACAATCGTGTGCACATTGAAAGGAGAAATTCTTTATATAGCTTTATTAGTGATTTACTTACTTTAAATAAAGGATCTAAATAGGTAGATATAATTGTGCTGTACTGATATCTGCCGTGCCAAGAAACTTGGAAAATTAGAGCACACGTAGCAAAGACAAAATAAATATTATAAGAAAGTGATAAGTTTCCTGGCGGAAGCACAGCAGCACTTAGCAAACAGGCTGAAGTGAGAGGGAAATTCTTTTGGAAGCTGTGAAATCCTGTGGGCTGATAAGACGATAACCAATTTAGAGTGCCAAGGATATAACCTCACAATTTCCCATTTGAGTTTGAACCTTTTGAATATTGGCTGAGTGAAAGTAAAGAAAGGTGCAAGCTTCATGAGTGTGCATGTTGATTCATTCCTATGCGTATTACTAGCAGCACAAAATGTCCCAGACGACAATCCATAGACTGGAAGCGGCTTTTCTCAAATTCAAAAGGATGTCAAAGGATGTGCTCATCAAAAAAAGGAAAGGGGAAAAAACTAAACAATGCAAAGCAATGGCAGCAAACACTTTACTGTTTTTTTTTAATGAGTGTTTAGAGACGGGAAGCGTGTGGTGCAGGAGCCGAGGCGTCTGCTGGCTGCCTGTGTATCCAGAAGTGACAGTTCAGATCCTTCCTCTGACCCGAGGCCCTGGATAGTAGCCACTGTTGCTTGACACCTCTTAACCTCCACCCTTTCCCCTGAAAAATAATATAAACTACCAAATTGACTTATACTGAACAAGACCCAAGGGAGAGACTCAGTTTCCGCTTTAATTAGAGCATCATAAACAGATGCTGATATACATCATGGTAAGCTGATTAGGGGTTTTGCAACACATTTATTCTTTTAAATAATCATGCATTACAGAAGTGGGCCAGGGCAAATTGCTTTATGTTAGTATGAATGACCACATTACTATTACTGCTTTATAGACTACTGGAATAAAAAAAAAAGTACTGCTACTGAATTTGCTAGTCACCATGAATCACAGAATATAAACATCTATTTATGACCACTGTCATTATTGGCTTGATAAATCCATAAACGAGAGGTTGTGTGTGAAGGCCGCATGATGGATTACTGGTGTAAGAGACCATCTGGCAACCAGAGGTTCAAGTACCTGTGGCAGAAACATCCATCCTGCTGCAAGTGATATGAACCAAAAACGACATCCCTACGAGCTTTGACTCTGACCTCTGACCTTCCTGACAGACACTAGTGGAAAGTCTTCTCTGGCTACAGGAAATAAGAAATCAAAAATAGGCGTGCCAACATGAGACATATTGTTGATCTCTTCCCTTTGCTATGAACGGGGTTGGTAAAAGTGAGTTGCAGTTGCAAACCAATCTACAATATATTGACTACACGATTTCTGGGTTTCGAGGGCTGCAAAACAGTTCCTTCTTGTTGCCACATGGGGTCGCTAGCGTGCATTACCCTGGACAGTAATGGCGACAGGTTGCACGTTGATCTGTCCCTTTAAGACAGGAAATAGACGTCCCAAATAAAGGCACGTGTGAGGTGAGACCGCTCCGAGCTGTCTGTCGTCGGGAGACCTCTGAACGGGGCCGCAGTCACTATGGCAGACGCTCTGGAGAAGCTCCCCGTTGTTGAGATCGATCCAGAGGGAACCTTTAAGTACATCCTGCTTCGAGTGAAAGTGAAAGATGGCGATGTGCACAAAGACATAGTCCGGGGCACAAAGAGTGCAGAGTACCACAGTAAGTTGATAACTGTAGTTTGGCTGCAGAGGCGCGTCAAGTGGGTCAGTGTGTGCGCGAGACAACATGCGAACCAAGACCGGAAATGCTGCTGCAGATTAAAATGGGCAGCGACCTGAACCACGCTCCTTTTGGGTAGACGTGCAGTGTGCATGATTGCCAACCTTATGTGGAGGCAGCAGCTTGATCAAGTGTTAGGCTACTTATTTGACTGTCCTTTCCTGTAACTTCAACAGCTTGTATGTTTTGATTAATGGAATTATTTGAATTCTTTACAGATCACATATTTGAGAAGGTCAATCCAGCTATGGAGGCCTTGGGGATGGAGTGTAAATGCCTCGGAGGAGGGAAGATAGAGCACAACAGCCAAGAGAAAATACTGAGGGTGTTTGGAGAATCAACTGTAAGTTACTTTGACTGGAAATGCATTAAAAGCTGAATTATATACTATTAATACACTACAATAAAGTTTAATTCTGATCAATTAAATGCTTTTTTTCATTTGTTTTCAGGCGTTTGGTAAAGCAGACCATTCTGTGTCTGCTGATAAGTTGAAGAGTGCTTTCAGCGACTATGAGATCACCTGGTCTGATGAGACAAAATGAGCCTACATCTCATTTTAAATACCTGGCTTTATGAATTAGTTCCAAAACAACCCATATGTTCAACCGTTATTTAATTAAAGTATGTTGATATGCATTATATTTTTGCTTCTGATTCTGTGAAAGCACAAACTAAATTTGTATAAACTCTGCTAAAAATTTTCCTTATAAAAAGAATGATTTATCTTTACTTTCACTTGGTGTCTGATTGAATTTATCAGAATTGAAGGCCGTGTGCCAAGCGTAAAGTCCATACAGGAAGGGGTGAGCCAGTTGGAATCACAAACACATCCTGTTGCTCTGAGGGAAAGTTTATTGTTTAAAAAAGGCAGAAACAGATAAGAGGGGCTGTTTCTTGTGTCAGGGTTATATGCTTTCATGTGTTCGTAATGCGAAATACTGACACAATTCACGCTGTATTCCACCCTGCTTTACAGTAATATAAGATCTAACAATCTGAGACAAGAATAACAAAAACATGTTCACAAAAGGATAAATTGGCTGAGCTGAGTCATAACAATTTAAAACAAAAAAGGCCAGTTCCTATTTTCTCTGACCTCCCAGATCACGTTGAGCAGCTTAAATACATCAAACTTTATTGAGAGGCATTAGTCATAACTACCTGTGTTTTAAAAAAAAAAAAAAAAAAAGATCTAATGTTTTCCATATGGAGGGTCTGTGACACCGTGTTGCACACCATACCAATTCTAGGCAGGTTTTTAGTAAACTGTGTGATGCAAAATTACAAAATAAAGTCTAGTCAATGCAGACATGCTAAAACATGTTATAACATGTCGTTGGATTTATGACAGTTTAAGAGTCTACAGCCACAGCAAGTAGAATGATTACCATGTTCACTAGTTGAGTTACCATTCAACACAAAGTACAGCATTAATCTTACAAGTATTTTGATCATATACAAATTGATAATATGTACAAATTGACCTGATGATGGCACTAAAGAAAAGTTAGAATTTTTCTTAATCAACTTTCATGGCTATCCATCCAACTGTTGTTGAGACCACAAAATCATGGGATTAGTCATTTTTCATTTGCGAGGTGGTTGTGGAGATATTTTACAGGATACGTGAAAACCTTGACCAGCTGTTGGCATCAGAAGGACAGGTCAGGGGATCACTAAAGGATAATCCTCTGTGGATCATGAATGTCAAACAAAATATAGCATCTAATAGTTGCTAAAGTAACTTCAGTCTGTGGTGGACTGATTGAGCCGTTCACATTGGCTATTTCTAATATTTTGAGTAACTTTAGTATCTGTGATGTTTTCTAAGGATGAACTGTACAAAGCCAAAGTTCTAATATGTGTTGACAGCATGTGATGAAACCTGGGCTGTTCATGTGGCTCTAAATAGGAAATCTGCTGTTTCAAATATGTTACCGGTATTACCCAGACAATATTACTTTTATTCCAAAGAAATTCAACTATCACCATTACAAGAGTCTACATCCTTTTCCTGTGGGGTTTTCCCACATCTTTAAAGGTACTTGTTGTATTCGAGTAGCTAGACACATTCTTGCCATCACTTTCTTTTTTTGCTTGTGACTCATCGGGTGAGCTATAAAGAAAACACCAAGAGGAAGACTGGCGCGTAACTCTGCTGACTATAATATTAGCTTCTGCCGACACAAGAGAGCTTCATTCACCTTGACCCTCATCAGCAGAAGTAACACAGACACCAACACTGACTGCATTGTGACTGTGACCTCAAAAAAGGGGGAAAAAAGGCATCTTCCTTCCGTTCTCCATCTCAAAGCCGGAGCAAGTTTCCTATTAACTGATAACCTTTCCATTATCTACAAACAGGGAGGTCAGCACCTCAGGGAGCAGTCTTATTATGTATTAGACTCCACCCTCTTCTTGGAAACTGTTGGGATTAATGGGATTTCATATTAAACACGAGACTTGTCTGTGACCCAATAGTAATCAGTCTGTTCAGCCATGTAATAGTTTAAAGAGAAGATTATGTAATCTTGTTGGAGGCCTTCCTTAATTTTTACAATCTCACAGAATATAACCCACAGAATAACTTGTTTCTTTAATTTGTCCCCAAGTTATCCTGTTTATGTAGTATGTTGATTATTGCTTTTGAAGTACTTATATAATGTATACACTGTATACAATGTCAAATGGAAACGCTCAGACACTTGCTGTAGATGCTGCATTTTGACCTCTTTGGGGACAAGTGAAAATTATTTTCATTGGGAATAAAAAATGCTTTCCATTATCGTACAATAGCCAAATTCCTGTATTCTACAGGAATGCTACTCATACTGGCTATGTTGGGACTAAAGTAAGTCACAAACTAGTAAATCAGGTTGATCAAGTGGAGGAAAGAATACCATGTATTTTGATAATTTCTTCCAAGTGTAAGTAGACTACAGTACACAACAGGCAGTGTCACAATTAACTGTATTTGAAAGAGATAAGAATCAATGTGTGGTCCTGTTTCCTAAACAAGAAATGAGTCCCTTCCTGCAGCAGCGGGCGCTAACACCTCTGCCGGGAAACAAAGGTGCAGCAAAAGCTTGATGGTTTACTTCAATGCTCTAGATTGTATCAGTAAAACAATAGCTTACCAGACACTGATTTTATGGATCGGGTCAGGCCCAAGAGACTCCTAAAGGATGAAAATCATCCTTCCCTTAACTGATTTAAATACAATCTAAAAATTCCTAAACATCTCAGTCATTTTCAGCCCAACCTGTATGTGTTTATTAACTATTTTAACATCTTTATTTACAAAAACATATATACGTTTTTTCTCGAATGTGTGGCATTGTCGAAACCATCATATTTCATCAGAAGTGCCCTTCATTTGGGAAGGGTTATTGAATTTAAATTAAAAACTTAATTTCACGAGAAAAAATACATTACACATTTCTGAAAAAATGTTTAAGAATGTCAGATGTACAAAACAATTTGGCTACGCACGCATAATTAATTTTCGTGTATGTATATTCCACAGATTCATGATGCTATTGTTATTTTCAACGCTGTGCATTCATCGCGTCCCTCAATTGGTTGAGTGTATGGATTTTTAACATTTCAACCAATCAGAGAGAAGGCAGATGAGCAGCGCAACGCCTACGTCACTTCCGATTCAAACAACGGCGCGCGGTATGTTTGTCCAAAGACTGTAACGTCCACAGTCGCCTATCTTCTTTACTTTTCCACGTTTCAGCGAATTACCAAAACCAAATGGTGACGCCCAGAGAAACAAACGGAAGATAAACTGAAGACAAACAGAAGATACAGTCAAATAATTTATGGTAAGAAGTCATACGTGTTATCGAAACTATCACGAACTACCACGCTAACTTTAAACGTTACTGTTAGCAAAACATATCGTAGCAAGCTAACGTTAGTCTCGACTCTCTCTGCTTTAACCATTCTTAACAACCTTTTCGACAGAAATGCTGATAAGGCGGTAAGTACTACATTGAGTCACTTTGAATGACACTGTCCTGAAACGTTGTCTCGTCTCGACAGTTGTCTCGACCCGCCTGTCATCATGTCCCAGACCAACACTTCTCTCCTGGACGAGGTGGTGCAGTGGAGTCAGGAAACCTGCCGCCAGCAGCTCAAGTCTGTCCTGCCAAAACTCACCATATCCTCTCAGACCTAACCACTAACTGGGGTTCATAGCGTCATACACTGGCTTATTTACGGGGTGACATGCAAGTATATTAAAGGTTTGAAATGCACAAAATATTGAGGGGAAATAATATTTGGCATAAAGTATATATGTTAAAATTATAATCATATATATAAACAATTTGCTAGCCTTGGACCTACTTTATCCATTAGTACATGTTGCAGAACAGGCTGTCCTAGTGGTAGGGTTAGGGTGGCAATATGTAAGTTCTTATGAATATATATTGGACACCAAAATCTTCAAACCCTCTCAAGATGATAGATGGTACATGTTTGGTTTGGTATTTTCTGGATGACGCGCGGCACAAGTTTGTGTTTTGCTGATGCTAATTTATCATCTATCAGGTTTATACAAAGGACATTAATTTGCTGTAATGGTGTGGTTTTCCTTGACTGTTTTCACTCTTTGCATAATAACTCTGAGAATTGGGAAGAACATATACGTAAGTTCCTTCATTGCACAATTTGTAATTACAAACTGGTTATTTTTTTGTGATCTAAGTATGAACTGTCTTATAAATATAACATCCCTCCAGGTATACTGAAGGTCATCACGGACATGTTCCTCCCTCATATGGGTTTGTCTGAGCTGGAGGACGAGTGCTTCTCCAAGATCTTACCAAAGGTAAAAAAAAAAAAACACATGATAAATGCATATTTTCATTCAAACTATGTGAATATCTTTACAAGCATTTGTTAAATAATGCAGAGTGAGTGAAGGTCATGGGAAAAGCCCAAAGGATTTGTAGATATAATCATAGTTGTCTTGTGAATTACTATTAATTTACACCTTCCCATTTTAAGGTGTATTATAATATTGCAGTATTGATTTGTCTTCATGAATGTTTCTGTAACAAATGTCTGCAGGCGGTGACCATGTTTGAAAGTATGATCAAAGAACTCGTGGACCAAGTTGGAGGGCTGTCCAGTCAAAACACTGAAGTGTGTGCCTTACTAAGAAACATTCTGCAGGTAAGATTACTGTTGCTGTCTTAGTTTTTACAAAGCAAAGCTGTGTATTTAAAAATGGGACAATTAGTCTTTCCTTACTAATATTTTGACAACTTCGTGCTTTCTATTTCAGGCAATGGTGCAGATCATTGATGCCCTATCCACTTGTGTGCGTCACATCGGCACATTTGAGGAAGTCCCTGACTTAGATGCCATCCGCTCGTTACCGACTTGTATCCTGAAAGTTCTGAGGGAAACCTTTCAGCACTGCAAGGTTGGCCTGTTTGGTTCAGTACATTTTAACTCTGTGTAGAGCTCACTCCTAATCTGCTATAGTTATGTCTGAATGCCTATTATTTTTAATATTATTATAATAATAAATAAAAAACATGCTATTATTCATCAGAATTAATTATAAAGATGTATATCATTATGTACAGTGCAGGTATTATGCACTGCAAATACAGATCCAAGCTTAAGTGGTACAAGATTTTGTCATTTCATTTTTTATTCAAAACAAAAATTTGAGAATGTATCCATGGTTATTTTAAAATGGATTAATTTGATTTTAAAAAGTGGATTAGTGATCCCAAAGTACATGTGACTGAAAATTGCATGGAATTTCCATTTGCAGCACAGCTACCGAGAGGGACTAATTTGAGCTTGATCCTCAGTTTCCTATTTCTTGTTATTGGAAATATTTTATTACCGGAGATATTATTTGAGCTCAAGATGACCTCATTAACTGGAAACTACGGCGATGAGCATCTTTCTGTAGCACGAAACCTTATCACTAAGGGATGCAAGGGAACATAACATCAAAATCTTCTAAAACAAACTTTGTGTATGTGAAAACTATTAAATGTCCTCAGGAGAGTGAGGTGGTCTACTGTGGCCGCCTGTCCCTGGTGGCTGACCTGCTGCAGGGACTCTTTAAGGAGGCGTACTCCCTCCACAAGGGTCTGCTGGATCTGCTGGACAGGATTTCCCTGGACAGCAGTGCTGCAGAGGAAGAGGTCTCTGACATTGTAACAGGTATGTGTATGCATCTGTTGGTTTTCCACAGCCACACCCATTATTTAACCCTCCACTTGTTGCCATAAATGCAAGTCATGTTCCATCTTCCTCAGTGATTCACAACATGCTGGACATCTGCTCCATTATCTCCAACCTGGACATAGCACTGCATGCAAACGCATGGAAATTCCTCATCAAGTCAGTACAGCAGACACTCGTGTTGACACTTGTTTTAGTTGATTTCATATTTACTGTCACTGGACGAATCACTTTGTTTTGAGTTGGATGACCACTTCTGTTCAGACAGAGTCTGAAGTACCAGTCATTGGTGGAGGAACATCTACGTCACGGTGACATCAGCAACAGCCTGTGTGACAACCTGTTGGTCTCCTTCAACAACTGTGTGGAGCTGGCTGAACAGATTAAACATGCCGGTCTGCAGGTAGGGAAGCTCTGATTGGTAGTAAATCTATATAATATTATATATATATTTTTTAATATTTTTAATATTTGTCAAAAAATGTTCTTTAGCAGTTATTTTTGCTCACTAGAGAATTAGTGTGAGCTATCTATACAGAACAGTTCTGATAGACTAGTCACCACAACTGGTGGATATTTATATATTGTTTTTTCTTGTATTACACAAGAAAAAAATTAATAATATACACTTGGTTTTATCAGAGTACTTTGATTTGGTTACCTTTTTGTAATAATGTTTTTTTTGTTTTAAAGGAAGCAACACAAAGCCCAGAATACAAACTGTTCCAGAAAACTGCAAAGATGTGTCGATTCTTTGCCAACACTTTGGTTCATTACATAAAGGTACAACAAGTTGGATCTGCTGGACTTCCTCTTGACTATAATAACATTATGCCATCCATATGTCTGTTACATTTTGTATTCTCTACTTCACAATACAAAGCAGCTGAACTTGCATCCCATCATTCCTTATCCTTTGAACAGGAATTCAAGTGTTTTCTGACAAAGTATTGTAGCTGCTATCACCAACTCTACCTCCAGATAATCAGGTATGTGTGGTTTTAAGCAGCAGATACAGACTACAACTTGTCCTTTGAGTCAACACTTCTTGAGTAAAGCTTTTCATTTATGCTGATGTCTTTCAGTAAGTTCCCTCCCAGCTTGTGTGCTCCAACATTGCCCTCCGCTCTGTCAGAGGAGCTGAAGGCAGCGGCTCTGGTTCCCATGGATGCCCTCTTGCTCCAGCTGTTACCTTTAAGGCCCTTCGTTGAATTTGTCCTCCAGAATGACCTTCGTGAGTTTAATGCTTGTTGTCAGCTTGGTCTTTTCCCAGATACCGTGGCACTGTAGATAGATGCTTTTCTGTTTCCCTTTGCAGTGGACACATTGTTTTAATCACTTTTCAGTGATGAGCTGAGACCATAGTATATATAGTATATAGTATGCAGTTGGACACGGGAATCTCATGCATTGACCTTTTTCTGAGGGCATGACATTTTTACTTCCAAAACTTCATATCCACTGAGGACTGACTTCTCCAGCAATTTGTTTATTTAAGGATTCGCTGTCATTGCCAAAAATGTCGACTGTATGTTCTTACTCAAAAGAAAGTGTCGCCTTGTTTCTGGCTGCCGACTGACACTTGTGTCACAAAACATGCAAAATCCCATCCTGGATGACCTTTGACTTGTTTGTGTGCAGAGCTACCTCCCGAACATGAGCTTCCTCAGTGCCTGATGCTGGTGAGCGTCCTGGGTCAGCTGACCTCGCAACCAGAGGAGGTGCTGCAGCTTTGGTACACTGGCAGCCAGTTCTCAGAGGAAACACTCAGGTAGTGAATAGTGCTTTTGTTGTTTCTTTTTAACATTTGGTGCTTTAATGCTGAGACCAGCAGTTCCTTAGATGTGTATTAATATATTATATACATATATATATTGTTATAGTATTTAACCTTTGTTATATATACACACACACACACACACACACACACAATGATTGATTGTTGATACTGATATCCTATTCAGCATTAATTTAACCCACTGTCACTGGTAATTTAGGACTTTAAGGGCTTTCAGAGTTAAATATTGAATAAGACTTTAAATATAATATAAATACGTATGCATCTTTCATCAGTGTTGAAAGAGATTTTACTATTGAATTATGCATTTAGACTAATGTTTGTAAAGTGTTTTCCATCCCTCTGTCTCCAGGCTTCCTCTCTACCAGGCGTTGTTCACTAGTTTCAGGCGATGCTGTACCGAGCGCCGGGTCCCTGTGATGCTGCCGGGGGTGATGATGAAGGGACAGGCCCAGGTCCTGGTCACGCTACACAACCACGTCTGTGTGCATCTCTGTGCCAGTGTGGCGGCGCTTCCCCCCGCGTACTTCCCTGTGCTGGTGAGGTCCACACTCATAACCACATGCATTGTATCATAAGCAGCACCAAGGCAAGGCAAATGTATTTGTGTAGCACATTTCAACAACAAGGCGATTCAAAGTGCTTCACATAAAAGCATCAAAACATAATGCAAAATAAAACAAGATTTAAAAACAATATTCATTAAAACATTAAAAAATAGTTAAAAAGCAAAAATTACAGAATTGAATAAAAGTTGCAGTGCAGTTTAAGACATAAAATGCAGCAGCGAGATGCAGAATCGGGCTTAATTAAAGGCAACATCAGGAGAAGTGAACACTGTTTTGCTAGTAATGTTCAGACATGTCCCATCGTACGTTTTGATTCGGGGCTCCCCCTACTGGACACAAATCCAGTAAGAGAGTTAAGGAGTGAAAGCAAAAGTTGACTAAATCTAAAAAAAAAAAAAATTTATCTTACGGCACTGTATGTCCTGCCATTGTGTTTTATCCTCAAACGTCTGAAGAATATTTGGATTGGCAAACTGTTTTTTTGGTGGGATGCTTGAGAACAGTCGGGGCCGAGCTTCTCACCGCAGGGTGACAAGGAAACTTTTACTCTTGGACCCGAGCTCACGTCAAACCCATCTGTAAATGGGTCTTTATCACTTTGAGGTCCTTTACTAATGATGTCTAAGGTTTTCTTTGTCAAAGATGTTTTTAAGTAGAGCCCTAGCGATATGTTGGAAGGTATTATTGGGCAATATTTGATTATTATAGATACTGTATGTCCATACAGGCAAATATGCATTAACATCCGTAGGCGGTGTCTTTTTATCAATATTTGATGAAATTAGACTTTTTTGATGTATGGTTGTATTTGCTATTACTGCCAACCTAAAAATAAAGAGTCATTTATTTTAGTACATTTTGTGGATTGTGTTTTATTTATTTGAAATTTGTTTATACTGTAGTGTGGTGCAGGATTTCCCGACATTCATTGAAAGTTATTCTATCACTTTCTTTAGTCTTGTTTCTGCTGTGTTTGGTGATATCTTGTTTTTACAGACTCCCACATTTCTTACTGCCAACTCCATGCCTTTCCCCTCTGACCTTCCTTCTCTTCTATCTCTCTCACAGGAGCGTTGTTTGGTCGGTACAGTACTGCAGACGGATACTCAGACCGCTCTCCTGGCAACAGACGTGTGGTGCTTTACAGCACGGTGAGTGTTCACAGATATCATTTCTATAAAACAAATGTACAGTGTGCAGCTTGATTTTGATCTGGGTTTACTTTTGTCATGCTAAGTTATTTATAATAAACCCAACATTTCAGGTACATTGAGACTTTTTATTTTTCACCAAAGTCTTGTCAGCATTTTCTACACATGCATGTCTGTACTATAGTGAATCCACTGCTGATTTGATCTTCTCTGCTTGCAGGTATGGAACAGCAGAACTTTGCCTCCATCATGTCGTCTTCGTTGCTCAGCTGGTGGGTAGAGCAGCACTAAACAGTCAAGAGTCCGTTTTGCGTCTTGTTTTATTTGGATCAGAAAGAAAGCAAATTTTCAGACGTTAATTACAGAGATGCTGAGTAGACTTTGAAATTGCAAGATTTCTGAAACCTCCTGAGCACTTTCTAAAATAACTCTAAATCCCTTTAATCCAATGGGGTCCTCCATCTTTTCTGTGGCACCCCAACAGAGGTGACCATTGGCGTTGTTGGACCTCAGGGACACCTTTTAATAACCTGTGACATCATTACGTCATCAGATTAAGCTGGATCCCTTTCCATCAGTCCGTCACCTTTCTTCTGCCTCGATGGCTCTTTTGATTTTACCCCTGAGCCTTCACACTGATCCTCACCTCTTCTCTACTTCTCTCTCTTCTCCTTCAGGTGAAGTCTTGCACCACTGAGTGTTACCAGTCAGCCCACCTGGGCCTGCTGCTCAAACGCATGGTGTTCCTCATGACGCCGGACCACCAGGTTAGAAACACCAGGAACTGAAATTAAATTATTTATGAAATCCAATGAAAGTGTCAAATCAAATTTTTACAGTTTTGCATTGAAATTGACTCAAAAACAGTGTGCACACATCAAACCCCTACACATCAAATTTAAAAGTTTAGTAAATACTCATTAACACTGAAAGGCCAAATATGATTAAAGATAGAGAAAACATTGACTTAAACAATGAAAATGGTATTTTTGTATTCTAAGTCAAATCCATCTAACCCTGATTTAAACTTCTTCAGTTTACAAAATGATATACAAAAACAAGTTTGAATATCATTCTGTAAACTGTTTCTACAAAGGTTGGTTGCCCATTACACAATTAGAGAGACTTTCATTGTTTCTATTTCCTTTAATTTCACAAGTTCTAAAATGGAAGTGCTTTATTATGGCCTTAAACATTTTGAGGCATTGGGACTCCCATTTTTTTTTTTTCCCAACTAAAAGTGATATTAAGAATCAACCTACCAACCTAACTACATGTGTTGGTGTTTGTTCATTGTGTCCATATATTCAAATAAAAATACATTAAACTGTGCAAGAGCATAACATTGATATAAGGTGTTTTTTTTTAATTTTTCTGAATGATTTTGTTTGTCCAGGTGGAGCTGGTAGCACGCTTCCCACCATCCGAGGTGGAAAACCTTCCAGTGTGGCGACGTGTCCTTCTCCGAGCGCTTTCACAGGATGCTCGTCACAGTGTAGAGGCCGACATCGTGAGCCTTGCTCAAAGAGCTCTGACCGACTGGCAGAACGGAGGCTGCAAACTAGGACAAGTGGGCAAAGTGGTGAGGACCACCTCAGATCCAGTCGGTCTTTGTTAACGTCACGATAGCGGACAGTTGATTTTACCTCCTTTCACGAATGAGTAGCGCGTTAACATCTGCTTTGAACTCGAATGAAGACGCCATAACTGTGCAAAGACACACTCGTGTAAACTCTGCATTATTTGAAATGATGAGAAACGGGTGAATCGTGTTTATGTATATTTTGGCATCTGAAATGTGGTGACTAATATCTAATTACACGGAGAGAAAAGGGGCAGTACAAACATCAAGGTCAAGGCTGCAGCCTCATTTCTGTCCAGGTAGTGGATACGTAGATGACAAATGACCACAAAGTTATTCAGAAAAAGATAACCTTGCTCCTATTGTTGAGAACACATGCCAAATATTGGTGTTTCATAGTTCATACGGTTTTAATTAAGTCATGACACCATAATATTATTGCACTGAATCATATTTTTTGCGCTGAATCGAAGAAGAAAAAAACCTTAACCTTTTATGATGCGTCGCTGCTTGTAGAGGGTTTGACCGAATAATACAATTCATCCCATCACATGTAGTGAGGATTTAGCCTTCAGTGTCTAGAGACGGTTTAGACCACAAAGGATGAATGTATGCGTGGAAAAAGTGATAATTTCTTAGTCTTTTTAGTTTTAGAATATGATTTTAATAAGTCTGGACCCATGCCTGACCTGTCCTTTCATCCACCTTCAATACTCTTCTTCAGGCTCTGTTTCACAGTCATATTGTCCAGCTGCTATCAGTTAAATTCTTGCCAAAATGATTAAATCCGGCCGAGGAAACAATGCAAGGAAGCAGGGTGGGGAAATGTGAAATGATAAACATGCACAAGTGTTGCGTTCTATAAAGTTTCTTCTGTCTCCAGAACGTGGCGCTGTTATCCCTCCTGCAGGTGGTTCGGGTGCAATCCTCTCCTGAAGAGCAGTGTGTGTTGTCTGCAATGAGGATAATCACACAGCTCTGGTTACGAATGAGTCCCGACCAGGTGGGATCGACACACACACACACACACACACACACACACACACACACACACACACAGACCCACACACAGGTGCAGTGTGAATGCCTGACTGTTGTCCCTTGAACCCCTCATAACCCTCCAGGTGCAGACACACCCTGTGCTCCAGTGGACTCTGCAGCTGCTTCTGTCGATATCGGCCATTTTAGTGAAAAACATCGAACCACAAGTCATTTGTCAGGTATGCTGTTAGTTTTCCTCAGTTCACATCAAGTAGATGAAGAATGGATGAAACATCTGGTGTGTGTGTGTGTGCGTCCGTCCGTCCGTCCGTCCGTCCCAGGCTCTGTTGTGTGTGGATCATGTGGTGTCTCAGAAATGTGCAGATCAGCTGCTGCTGGCTGCCCTGGAGTTCCTCTCCTCCCTGGGGAAGATCTTTGTTCCCCTCAACAGCCAGGTAATCAGGCCAGACTATTTCCCAGGATCTTACCTTTATAGTTTATTTATTGTCATATTTTCTCCTTTAAACCAACGTTTTTTGTCCCACAGAATCAGATTCTGCCGAGGCTGAGCAGCCTGTTTGGTGTCCTGCTGGCTGACGGGGCCTGGCTGCTCCAACAGCACGCCCTGGAGGCCTTTTCTCAGTTTGCAGAGGTAGAGCAGGAACTCCATGTGTTTAATCTTATACCCGGTTTGTGCTTTGTCATAAACTTAATGTTTCATTTTGTGATTCAAGATTACAAACCACGAAGAGGTAATTTCTCAAAGTTTGAGCGTAGAAGATACCAAGACGAAGGTGGTGAACTATCTTAGCAAGGTAAGGGGATGCTAACATATCGCAACGGAGAACATCTTTAAAACAGATGGATGTAAATAAGCGTGTCTTGTTGTAGACTGTTAATGCTCAAGAAGATGTGGAGTCGAGGCTACAGAGGCTCAAGCTGGAGACGGCAGTTATTGAACAACACAATGAGAGGCTGGAAATGAACAATGAAAACGCTTCCAACAAACTGTCTGCTGAAGCTGTTGCAGATTCAGAGGTTAGTGGCCATTAAGTTCAATCAGAACTTAATTCACAGGTTCTGGAAAACGCAGAACTTTGCACACAATCATATGTCCAAGTCACTGAGTGGGGGCTGGCCGTACAACGCTACCTCCTAGTGTACAAAAGGAGGTAGTGAGTCTATTTTACATTATCACACTACAAAAGTTGACTTATTGAAAAATATTATGAAATTATGTGTGTCTTAAAAATTTACAAAATTATAATTATTTAATAAAAATGGCATTGAACATGATGCCAATTTATTTTTCAATAAATGTAATTGTATAGTATGTGATAAAGTAAAAAATGTTATTATATATTAACTTTTAAAGGATAGTATAGTGAAAATATATAGTAGTGGCTATTATGTCACATGTTATGATAGTTTGTTGAAAATATTCATGATTGTCATGAAAACTATACAATGTACAGTAAGTCATAGTATTGTTTTGAATGGCTTGTTAATCTCATAAGTCACAAAAATGTAAAAGTAATGAAATATATCATAGTATAGTCATTAAGTCATGTCTTAGGAATGTGACTTAAGTGTTATAATATAGTGTGCTATAACAATTATAAATGTCATTGTATAGTATGTCAGTCATTCAAATAGTACATAAAAGTATGTAATACAAGTCATACAATATGTCAATGTTTTTATGCATATATATATATATATATATATATTCTGTAATATTGTGATTTAAAAAGCCATTTAAAATGTGATTGATTCCAAACGCCCCTGAGCAATAACAAAAGCACTGGAAATAGTAAATTTATTCAGCAAAATATTTCTCAGTAAAGTTTTACATAATGTCCTGCTCAGCAATTCAAAATATAATTTGTACAAGGAAGGTCTCTGCCCTCATCTGACGTGAGATGAACTCGTGTTGTGAGAATGTAACCGTGAAAAGCAGCATACCGTCCCTGTAATCATTCCTCCCGCTCAGCCTTGCCCAAAGAGAGCTCGGCAGGAGACCAGCGCAGAGGAGTACAGCCGCTACGTCCAGACAGCCGAGAGCGCTCTGAAAGCCCTTCAGGCGCTCGCTGAGGGCAAAGCCAACACCACAGCACCGCCTCCAGCATGGCTGCAGCCCAGACTACAGGCGCTCCAGACCCTCATCGCCCACATCGGTACAGCCAGACACACACCCTAGCTGTTCACCAGCCTCCTCCACCTGTGAAGGCGGGACACACCTTTGCTGCTTTTTAACCCTTTACATGGTCTTCTTTGAGTGATATTGTTTATTAAACGTGTTTGAATAGAAGCCATTGTTCATCTGTTTGTACTAAGCACGAAGTCCAGCTGCAGTCTTCACTGACTTTATCAAAAGTGTGCCGTACAAAGTTCCTGTATTGAGACCCATGTTGGCTCGAGGCTTGTTTTATAAAAAGTCCAATTAAAGTACTTAAACAATTGCAAGTACTTCGTAAGATCTAACAAATGTCTAAAAAAAAACAAACCCCAAAAAACAATTTCATACAATACAATCTTTACTTCACCAGCAACCAAACGCTAATAAATTACGTAATTTTAATTTCACATTTAAAGTGCAAGCCTTCTGTAATTTAAATCTGACACAATTTTGGCAAGTTATGTCTTGCTTAAAAGTATGTATTGATTTTCATGCCAGTAGAGAAGTTGGCACATCAATATATATATTTATATATTGGAAAAAAAGAAAAGAAAAAGCAGATGATAACACGAGTGACCTCAGATAAGAAGCCTCTTTCATCTCAAGGTGACTAGGACCAGTTGGAAAACAGTCTTAATTTCACCAAGTCCAGCACCATCCAGCAAGTTAACAAAAAGACGAAACATGTCGAGGAACCACCAGAATGGGTCATAAAAACACATCTCAGCCCACCATTACAGTTCTCACTGCATCATGCTATTAAATGAACACTGGAGCAACTTAATGATTGAATGTCTCTGTGGTGCATCTTGGGGATTTGAGTCCACGTGAAGCAGACGGATCAAACGTCATCACCAGGCGTTCTCATCCTCCTCCCAGTTCAGGTCGTCTCCATCACCCCAGCCATCCGTTTCAGTCTTTGAGAGAAAAGAAAATGGGATGCAATTAGAACAATTATCACCGAGGTAAGTTTGTAAATTGAGAAAATGTTCCTATGGTATCATTAATGGGTCAACTCATTTTAACAGATTGAAAAAAACAAAAAAAACAACTCATGACTCATTTGTATCTCATGACAAAGAATCAGCTTTTTTTTTTTTTGCACATGGGCCTTGAGACATTGTTTTAATTTTGTTTCTCTGGAGGAAAAAGTCCTCTCACAACTTTGATAAGAGGCTGCAAGCAGACATCGCTTCTTATTGAGGGATCACAAGAGAAAAAGGTTTCTGCTCTGCTTTGAATTGTGTCCAAATAATTAAAAAGAAAACTATAGTGGAAAAATTGTCCATAATACAAAATAAATAAATACTGCTTGAAAAAGTGGAAGTCCGTAAATTGCATACTTAAATGTCAGTATGAAAACCCCCCCCAAAAAAAAATCACCACCAGACACACTCACCTCAGCCAGGTTGTCCACTGCGAACCTGGCGGTGAGCGTCACGGTGTCGACGGAGGAGTCGGCCTGCAGAGATGTAACGCTTTCTGATAGTCCAGCATCACTTAGCAGAGCCGGAGAGGACGGTTTGATGTCCGGCACCATGTCTGCAAACAAATCCAGCTCTGGGTCTGGCGCTGCCTTTCGCTTCACCTTGATGGTGAACTCCTCCCCCAGACCTCCTCGGCCACTAATCCGTCGCGACACCGCAGGTTTGAGCTTAGGGTCTAACGGGTTGTGGGAATTCTCCGAGTCTCTATCTTGAGCCCAGCCGTCGTCGCCCAATGAGGAAGCGGTGCTGCTCTGAGCGGATTGTCGCGGCGCCAAGGTCAATTTGAGGGGTTTGGAGGAACCAAATTTCAGTGCTTCGGGAGCATGATTAACAGGTCTGTTAGCGCCCCCTCTGGGTGGTGCGAGTATAACTGGGTCTGATAACGGAGCCGTAGGGGACAGATCTGAGGTGGGTTCGTTGTCCTCAAAGTCGTCCCACGGCTCCTCTTCCGTGTTGGGGTGCGGCAGTGGCAGTCTTGTGCCGACTGGATCTTCTCTCTCCGGGGCCTGGATGTGGATCTGGACCGACTGTCTGTCTCTTTTCTCGTTCTCTTCAGGGTCGCTCCAGTCAGGCCAGTCCTCCACCGGACCTGCTCGCCGGTCGGTCGGCTCTGGGCTGTACGACAGCGGCTCCATCTCGCTGTCCCGACGAAAGCCATTCAAAGGTAGCGACATCTGTTTACTCACATCTGAAACATGTAACAAAATAAAAATAAAGAGACGGACTGCGATTCAGACAAACATGTAACTGAATATTTTTTTTATTTTTAATTATTAGTATGGGAGGTGGGGTGTCATACCTGATTTTATTGGCAGCGGGTAACTTCGTGGAGTCTCCCTACTACTTGCTAAGCCCATGTGACCCAGGACCAGGCCTTCGGTCACTGGCGGTCTGGGGAACAAATTCAAGACTTTTGAAGGTTGGGCCACATGAGGGTGGGAGCCTCCAACTATATGGACAGGTGACGCTAAAGAATAAAAGAAAAAAGGTAAGATTAGTGGTGCTATTCAATTATTAAAATCCAGATTTTCTAGTTGAACTGGTCCACAAGACGAACATGTTGACAGAATGAGTTCCTCGTACTACTTAAAGCCTTCAGCTTATCCAAACGCTGCGTTTGGCAATCAATTATTTCAGTTCGACCTTCCCTAAACGTAAAACAACATTTCAAATTTGTAATCCGCCTGAGCTCAATATGAACACAAATCTTCAGTCTTTAAAAACTCAAAAAGTAATAAATAAAAAAAAGCCTTAGTATAGATATAGTAAGTCATTAAAAAGTCTTAGTATGGTAGATCATGAAAATTGTCTTTAAAAATAAGTTGGAATGTAGTAAGAAAAAGCCATTGTAGAGCATGTCATACAAATCATTGTGTGTATGTGTGTGTCGATTGAGATATATATATTAAAAAAAAATTACACACACTACTACTACTACTTCAGCACCTTTCCTTGATCTTGTCATGATTACGTCAGTGTTGCTTACTTTCAGGGGTGACCTCAGTCGACCTTGTGAAGTTGGGCATGGTGCGTTTGAAGACCTTGGATCTTTCTCCGCCGACCACCACTTGAGCCCCGAGCAAGGGCACCAACACCGCCAGACTCTGCAGCGTCATGGCAACCAGCGCATCACTGGTGTCCCTCATTCCCAACAAAACCTGCAGCCAGGAACAACAACGGTAAATAAGACAGAACTGCATAATTACATTTACGTCTCCTCAAATGTAACACTCATATCTTACATATTATAATACATTTTTGGATGTTGAAAAAACAGTTCAACATTTAGAAGTGACCCAGTCTCTGTGCTCAGCTCCTGGCTCAATCTCCATGAGTAATGTTTTCTTTGTTTTATTATTAAGATCCCTATTAGCTTTGGCATTGCATCAGCAATACATATGGCAATACAGATGTACACACATGTTAATTTACATCATGCTCAGACATGAGTAGTTATGCTCATATCTGACTCAACCTTAAAAAATGCGCTTTCCCAGAAAGTCAAACTATATTTTTCTTTTATGTAGCTCGGGGATCGGCACTCCACCTGAGGTAGGATCTGGTTTTTGAGTTCATCGTGGGTGAAGAACTCGGCGTAGATGTGCATGTGAGCCAGCAAAACGACCCGGATGTGTGCCTCCTTGACCTTGAAGAGCTTGACAATCTGAGGAATCACATGCTTGCGGTACAGGGACACAGATAGCAGGCATTCTTCATCGTTACCACCGCCACTGGAATCTGTGCACAACGACAAAAATAAACAACACGATGAGCGACCACTTGATGCATGACAGCTACAGAATGCTTTTTTTGTCTTTGGAAGGGAATCAATAAGATCTGAGTTATTATCAGTCACAGAAAGCTTAATAAATGCCAGTATACCCTTCTTTGGCCTTAGAAGATGAGGCAGGAAGCTTTTGACAGCCATGGGCTCTGCAAAAACAAGAGTGTTGAGGAGTTTGGGGACGAGGCGTGAAGCTATCAGCTCTTCGGGGAGACTCTGGACCCGGTCGAGAAGAAACCTACACAACAAACACAGAATGAGCATATGATAAGGTATAGTTAAATGATAAGACATTTAATTAAAGGAATGCATAAAAAGAAACCCAATTCTAACTATACAATTATACAAAAACAATACATTTCTGAATGTAATATTTGTAATTTAAAGTTTGGACTGCCTATGATAATATGATACTGTTTTTCATGAACACATTGCACTAATTACAAGAAAGTACACTACATTTGTAGAAAAAGACCAGATTCTCACTTAAAGAATTCGTTCTTTTCTTCTTCCATCTTCAAGGTCAGGCTCTTCAAAAAATCTCTTACTTCCAGAAAGTCATTCCTATTCAAAAGAGAAATATGTAATGTTTCAGAAAACACACCATTTCCACTAATTACCAATGACAGCAAAAGCAAACATAAACCCACTTACCTGAAAAAGTCATGAGTCAGCAGGGAGCTGAGTGCGGGTCGAGACAAGGGGTCAGAGTTCAGCAGTCCCGCCTGCAGGGTCTTCAGACTGCCAGACAGCTCCTGTGACACTGGAAAGAGTGGGATAAAGAAGTGAACGAGAAGCTCCCTGAATGTATCGGTACACGGCTGTAGACGTTACTCACCACAGCTGTTCAGGAGCCAGACGAGGGTCTCCACCATCTTTCCAAAAGCGTAACCGTCCCGAGAGTGAGCATTTTTATCTGGAAGCATTTTAAAGCCCTCGACCTGTCGACGACATGTTTCATGAGAACTTGTAAACCAAAAAGGGGAAGTTATTCCATTTTCCCAACACAACCTTGAAGCGGCTTACCTGCTCTTCTGGGGGAATGCAGCTGGCTTCTCTCACATTCTGAATGCTTGAGAGAAACTGAGGAGTTAAAGGAAATTTAAAAATCAAAACATACGCAAAGTCGCAAGCATGCATCATTTTTGGAAGAACAAAGAAAAATGTTTGGATACATTCTCCCCTTTATTCGGTCTCTTACCTCTGGCGTAGCTTCAGAGAACTTGCAGACAGTATCCATCCCTCCGAGTTTCCAATGACCATCTTCACTGACAAATACAGATGAAACGCAGACGTTGTTGTGGCTTGATTTGCCCTGGTGGTTAAGGAATACAATTCAGGAACTTGTCCATGCCTTATTTTAATGCATATTTTTTATTGTTGTCCTTTGGCCTGGTGTTAAAATTGCCAATTAAAACTACAAATAAAAAAAAAATTAGAACAGGAGAAAGCAAGACATGCTGTCAAAAACTGAACAAGCTTGGAGGAGCAAGATGGCATCCTGAAAATTAGGACATTTAGAAAGCAGGCAATTAACACAAAAGCATACAATCAGCGAAAAAAGGCAATTTCTCAGAGGTGACTTTAAATTCCTCCACGGGACTGTTTTTGCTCACCCTCTCATGCAGAAACACGAGTGCTTGCAGGAGGTCGTAGATGCCGGCACAGATTTCCTCTGGGGAGAGGCTGTCCAGCAGCAGCTCCAGGGGCTGCACACGCTCCGTCACCAGGTGGATGCCGCCGTCCTGCACCGAGCAGGACAGGAAGCGCAGCAGACATGGGTGTCTCAAAGTCTTCAGGTGCTATAGGAAATGAAAATAATGCATGTATTTCCTGTATAACTGCATTCCTGTCAAAAGTGAACGTCATGCAGGTGATCATGGAAAAACCTATGAGTGGGAACTGATTACAAAAAACCTAATTACACAAGGCTGTCAATGGAGAGCATGAAGATATCTTCAGGTCGTATATATAAGTATGTAAGTATTATGATGTCATGATTATGATGCTAGGTCTCGCGGGCGAACAACGATTGTCCAACATTTGCCACACATGTACGAACACACTAAACAAGACCTCCTGAGCTAACGTTACTATTACTAACGTGACACCTGCTAATGCAGCCACAGCCGGCGTGGTTTTGTATCAAACGGCTTCGGCGTGGCTACCTGAGCAGCTTTGTTGACTTTGTCCTCGTTGCCCCTCTGGTGAACAAACACGGATGCCGGCTTTCCATCCTGGAGCATCGCCGAGTGCATGGTGAGTCCGGAGGGCAGGGTCAGGAGCGGCTCCTCCAGGGTGCAGCTCCGCACCGCGCTGCTCTCCGCACCCATGGCCGCGCTAATTCCTGGTGCTGCGTGTGTGTGGGGAGGGGTCACACACAGAGTCAAACAAAGTCAAACGTGATATGTGGCAATGAGATGCTGTCGGTCGGTTGAGAACGCAACCATGAACGCAGAGGACACACTCTTGACGTTACCTGCTTCACTGTGGTGGATGTACCGCTGCTGTGTTGTTAGCTAACGCTAGCTATCCTCGGCGCTACGTTAGCCAGCTCGTCATTGCTCCGCGCGACAGTAGCACTTCCGCCTTCAAGCACCCATGCGGTTAATCCCGTGCTTTAAAAAAATGTGTGCTCAAACTGCTGGTTAAAAACACGTAAGATCAATTCCTGTTCACTTCTTGGCGAATCAACGACGCTAACGTGGAGCGAAAGCTGCCCAGTAAACACGGACTCTTCCGGTAAAAGACGGAACCACAGAGCAGGGGACACGGTAGTTTAGAAAATGTACGAAACTAATCACCGGGGTTTATTTGCTTATGATTTTTGGAAAAATAATTGTATTAACTAGTATATTCGTATCACTTATGCATTATATTTAAAAATAATTCGTTGGATTTAACGTTTTTAAATCCTAAAAAACACATGTACCCCTACTCTAAACGATAATGGTTGCAACCAAAGTGGTGTGAGGAAACACAAGTATGTGCGCGGAGGGGGGACTAGCATACGGTGACTAAAACGAAAGTAGGACTGTCAGAATCTGTCTTAAATTATGCCCTTGGTCTTGGTAGATGAGAGTTTGTGGTCCAAGATATGTATTTGGTGGGGTCCCCAGTACGACAAAGTTAGGGAGCTATTTAGGAACACTGGGATAAAAGCTAAACTAGCAACAGGTGACAATTACACAACAGGGTCATGAACTCCATGTGGCTGTTCTTAAAATTATGCTTTAATATTCTGCTGGTTGCAGTTATCCTAAAACAAAATAGTGCACATTATTGCAACCTTACATTACATAAATGAAGGGACAGCATTTGAAGCATTGTCCTGATTTTTTTCTGGCTTCATAAAATAAATAATGTCAACAATGTATCTTCTTTATGTAAACGTGATTGTGTTACTTTTACATTTTATCATTATAATTAAGATCATATAATTGGGTAACTGTACTAATATTTTACCTTAAAAACTACCTGGAAATGATAGATCTCATTGCATCGCTCTATTAAATATTTTACTTGTGCTTTATGTGTATATTGATGAAGTTATCATTACAATGTTATTCTTAATTACTGATAAATTGACAATCAATTGTGTGCAAAACAGTAGTGAAAAGACAGAGCACTGAAATGTCATGTCTACATTTGGTTTATTTTTTATGTATTCAACTCAAATTGTGTTTATGTTTCGCTTCGTTGTGCTTTTCAATGCATTTCTTTGGCTTAATGCATTCTTAATTGCCACTGTGTTTAAAAATATACCAATACAAATCTTGACATTTAAACACTGATGTGGAGATCATGTTTCCAATACTGTGGTTTTATTAACAAACGGTAATATACATACATATACCTATTATATACATAAAAGCACAATCAGTTAATAATATCGTTGTATCAGACATAAACACATTTCACAACTATAAGCACAAAAGTCAACTGTTATCTCACTTTCAGAAACTGCTCTTGGTTTCCTCTTTACAAGGAAATGGCAACATCACACATCAACTATAGGAACGTTTTGCCTCAGTAACAAACGAAAACAAGCCTTGTCAGAGGAAGTGATGATTTTGACCAGGTGAGAATTTGGATCAGTTACTTTAGAAACTAACCGGCAGCACACACAAAAAAAAAAAACACTCTCACTCTCGAGTAGTGAAAGCAGGAGACAACATGGACGAGCTCGGTAAGACATTATTTTATAATCATTACTGTAAATCTAAAATACTCAGAGCAAGATGATTTACAGTTGATGTAGAAAATAGAAGTGAAAAGAATAATAGATCGTAGACGGTCCTTTACAGCACGTATTCTGTTCACCACACCAAGTACAGGGCACGTATGCTTTACTTTAAATAGTTCAGCCTGTAATCATTTAAATAATTAGTTTGACACTGTTTTGTTAATGTGTCTTGGCTTTGTACTGTAATTCCAATCATGCTGTATGTTGTTTGTGAATTATTCAGCCTTTGTTTTTTAACCAGGACTTTCAAAAGTAGAATCATTGTAAAGAAAAAAGTTTGAAAAAATTATATCAGGCAAGATTGGGCTTCACTGATTGTCAAAACATATAACTCATGTCTTGGAATAAACATACAACAAATGTATTTAATTTCACTATGTTCTGAAAATAAATTAGATGATGGTCTGATTCTTCTGAAACGTGAAGACATAGAGTTGCATAGATAAACCATGTATTCTTTTTTTTTCTCTTTCAAATAGCCGTGTAGTTTACTTTCCAGACAAATATTTTATTCATACAAATATCTCCCCATTGTCTTTAGATTTGTGGGTTTATATTGTGTGAAGGAGAGTTAGCTTTTTCAGAGGTCTTGCAACATTATTACAAGTTTCACTTCTGCAACATGCAGCACCATCACTTCCTGAGGAAATGCATGAGGCCTCAAAGTAATCCACCTTCATCTACACATCGAGGTGCATGCCATCTCACTTTACAGGAAATATTTCAAACCGAGCGAACTTTGCACGTCCTCCGTTGAAACAGCGCACACCCAGAAAGCACAATCGATGGATTGTGTGAACACTGCATGCTTGCGTATGTATTTCTGTCTATGTGTGTGTGTGGTTAGAAGATTTATGGCCTGTATCCTGCCGCAGATTTGCTGTTGGAGGAGTTGGCCCTGAATTCAGCCTGTTCAGAAAGTGTCAATGAGAACCGGAGCAATGAGCCCGCCACTAAAGAGGTGAAGACAAAGCCATGAAAAATTAAATGAAACTCACTGTACCACAACTTTCTTCATTATCACCTTTTTCTATTTTAGTTAAACTAGAAACTTATTCTCAAGCAACTCTACTCTCTAAGGTAATTTGTCACCGTGTCCTTAGGTGTCAGGTGCAGTTCATGGGGGATCTACCAAAAAAGGAAAAGCCCCAGTCGACTCCAATGTGTACAGGTGAAGCACAAAGTCGTCCTTCTCGTTGACCCCTGATTGACATTATCATTGTGTAAACCGTGAATAAAGGAACCAGGAGATTGCTTAAAATAAATTGCACACATGTTGTAATTTTAAGAATTATAAGAAATGTCTTCCACTTTTAAAGCATCCTGAAGTACACAATGATCTTACTGATTTAGTAACTTACTACTTTAAACTTGATTTCAACAATAGAAATGTTTACCAGAATGTTTGACAGATCTTTGACAGTTTTCTGTGTTTCCTAGTTCATAACTCCTCATTACATTATTGTAAAATTTCACTCTCAGATTATGTAGTTAGTATTCTTGCAGGTAAATTAAGCTATTACACAGAAAAAACAGGGAAGTAAGTTTTCCGGAGTTACTATTATTTTCCTCTAAAGGATAGAATAAAATCTATTGGAGTAAAACAGAGTGACCACGCCCACCACGGTTTCTTTAAGTTCACTGGAATGAGCTGATGGTTTATGGGACAGATGTATCTAATTCTATATAGAACTGAATCCAATTCTATATAGAACTCAATCCAATTCTATATAGAACTCAATCCAATTCCATATAGAACTCAATCCAATTCTATATGGAGTGAAATTATACTCTAAATGGAGTAAAATATAACTCTGAATTGAGTGCAACGGCAGTAGAGTTGTTTTCATTTAAGGCTACATAAAGTCCATTATAATCACGTAGAGTTGAATATAAACACTGAATATAGTAGAAAATACTGTGAATTCTTAACTCTGAGGCAAGAGTAGATTTTTAAACTGGGACTAAATGTTATATTTTTTTAGAGTACTTTTTTTGAGTAAAATGTACTCTCTGGGTTTTAGTGCTCTGCCGGCTCCTGTGGCAGCTTCGCTGACTCCTGACTCTCCGACTAAAGAGCTGGACGACATCTTGCAGGATATGCTGGGTCTGGGACGAGAGGTCAGTAAAGTGTCTGCAAGTACATGTCTCAAAATTATTCAAATATACATACATTTTGGTTTGTTAAAGAAGAAATTCCAGTCCATATGAAGTGGTGATGACTATGTAAGAGACAATGGTGGATGTGCAGTGAAGAAACTTTCCAAACATGAGTGAGATTAAGCAGGTTTAACAACAGAGGGCAGCATTGTACTGATTCCAACACTGCACAGCCTCAAGTGGCCTTCAGTATTAAAACGTTCATAAGCACCGACTAAATGACACAATAATCAAATACACAGTTACAAACAACAGATTTTTGTACGCATTTCTTTCATCCTTTAGGACCCAGTGTCTTCAACAACCCCACCGCCTCTTGCACAAAAACAGTCGGTGAAAAAGAAAACAGAAGGTGGGCGACAGGATGCTGAGGAGAGAGGGAGCAGCACGGCAGGGTCAGATGCAAACGCCTCGACCACGAGCAAGAAAGCGGATACAATCGATGACCTGCTAGGAGGGCTGAGCTCTGACTTGGAGAAGATCGGCGTGCGCACCATGGCCAAGGGCCATTGTGCTTCTTGCAACAAATGCATTGTGGGAAAGGTGTGAAAAGCCACAATGTATTGTAAACCTGTTCAGAAATATGAGACGCAGATTCAGCCTTATACATACGACCACACAAGACAAAACAAGTTGAATCACATAAAAAAAAGATGCTACATTTCCTCTTCTGCAGATGATCACGGCGCTGGGGGAGGTGTGGCACCCTGAGCACTTTGTGTGTTTTGAGTGTAAGAGTGAGCTGAGCACCACAGGCTTCTTTGAGAGAGAAGGCCGGCCGTACTGTGACAAAGACTACCATCAGCTCTTCTCTCCTCGCTGTGCCTACTGCAAGGGGCCCATCGTGCAGGTGAGGAACCTCCCACTCTTTTTTTATTGTTTACTGTGTGTTGAAGATGTAACAACAGATCTTTTTTTCCTTTCTTTTAAACAACAGGAATGATATCATATACTTAAACGCCACATTTGCCTTTTGTTTCTGATTCTAATTTGTTCCGTCATATATTACATCCATGTATTTAAACAATAATCTTTTGAAGATTGGATGATGACATACAGTGTGTGGTTCATTTTTCTAGATTTATCCAACATGTCATCTTACTAAATAAAAATGCAAAAACAAATCGGTATTTCTGCATTCTGGGCTCACGCTGCAGACCGAAGTCGTTAATCAGCAACTTCTGCAACGATTCCATTTATGTGGTTCAAAATCCACATGTTTGTGTTTCCTCACATCTGAACATGTGAAATGAGACCAACTTTCATCCTAATCCATAAAGGAAGTAAACGCATGAAGTGATCTTTCAATGTCTGGGCTGCTTTACCAGAACATCCTGACAGCTCTGGACCAGAACTGGCACCCGGATCACTTCTTCTGTACACACTGCGGAGGCCGCTTTGGACCTGACGGTGAGAGGCTCCTGCCTTCATTTCTCTTCACTGGAAACCACAACTACGTCAAAGAGTTGAAAACAATCTCATGTATTATCACTCGGGAATGAATCACATGTGTCTTATGCACGTCGCAGGTTTCCTGGAAAAGGATGGGAAGCCCTACTGTTGCAAGGACTTCTACCACCTCTTTGCTCCCAAGTGCTCCGGCTGTGGGGAGTCGGTGAGGGAGAACTACCTGACGGCAGCCAACGGCACCTGGCATCCAGAGTGCTTCGTCTGCGCAGTGAGCTTCTTACCTCGGACCACACACACTGTTCTGGCTCGCACACAGGGCTGGGAATAAATGAGAAAGATACCCACACATTTGCTTTATTTGCAACATTTCGACCGCAAGGCTGATGAAAACCTTATGCCTGATGAATAGGTTGCGGTTGAAATGATGCAAATAAATCAAGGAAACCATATTCCTCTGTGTGTGTATCTTTTACATTCTCTAGTGTTCTCTACTTCTGTAGCATCTGGACTCAAATGGTTCGGTGTGCAGCTTTACTTCTGCTTTACTCGGTTATGAGCAATTGTTATCTCTCAGTGGAGATTTTGACATGAGGTAGCAACTTTTCATATTTTATGGCCCAGAAAGAAAACCATTCTTTCTCAATTGTCCATAAACCTGAACATGAAATACATTGCACTTAAAATCTACTTTTAATAAAAATAACATAAATACAGTTCAGATTAACAACATCACATACAAATGGAATACATCCAACTACGACTACCTAACCCAATCACTGCTGCAGTTTTATCGTCACCACCACAACCCTCATCCCACCATGTGCACAGAACCTAAACATTGGTTTACATGGAGCCCTTATTATTATTGTTATTATCAAAAGAGCAAGGTCAGGATTGTGCCTGGCCCGTAGTGACCTACATCTAACTCCAGAGGTTAGGAGGTCAAACACTCCATTAAGAGGATGAAGTGGACACTCAAAAAGTAGCCAAGCCGTTTTAATCAACCTCCCGCTGAAAATAAATGAGGCAGTTCGTAACGTTCTGCACCTTTGATCCGTCTGGCCACTCCGACTATGCGGTGCTGCAGCCTGGTCTCGTCAACAGTAGAGAGATTTTCCTACCGAGAAATGTTTTCGCCAAAACATACAACTACCAACTACACAATGTTGTAAAATCATCATCTAAAGTTTTAGCTGCATAAACGTTTAAGAAGACAGAAAAGAAGTGGACATTGTGGCTTAAATAGGTGTCACCAAAGTCATTAATGGATTATTCCACTCATCATGTGCCGAGGCCCTGGAGTTGTGCTGTTATGACTTACTGGCTCATATAAATGAAACAGAGCCATTGCTAATGTTAAGAGTCACACCTGGGCTTTTACTGCTATGACAAGTCCAAAAGCCCGCCAAGAGAAACCATGCGCAGCATTCCTTCTGTCCAGACGCATTTAGTTTATGTTGCACGTGATAAAACCGGACGGGTTGACTCTTCCATGATTGTAATGGTTGACAGAACGGCTGCGAGCCAACAGCTTTGAGCCATGTAACAGGCACAGCTCTAGCATGAAACACTCATGGCATTCCCATCAGCCTCAGCTGTACTGTGAGTGCTACGTGCTACATGCTAATGGCAAGCTAAACCAACACAGGGACCATGGTACACATTATATCTGATGAACATCAACATGCTAGCATTATCATCGTTAGCATGTGAGCTATATAGCCTGGTCTGATTGTATCAACACACCAGACTGTATAGTTGTGACATCATAACCGTAGAAGTATTTTTCTCCGTGTATCGGGCGCTTCATAGTATCTATATTGCACTTCGATCTAATTATGTAGCTCTAGGCTCACTTCACGTTACATTGCACCATTGACCAGTAATGGGTTACAAATACCAGGTAGCCTTTGCCTTTTATTTGTTTCAACAAATCATTAAATTACAGAAATGATAATGTGGCATTATAATTGCATGGTAATACAATTGTGGACACGGTCTAATTACTATGAAAGTACATAAAAAGTTTCCCTTATTAATCAACCAGAAAACTGGCATCGGGCACCATGCACAAAACAGTCAAACTCTCCTCATGATGACAGGTTCCCCCTTTCTGCACGTCTTATGTGTTTGATCGACAAGGGCGACCGGGGCTCAGTGGTTAGCAAGTCCGACTTTCAATCAGAGGATCGGTGGTTCGATCCCCGGCTCCGCTAGTCCATTGTGTCCTTGAGCAAGACACTTAACCCTAATTGCTCACCGTTGCTGTGTCTACTGTATAACATGTAAGTCGCTTTGGATAAAAGCGTCAGCTAAATGTAATGTAATGTATTTAGCAAGATAGCTTACTTAAACATCTAATCACGGCATGTCTCTGAAGGGGTCACGTTTTAGAAACAGGTCCTCCTTGCATCTAAGATTTCCATATTCTAATAAGCTAATTTAGGTAAACAATGTCCATTGATAACCTGTTCCAAAAAGTGAAATTCCCAAGAAGTACTAAAGCTGTGCTGTGCTTTGAATAAGGATCACCAGGGATATTAATATACTCAAGGATCAATCATGGTCCTTTAAAAGCAAACATTATCATCCAGATTCTACGCCATTATCCTTCTTCCTCCATCTCTAATCTATTGTTCTCGCTCTCTTTATCGTCTACTCCAACCTTTCCCATATCACTTTCCCCATATGCGTCTTCTGTTCTTCTCCCCAGGACTGCCTGAAGCCCTTCACCGATGGCTGCTTCATGGAGTTGGATGGTCGACCTCTCTGCTCTCATCACTTCCACTCTCGGCAGGGCACTCTGTGCGGCGGCTGCTGTGAGCCCATCACGGGCCGCTGCATCTCCGCTCTTGATCGCAAGTTTCACCCCGAGCACTTTGTGTGCGCCTTCTGTCTGCGGCAGCTCAGCCAAGGCATCTTCAAGGAGCATAAAGGGAAGCCATACTGCACGCCTTGCTTTGACAAAGTCTTTGTGTGAGGCACACAGTACATCACGAACAAACAGTGCAACAGAAACCAATCAAATCCACATCTGTGTCATCCATGAGACTATTATTTACCCATAGTACCAGTGATCCATTAAATGAGGCAACTGTTCTATTCTTAGATTACAAGAGTGTATTAATGTGTTTTTCAGCGCTTCTTGGCTCACCGAGATACTCGACATTTTCATGAATTGCAATCGAAAGTGTGCAACATGAAATGTGACATTATATATATAATTATAATTAATAATATATAATTATTAATAGTTTGAAAAAGAATATCAAGGAAAGAACGCTCACATTGTAACGTAATAAACGACGTGGTTGTAAATCACGTGGAAAATACTTATTTCCCATGATAAAAAACACTGAAGCAACACTTCACATATGTGAACTTTGGATGGTTCTAAAAGGTGTGTTGCTGACACTTGGGCTAAATTATATAGGATTTCATATATCACGATCACATAAAATTCCTAAATGGAGAAATAAAAACACAGAAGTGCAGTTTTAATCCGTGGTTTCCATTAAGCTATCCTCCGTTTGCCATACTCCGGCAGTATGGAGGGCTTGTCCATGTGTCCTGATAGCTTGTGTTGGCAGCGACTGGCACGGACCCGGCGTGCCAACCTGAGTTTCCTCTTACTCTGACGTAGCATTTGGCCCCTGGCATGCATTGGATTCAAACAGCCTCTTCATTCTCCACACAGGCGCCTTTATAGACGCCTATAGAAGATTAATGAAGGTGGTGAGGTGAACAAAGGTGTTTTCAGGAGGAGCTCCTTCACATCGCTGCATCTGTTCAGCAACTCACTCTCGCTGTTGAGGGATGAATCAGCCCCGAAGTGCTTCAGAGGAAATGTATTTTTTGTGATGCACCTTGCGTGTCTGGCCCATTTCTTTTGTTCACTCCCACTGATAACTAATAGTTTTCATGATGTATTGAGACATTTGCAGCTCAGGTGCGATGTAGCAGAAATATATCATGACAACTTGTAGTTGTCAACTAATACTTTTCATGATGTATTGAGAAATGTGCTGCTCAAGTGGGATGTAGCAGAAAATGTTATGTCTTTAATTTCTTTCATTTAAATGGAAGAATTTGTTCAGTTCTACATATATAAAAAAAATCAATAACAATAAGGTCTTGATTTTAAGTCATCTGTCCAACTGTAGTAAATACTAACTGTAGCAGAGGTTTATGAAAACAAATAATATTAAAGGGGAAATCTTTAGGTTTATAGTAGAAGTATTTTAGACTTTAACATGTTTACATGCTTTAATGTTCATATGCTAATGTTCCTGCATGTGACTTAGAAGGAGGAACCAAATCTGAATGGCTTGTTTAATCACAAAACTGACTCCGTCTTATTTCACAGTTTGTGGGTTCATAAGTGTGTGGATCAGCACTGTAACAGTGACTTTTCTTCACATGTCCCCTTTAACCTCTTCATGATCTACACGCTCCATGTTTTCTCGTCTTAAATGTGATTTCACGTGAACGTTAACGCGTTTTCTTTGCAGCCAGCTACCAAACATCTACATGTATTAAAACTGTATTAAACCTTGTTGTAGTGTTTTCATTACTTTAGCATGAGGTATTTATTACAACATAGGGAGTGGGTCCTCTTCATGTCATCATGTTGCACTGCCATCTTTCTAGAGGAGCCCAAAATGGACAAACCTCTGGCTCTAGATGGGCCTTTTGCATTTTATGTTACTTGAACAATGTAATGAAGCAGTTCAGTTGGCTGCAATCTGCAATCTCACCACTAAATGCTTCTAAATCCTCAACACTTCTCTTCTGAGGGAAAGCTGAGACATTAGAAGAGTAAATAAAACCCCTTTGTTCGTAAAGTTTTGTAATCTTTGAAATAACACGGTAGCCAAACCTCTGTTGAATAAGTTCAGACTTCTTGCCAACGTCAAACTGCAGCTCAGCAAACGGCGTCTCATCCTCAGAGGAACACTGGCTGCATTCTGCCAGCCCTGCGGGCAGTTCTCTTCAGCTTGTCTTCAAGCCACTTTGACTTGCTGTGTGACGCTAGTGTGCGAGTGGGAACGGAGGCGGGCATTAATCATGCTGTCATCGCTGTCAGATCAGGCCTCTCTCATGGCCTCTGCAGAGTGCGGCCCTTGCATCATGGAAGAAGTATCGTGTTCAGTTAGACTCAGAGATCGTAAGTGTTTAATGATCTAACAGCCTTGTTCCCGAATACCTACTGAACTCAAAGACATGCTGTAACGTAAAACATTTAATACGTTTAAACCGGAGTTGCATTTTGTGTTGAAATATACAAAAGGAGGTATATTCTTTCAGCATGACCCACATCAACAACATGAATTGGGTCTGATCTGAGACCGTGGCGTGTGACGTGGTTGTAAAACCCCATTCGTCACATGACTCGAAGGGCGATTATGTTCATCCGACTAATAAAAATGTTTCTTTCTGCACCGTTCACTGTCCCAACTGCACGCTGCTATGAGCAGACTTGCCAACACTGTGTTATAAGTGGCAAGACATGTTTATAGCTCGCTTTCCGACATAAAAAAAAGCTGTAAACTAGCGGTAAGCTTAAATTTAGATTAGCGGACAACCTCAGACGCAGATGTGAACACTCGCCCTATATAGCTGTCGAGTGTATTTACTTAAATACAGTCAACACCAAGGCTTTGCAAAGTCTGGAGTAGAAATGTAGAAAACAAAAATATAATGCGGGGGAAAGAAGTTCTGGCATTCACGGGAAAAATATGACTGTTATCGTATGGCTGAGTGAGTAGGGAGGAAAAGGGTTCTCTGGCATGTAGTAAAAATGAGAAAACATGAAATGTGAGTGGGGGTCTTTTTTAAAAGGGTGGCAAATAAAGGGCCGTCTGTGGAAAGCAGAGCGAGTGTAACTCAGGTGACATTTACAGCAGTGAAACAGAGTACGAACGGGCCATGAGATGGCAGCTCCAGCTCAATGGGGGAGGGAAAGGGGAGTGAGCCACACATTGGGACATAATGGATACTGGTGATGAGGGAGGCAGGGTGAGGAGGGCAGGGGTTGAAGAGTGTAGTTGCAACAGTTACCCCTGCGTGACACTGAAACCCAACACTTACCTCCTGTCCTGTAAAGTGCCGGTGTCCCCTCGGCCACCCCCGGCGGGGACGGAGGAGCTGCCTGTCCAGGCCCGGGTCACGCCCGGCTGCTGGCGCTGCCCGGCCCTGTAAACCCAGCAGTCCACATCAGCTTTGAACCCATAACTGTCACACAGGTCTAAGGTACAGGCTCGCTCATGAATCAGGGCATTAGGGTGTAGATACACATCTATGGAAACGCCAGCTGGAGACAACTCCAGTTGCAAATCAGCGCCGACAATGTGAAATCACAGCTCCGGTAGTAAAACAGGGACGGATCAGATTACTGAAGGCATGTCCATGTATGTGCCGATGAACTAAACAGGTCACTGCATCCATAAGGGCTTTAAGTAAATAAAGATGTATTACTCTGAAATGCACTCGGTGCTCTAGAGGGAAACGAATGACATCTGATTTGATGAATATTTAATGCAATGAGTTAATTTGTCAAGATTGAAAAAACTAATTAATACATACTGCTAATTCATTTACTTTGTGCACTTGGAAAAATAATATTCAATGCCAATATCTTCAAAGAATCGTATTTGCTGCAACAACAATGTTCCATAAGTGCACAAGCACAGTGTGGTCTTGTGGGGTTTCATATTCTAAACCACAAGACGCATCAAAGTTTCTTGACCCAAACAAAGATGGCAGCCGGAGGAGTAAAGCTGTTCATGCATTGTCAACAACACAGGAAAAGGCGTGTTTAGCACTTTCCCAAGACGGTTAACCGCACTGCTCGCCGATACTGCCAGCAATGGGGGCTTTGAGACTTCTCTAGTTTCTTCTTCAAGAGGGAAAGATTGATGCTGTCAGTAATTAATTTCTCCAAATCTGACGTAGACAGATTTTCCAAACCAGTTGCCCGTAATAGAAGTATAAATATTATGGCGTGAACCCAACATTAGCGTCCGTCATTTCCGGTGTTCGTCTTAGTTTGTGATGTGATTCTTTCAGGACCATGCGTGTCTTCAAAAACGCATTGAGGGCAATGTCGTGACTGCATCAGCTGTTCGTGCTCCAATGAAGGCTGGAAAATATGTTGAACATGCTTCATTTTTATTTGTTTTAGCCACTTCTGTCATACCCTCTCATCACGGAGCTGAACGGCGGTCAGCTGGCAGAAGCGAGACCAGAAGGCCGCTGCGACTCCAGCGGCACAGAAAATCAAAAACATTACGCCAAGAAAACGTTGCCAGGACTGGAAAGCGTTGCTACGGCCATCGTTATTGGCCAAACAAGCGCATGCAAATCCAGCGCTCCCCTAAAGTGAGCTGCTCCGCCTGTGGAGAGGGCAGTGAAAGAGAGTGTGTCTGTGTGAGAGTTCAAATGAATGTGTTTTTAACAGCAAAGGAAAAGTGACAACTTCAACACCTCGGTAATTACTTCCACACAGAGAGAAGTGCAGCTCCACTTCTGGGTGTGTTTGTTTTGGCGCTCTGCTGATGCCGGTGCAGGTATATCACACCTGATTCATGACTAGCTCCTCTGTCCAAGGGGAACTTCGTGTTGTCCTTGGCCCGACACCGAGCGCTCCATGCTATCTCACACACTCTCTCACACAGCAGTAGGCATACGAACACACACACACACACACACTCGACAAACTCGTAAATACTATTTGTGGATATTCTTTTCATGCTCTCTTGGGTTCAGTCAACACAATCGCAAGAACAGATATGCACATACACAAAAACGTAACGCAAATAGCTTTAGCTTACCCAGCCGTGCACCCAAACGTGTGCATGTGTATGTGTAGCACATGCACACAAATCAACTCAAACATATGCATGCTAAGGGTTTAGTATCAGACACACACACACACACACACACACACACACACACACACACACAAAACACATGCACACACATATAAATGCTATTTATGAGTTTGGTCTCTGTCTCTCTTTCCATCTTTAGCTTTCTCGCTCTCTCTCTCTCTCTCTCTCTCTCTCTCTCTCTCACACACACACACACACACACACACACACACACACACACACACACACACACATGCAAAGCCAAGAAACCTATGGTCTTCTTGGGTTTAGTTGACACAAAGCATATCTGTGCGAGCATCACTGCCTTCTCTGTGTGCTCGCTGATCCTTAACCAAGTGAACTTGAGGTCTCCTCTTTTATGGGTTAAATGGAGTCAGCTCCCGAGGGGGACGCTATGGGAGGTTCTCAAGACAACTTCAAAACACTTCATCTCCTATTCCTCCGCTGCACGCCTTTGTCTCATCTCCCTTACATCCATTGCCAGGTCTCTCAGCCGGACCTCCATGCTCAACACGGAAAAAACAGGCAGACAGAGAGCAACGGTGCATTTTATCTGGATCCCGATAGCGGCGCAGAACAAACTGGCCGGGGCTGTGAGAAAGATTTATAAGACAGTAAGCTCCTTCTGTGTGTGAGCCTTCAGTGTCAAGAAGATAGATGGTTTCATTAAGCTGCCTCATTGTGTCCATGTGTGGGTACAGTGTGCCAGAGAGGTACAGTCCGTGGTACGTTCAGGGGAAAGCATTCCTGCGACTGACGGAGCTCTTTGAGAAAATGAAATCCTTCTTGTGATTGTTAGCTACGTTGGTTTGGAACCGCTGAGGCTCAGACCGAGTTTTTCCCAGTGGTTAAAACTGGGTTATGGATGGGAATTCGACACTGGGCTGGAGGTTGCTCGGAGTCAGACTTGGATCTCAGTTGCTGCCCGGCATTGTTTGCACGGCAGCGGCTCTTGGCTCGGCCTAGGTGGCCAGACCGAGCCTTGGACCGGGGGTCAGCCGGTGAGCAGAATGGCTCTGGGTCCGGGCCAACTGGGAACATGGCTCCGATCCAAATCCCCCGCCTCTGTAGCAGCCGCAGCATGGGTCATTATAAGATTTGTTTTAAAGAGTGATGGTTAACCGCATTATGGTCCTGTTGCCTGAGAGCTGAAGGGCCTCCTGGGTTTATACAAGCTCGTGGAGGTTTGTTGAGGGCTGGGAAGGCCTGCGAGGAGCAGATCGGGACGCGCTGGTTGATAAATCAAAGGGGCTGCAGGGCTTTAGTCAAACTGGGGAACTTTGTATAGAACCACACACCCACAAACATACGTACACACACATATGGGCGTCTGTGATTGTATTGTTATGAGTTTAATGGTGAAACACACAAATGTCCCCCCTGCAGCTGGAATTGGGCTTTACAGTGATTTCATTAGCAGGTGTCCACTTTCCAGCGGCTCAGCTCTGGCGTGTCTGACAGAACATCCATTTAAATCGGAGGTTTCAGGTTCAAACGCTGAAGGATACATTAGCAGCTCGCTCCAAACCTTCGACTCTGAGGAGACATTTTTCTAATCATTAATTCCCCAGTACTTTCTGTGACACCCTGTTCCCACTAAACCCATTAAGATGCAATCATAAGCCCTTGTATGAGCCCAGGGCTTGTCCACCGCTGTGTGATGATGGAGCTGGAGTTACTTCTTAGCATAAAAATGATTTAGTGTGCAGTAATTCAAAACCAGTGCATTGCTTTCATCATAAAGATGACTTCTTCATCTTTGTAATCTTGTAACTCTGGTCATTCCTGTAAAGGCAGCAGTCTTTTGCACAAAGTTCTCTCTGGGGATGAACTGCAAAAAGTTCTTCAAATGTAAAATTGTATCTTAAAATCTCACTTCCTTGAAAACTGCCAGGCGACTGAATCAATAGCATTTGATCCAAACACCATTTCATTGATTTTAGCGACATTACTTTAAATAAGAACATAGAGGTTCCCCCCAGAGGAATATGTATCTTTGTTCATTTTAAACAGTTTCAATGTCATTATTAGCACAAATAAACACCTAATTCTTCATATATAGGAATACATTTTTGTATTTGAAAAAAAAAAGATTTGGGGTGGAAATCAAAATATGTGCTTTAATAGTTTTAGTTATTCTTATCAAGCGTTCTACTAAAAAAAAATAGTTCACACACACATTGCGCTGCATCTTCTGATATTTGAACTATATTCCTGACAGGATCGTTCCATCTTATATCAGTTTTTCCTTCTTCAGTACTTCAGGTGCTTCACAAACCAAAACTCATGTTCTCAAACACAGAACGTTTGGGATTTTTCTTTTCCCCAATTTTCTTTCCCCCTCTCTCCAGAAACTCTGTCTCTCCATCTACCTCTCCATCTGCCTCTCTCCTTTACGCTCCCTCTCACACACACCATTGTCACATAGCAACTAACAAAGCCAAGACCAGCAGGCCCTCGAGGATCATTCAGTCATTTTAATCAACACCTTCTTCACTTTCCTTCCCCGAATGATGTCTGGCTTCGGAAATGTTTCCACTGAACAGCTGAGTCTCCGTCAGGGTTTACGGCGGGATTAGAGCTCAAATTACTGACTCTGTGGCTCATTTACTCTCTGAATCCACAGACCTCGAAACAAAAGTTGCATGCGGACATGTCCAGTGATATGATAATAGCGTGAAATGAGAAACACATTTCAAGAGCCAGTCTCTTTCCAGTGCCGCGCTGAGGCTTTTATGTGCACCGTTTGATGTTGCAACACAGAGGATGTGAAAGGCACGGCCGCAGACAAAAGTAAAGATGTTCTGCACGTCGGACTGAACGATCAGTCAGAGCAGGAGAAGCAGTGGCAACGGTTTGAAATACAGAAGGAGGAATAGCTGCTGGTATAGTAACACTGTGACAATGACAGAGAGCCAGCTGGTTGTCAGACGTTACACCATCAGCATGTTTATGACCAAACTGAAACAGAATAACAAAACAAATGTCAAATGAATATTGATAGTGATAAATGATAGTGATCATACAATGTTTTATTATGAGGGACCTACTTACTGTTAATACAAATTAATTTCCCCTGTGTCAACTTTACCTGAGAATATTTTTTCACTCTCCGAACAGTCTTCTTTGATCCAGTTCTAATTTGGGGATTTCTTTTCAGCAATAAATATGGATAAACAATATTGTCACAAAATGCTCAGTGTGATTTTACTGAAGATAAAATATCTGTTCAACACAGTCGTGTGGCTCTAACCACCAGCTGCACGATAGGAGGCTGATCTTGGTCTCTGCAGTGTTGCAAAACATTTTGTTTCAGATCGCTCTGTGTGAAGCTGCACCCCCCATCCATTGTCCCTGTAAAAGGGTTTTCACTATTTTTTTTGGGGGGGGGGGGGAGTTTTTCCTGATCCGATGTGAGGTCCCGGGACAGGGATGTCGTATGTGTACAGATTGTGAAGCCCTCAGAGGCAAATCTGTATTTGTGATTTTGGGCTATACAAACTAAACTAAAAAAATAAAAAATTGTTACCGCCCTCTTCTGTCGACAAAACCATGCAGTCAACAACACGCCATGCAAGCCACCACCTTCTGAGATATGCCAGACAGCTGTGACCTGCTCCCACAACATCCAAACACAATATTCACAAGCTCCCTCAAGAAATGATGGCGACCATCAAGATTTGTTATGCTGACCAGCAGCAGTGTGATCCAGGACTTTCACATTGGCAGCTGAATAGCATTCATGTGGTACTTTGTGCCAATATCCAATAATTCAAAATAAAATAAATAAAACGTCAACGGGCCTCATCCTCTGGTGGTGATTATGAATGTCTGTACAAACACGCATGGCAATCCATCCTGTAGTTTTTTGGGACATTTCAGTCTGGATAGACCAACCACCAGTTTGATTGAATTTCATGAATTTCAATATATGCAGTATATCTAGATGCATGAATGCAATAGGAACTAATGAGGGACAAAATATAAACGCCACCAAACACTGGCCTCTTTATCCCATGTGCTCATATTACTTTGTAAGTGCTACTCTGTTGACTTCCTGTAGGACCCCACCGTATCAGAACAGTGCACAGTTATCTCTGGGCATGTGCCGCGTGGTGAGTGAGTGGCCGGTGCATTGGCTCGGATGTGACTTTCCATCATGGTGGCGTGCCTCGACCCAGTGGACTTCGTTAGGTTCAGCTCCGGCTCATAAATCAACCGACTGTCTCACTGAGCTGGCTGCAGAGTTCTGGACTCCCCAGAGTGCAGCGCATGATTTAACCCTCTGCAGCCAGACTGTTCTCCTCCGGCCTCTGTGGAGCTACGATGGTCAGCAGGGTCCCTGCTGGTCTCCCTCTGGACCTCATGTCTGTGCTGTCAGACGTTTAACATGCTGTTAAACATGACTTTGTTTTCACAAATTATGTTATGAAAAACTTGTGTCATTATGTTTTGCAAGAGATAAAAAGAAGTACAGTACTGAATTTGAATTAACCAATTTCGACTAATCGGCAATACCCACAAAATACTAACCCAGCTGTACTTTGTGTTTTGCACTAGTTAGTCAATGTTAGCATCTTAATACTTGAAACTAAGATCAAGAAAAATACTTGCTACCTGCTTGTCATTGATGTTAGCATTTAGCTCAAAACAGTACTGTGGCAACTTTTATTTTATTAGTTTATTTAAAGTGTCCTAAAGGGTGCCTTTTGAGTGTCCTTTCAATAGAGAAAATGTGACACAGTTAGATAGATAGATACTTCAATTCATCCCCACAGGGAAATTTATTTGTAGAAGCAAGTTACAGAGTAAATTAAAAAATATTAAGTATGAAAAATACACAATATATACAATAAAATAAAATAGCAGAGCAGAACATATTAAATGTAAGAAAATGAATTAATAAAGAAAATGCAAATAAATATATATATAGCTCCTCCTGTATGATTGGCCTGCCTGTGGGGCATAAGGCTCCCAGTATGCCCTCCACTGGGAGCTGATCAGAGCTCAGTCAGATTCAGCCTGTAATTCATCTTCTACGAGGCCAGGTGGAGACTGGAGGCTGTCATCGTGATGTTATTGATGGGCTCCACTTGAGCCACAAGGAACTGAGCTGTACTCTGAGCTTGGTTTGCTCAAAGAGATTACTCTGGGGAAAACCTTGACTCTCTAAGATGATCATATTTTTGGGATCCAACCTGAGACTGTGTTTAATGATGCAGTGAAGTAGTTAATACCACGGAAAGTCCACGTAAGTGGGTAATGATACGATCATCATAACGTGCACACACACGGCAGCACGACACATCTGTCCTTTGGCAGCACAAACAGAGCTCGGGCTAGACCATAAATAAATCTAGAAATGAAAGAGATGAAAAGTTATTTTCTTTTCTCGGTCTCTAACAGTAGATTACAGTATAAACCTTGACACATGTTCCGGATCAGCTGAAGCAGCAGAAAATTACCTCTCCAGACCTTTCATGAGGGCACTGGTTGTGTATTTGTCTCTGCGTGTGCGTTTGTGTATTCAATCATAAGGGTCATGCTGTTTGATGTGTTTTTGTTCTTTGTCTGTGTGTGTGTGTGTGTGTGTGTGTGTGTGTGTGTGTGCGCGTGTGTTACAGTTCAGTCACACAATCCGTGCGTGTGTCGCTTGACCTATTATGCATGTGTGTTTGTGTGTATTTTGTCATAGAAGCCGTGCTGTTTGACATGTTTTGACTGAATGTATAGATCTGTGTTTATATCAGCGTGTGCGTGTGTGTGTGAGTGTGTGTGTGTGTGAGTGTGTGTGTGTGTGTGTAGAGTGGTAGCACAGCCTGCTTCTTGACAGGCTCTGGGCCTGTTGACAGCTCCTCTGCTCGCTGTCAAGCACCAGAACAGCTCTATGTGTGAGTGAAGAGTAGCTGTAGGAATGATGCCCAGAGAGCAGAAAGAGGTCTGGATTGTGTGTGTGTGTGTGTGTGTGTACCGGCAGGCTTATGTGTGTCCGTGTGTTTATCCGACTCCATAACCAGGTTGTTTTTATGGAGACGGACCTTGAAAGCTACCGGCTCCTCTTTCTACAAACCATTAACTTTTGGCCCGTTAAAGCTCTATATTATGTCTGACTTGTATCAATATAGTCATCAATCAGACCTAATCATCTCCCTCTCTGGCAGCCCTGCGTCTCTTCACATCAATTGCTTTCCATCACCACCTTTCTTCCTTTTGAGATTCTACTCTTGTAATTTCCCTCTTCTCCCGCTCCCAATCTCTCTTTCCTCTCTTCACGTCTCATATTCAGAAGACTGTATATCCGCGCTGACACATGAATTTAAGTCTTTGCGTTTGACGGAGCAGAACAGCCAAGTGTCACCGATGTTGAAAATAAACAGAGCTAAAAAGCAAAGGAGATGTGTGGGAGAGAGGACCGAAAAAGAGACTCAGAAAGGAGCAGATGATGGAGAGGATGCATGAAATGTCTTATTGTGTTCCCAAAACAACATTACATGCATAGTGGGGGGAAGAAGGGGGGCTTTTCACATTATTCAGGCCTCTCTCCCACGGCCTCTGACTTCACCAGTCCAGTGTATTAATCACAGAGATCGAAGGCCTCCACATGGCCCTCGCGTGCCAACGCTTCTGTGAGTTTTAACACAGGAGACCACATTGACCCCAAAAGATGCCAACATACAAGTCAGACATTTGAAGCGTTTTTATACTTTAACACACATTTCCAAGCCACATGTTGCTCTTTAAGAGCCTTTGATTCAAATTGTGAGACAGTGGCCATTTTGTTCTGCTGCGTTAACACCATGTGGTTTTTTGGACACCTGGCTTCACAGATGTGGGTAAACAAAGCTCAAGTCAGCCTGTGACTAAGACTTCCCCCTCAAACACAATTACATTCAACAGAGGCCACAGCAGCCGGCTTACGACACCACCACACACGGATATGTGTGCTCCGCACACACCAAAAGAAACCGGATAAACGCCGGAAAAACACGGGTAGAGTTTCACTGCCACCGAACTGAACTCTGCAACCGAGCAGATGGAGCCTCAGAGCCAGGCGTTCAGCCGTGTGAAGGCACGTTACAGAAGGAAGAGCACCATGTATGAAAACAATGTGGGCAGACGGTGGCCACATCTCTGTTGATCTTTAGACCAGCTTTGGTGCCATGCATTTACGATACAGTACATGCATAAAAGCTCTTTGGGCAATAAGATAATCTTCAAAGGAGCTCATTAGAGCAAAGGGCCATCTTCAAAAGAAGGTCAAGTCCAAATCCAGATTCTTCTCAACTTCAGGAAACGCTCATCTGATCCTTCATGTGTGGTTCCTTCACATCAGTGCAGACCAGAGGCTTTGCTTTAATGGTATCATAACACATGCTGCTTGTACTGTGTTCCCCATCGCAGCCAAGTGCATTATTTTTGGCACCGGCCGCCTCTGTTGACGCCCTGCTCGGATAAAGCACAAACAGGACATTGACAATGAACACCGAAAGTATTGTACGGACCAACGATCAGCGATATATACCGTATTTCCATAATATTATGATATGAATACATCTATTGTCCAGTGCTGAGATTTGCAGCAGCATCTCAATGGCTGTAGAAGCGACAAGAGGGGAAACATCATTATTTCTCCATATCCTTCCAGCAGCGGAAAGGTAGATGTGCTGAGCGGCAGGAGGGGGTCCTTTCACTCCTCCACCTCTCTCGCTTTGGCTCTCAGGGCTAAATGGGGCGAAATGAGAGAGAAGATAACAGGGGGTTCCCGATATGGATAATACAGTTATTCATAATGCCGATGATCAGTGGGAGAGAACACAGTGCATCATGGGGTGACTTTGCCAGCCAAGCCTTTGATGTGAGAGCATTATAAGCTCCAGAAAATAAAGATATGGCTCTCTGCGAGGAGAGCCAGTAGGAATGTGTGTTTGTGCAAAACGAGAAAGCAAGTGACTGCTATGATCGAAAGTGTGTGTTTGACTAAAAGCTCAGGACAAACAACACCTGTAGCAGTGAGCTTGAGACTAACAAGGCAGGACTTCTGTCTTTAAATGGAGATTCATGGAGATTCAATGAGTGTTATCCTCCTATCTAACTCTCTGATCATCCCTATAACTAAAATGTTCATATTTCAAACTAAAAAGATAAACTGAACTACTTTCATCACTCGCTGTGAATAATAATCAGCGTGGTTCTGATTCATGTTCAGCTTTCCTTACATCGCCCCCAAACAATGGCGGAAAAAGAAGAAGAAAAAACATTGCAGACATTGCTTCCAGAAGAACAGCCCTGACCGTGACCCCTGTCACTTTATCTCCTCCTCTCATCTTCCCCCTCCTGCTTTCGCTCATTCTGGATGATGAAGATAGACAGACAGCCCTCCGCTGCATGTTTTGACACGCCACAGGGGACGTCGCCGCAATATCACAACTTAATTCAGACCTGTTGCCACCAAACGCCGTCTGAACCAGTGTGTACTTCTCTCACAAACACTCGGTGAAAGCCTCAGACACACACCAATCATTGACTGTTCTTAAACGACTCATTTTGGACCCCTTCTGACATTCTTTGACATATCCCGACCCCTAACATTACCCTCCTCCCTCTCCACCGCCTCCCCTCCCGCCCGTTTCCCCGGGACGTCCGGAAAGGGAAACCGCAATAACATTTCACCAGAGACTCAGTCAATATTATTCCTAGACATCTTCAAAGCGTGACAGAGGATATTGGACCCCGAGCAAGAGACGGGTGGAGATAGTGAGGGAGTGTGTGTCTGTGGTCCGCCTGAGAGCAGAGACAACAGACGGAGACAGACCGGTCAGTGTCGGCCTCTGAGGTATGGCCGCCTAGAGCTATGAGCCGCTCCTTCATATCCATCAAACCCACATTTTCTTTGAAGCACTATCTTTCTGCCCTCGGGTTCACCATCACTCGTCCACACTGTGCACAATGTCCATTCTCCCTCACACCACTAGGGGTCCCTGTGTACATAATAAACAAAACCGTTTGCACACACCTCCGGCCTCAGTTATCTGTGTAGTCGTTTCACCTTTCCCCTTCATGTGGTGCAGTAGCATTGGTAGTAATAGCAGCAGCACCTCTGTCATTACATGCCAATAGACAAGTAATGATGCTGAGGCGGGGAGTTAATGTCGGGGTTTTGTGGCAGGACTTATGCACAGCGTCAGACAGACAGACAGGCGCAGAGCCACAAGGACAAGTAGACACAGGCCACGAACATTAACACGGCCTCTTCACTCTCTCTTCTCCTACTCCCTCTACCTCCCATCTGGGGAACAATCTGTGTGTAATGGACACACTCAGGATGAAATACAAAGTCAATGAAAGTGTTGGGAAGCACAAGCATCGGCAGGGTTCAGTTGCAGATATACTTTCACATTTTGAAAAATACCTTTAGATCGGAATGGGCTCTCTTTCTCTCAACCTCTCCCCGTAACGCCTCCCCAGATGTGCGTTTCTGCGGTCCGCTAACAGAACATTAACTTTAAAGTCTTCTTTCGTCCCCAGCTATATGTGCACTATGCTGTAAGCGCTGGCCCCCGTCCAGGAATCTCCTGCAGCCGGCCACTCATAAGCCCTCTCCTAACCGGCCAAGAATGTGGAAAAGCTCCTTCAAAGAGAAGCAAGGTGTGGTTACAGCAAGTACCTGAGTCCACAGGTGGCCGTATAGAGCAGATGAAACCGCTAACTGAAAGCCCACACCTGTCTCAGAACAAGGAGAAGAGGCTAGAGTAGTGAGGGAGGAGGGGCTCTGATTAGATCATCGTGGCCGTGTCGTGGTATTCCTGCTTTCACGCATCCAGGAACATCTGAGGCTGCATTCAAGTAGTCCATTGTGCAGATGTGTAAAGCAGAGAAATATTGACTCTTCGGCCTTTCAGAGTCGCAGGGCTCGATGAATGGCGCCCAATAAAAGAAGTCAAGGGGTCAAAGGGCATAAGTGTCACAGTTTTACAACGTGAAACTGTGTAAAAAAAAAAAAAAAAAAAGACGAGCTGATCAAAGACACTGAGCAGAAACGCCCGATCCGCCTCATCTGAGCAGAAAACACAATGAGCGTATGGGGACGGTCCGCCGCTAACAAAGCGGCCCAGTAACAGGAGTGAGCCCGGAGTGGTGAGAAGAGGAGTGGAGAACACGGCCGAGGACAAAGAGCTGCTTGTGCCGGGCCTGTCTGCCGCCGGCCCTCGGGGAGGGGCCCGGTGCCACTTGTTTGAGGGGTCTCCGTGATAAATTTCCCACTACTTGACTCTGTCACACTGTCTGCCACTTGGACAATAACTGAGGTCATAGCCGAGTAGTGGAGCGTTGACATGGCAGGGTATGGGGGGGAGAGGGGGGGGGGGGGTCATGACATACACTTTTAGAAGAGCGCTGGACTGAATATAAATAAAATACGTCTCACAGTTGTCTTTGACTCGGACCTGTTTATTTGTAACCATTAATCATGAATATAAGGTCTGAATTGAAGGACCCTCATACGAGTGTCTCGCTGCAGGGTTGTCAAACAGAGAAGGACAGAGATAAATGTAAAGGAAGCACATGACAACATGTGAAATATTCCTTATTTACATCTTCGGAATGACTCTGTTGAAAACCAAATAAAACAAAACGGTGGACCCCCTGGCTCTGCCTTATAGGTGACACTTTTCTTTAAAGAGCTACAGAAATCCAATTCAACTTTAGAGGACAGGCTGAAAACCTTGAAGAAGGATGTTGCGTTTGTTTCTCTAATTAGAAATGTCATTTTAAACATCTTGAAGCTGGAAGAGTCCCACAAATAACACTGCATTTTATATATAAAACATAAAATGCATTCCATAAGGCTCTTAATTTGTTTAATTAAAACTGATTTTTTTTTAAAGAAAAAACTAAGAAACCATAAACTCCCTATTGAGTATTAGACATAGCCTATTATATGAAATGTATGATACCATAAGACAGGAAAACGAGCTCTCCGGTGAATGAGGCAATGTCCAAACTCACAGAACATTCATCCACCTCTTTTTCATGTCTGTCTTGTGGAGTTTTACACTCAAACCTGTCATCCCTCTCTGAACCTGCGCTCCCTCCTCTTAAAAGAATGAGGCGTGTGCGTGCGTGTGTGTGTGTGTGTGTGTGTGTGTGTGTGTGTGCTGGGATGGGGTAGAGGGGGGTACTCAAGTCGTCCCACCTCCCTCTCTTCCAGCCAAGACGCTCCTAACTTGCGGAGCGCACTGCGGAAACTCTCCAAATCGTTTTCAGCAGCTCGTGCTTCAGCTCTGCACCGGGTTTTAAAAAAACGAGCAGTCAGAAAAAGTTTCAGACACGAACAACTAAACTCAGCGCGCAGAGCGTCGGGAATGGTCCTCCAGCGGCGCGGCACATGTGAGCCGAGAGGCCACCGGTAACGGGTTTTTATTTCCAGAGGAGACACCGGGAAAGGGCAGTGAGAAGAGGGCGTAAAGGAGACATCTGAGGTGACTTGTCAGGAGTTCTAACCACCTCGACACGATGGGCTGTCTGCCGGGATTCAGCTGGGTCTTCCTGGGCGCTCTGCTGCACTCTGCGGCACCCTGGGGCGCACACCGACCAGAGAGACCGAGGCAGTGCGACGCACCACAGACGGTGAGTCTCATTGAGTCACTCAGAAAGTTAAAGTAGTCACGTGTTGTCGAGATAAAGTGTTGTTTTGTATAGGAAATAGTGAAACTCACTTCCTTTATTTTGGAAGGAAACTTTACGACAGGATGGCACAATCACACCTCATATCATTTATCATAATTGTGCTTTATAATGAAGCCAAAGGTTACAACTTTTTTTTAACGTATTTTAATATACCTTCTATTATAAGCTATGGATGAAATTATAACTTTAAATTGCTGATGAATTAAAATGGTTATATAGAATATAACCTATAATAATACAATAATAATAATAAAAATGTTTTTTTTCTATACTAATATTAATTTAAAGTGCAGCTTTGCCTCCAGACATGTGAAGAAATTCAGGTATTTAACAACCGGCTCATAAAATCACTTTCAAGAAGAGATGCGGGCCTCGGAATTGAAAGCAGTTGCCAAGAGAAATTGTTAAAGCTCGCCAACTTTATGGCTGTTTATGTGACAAACGCAAGAGGGGAACACCCACGGCTGACTCCACTTCATTTGGAAAAGTTTCACTGACCTTACAGGCGTGATCGTGTTTCAGCTCATTAAAACACTTATCGGCGCATATTGGTAAAATTATGGATGTGGCTTGAACTCTTACCGCGAGGAAGTGCAGCGGCGCGGAGCATCACTTAACGTGCCCGTCTGCCTCCCACCGCGCACGCATCCTCTCCGGGAAGGGGGGGATCTTTATTAAAAGTATAACTGCAGATATCACAGCCAACACATTTGCCTTCTGGGGTGAAACAAACGTGACCTCAGCTATAAATGTGGCACTTTTCAAGCCCGCAGGCTGTTGTTCCATTAGTGCATTATATAAGTTACGCCGATAATGGATCTGTTGTCAGACGTCACTGAAGACTTCGCTTTGTGTGATTTGCAGAGCGTCAGTGCAGCGGTCTCTGTTTTCTGTTAGGAGTAATTACCCATAAAAAAGGAGCCCGGCGCGTCACGGCTCTCCAGAAAAAGTCCACGCAGCTTTCGTAGAGTGCGGATCTCACGTCTCCTCAGGACACAACCACACTTTCCATGTCGAGAGGGCTTCACTTCTGGGGCTGGCCTCTGTGCACGTGCAAGTTAACAGATGACAAACTGCTGCACACACACACGCATACACAAAAACTCTCTAAGTTTCCGTGTCTCAGAAATACGACGGAGAGCGCACCACGCCATCCAAAGCGTCCCCGTCAGTCTGCAGCGTGGACTGCTCCAATGTGGAAATGAAGTTAGAAACAAACTGCTCAAACATTTCAATATATCTGCAAAGAAGAAACGCGGCCCTGAAATGAAATATTTCACTCTCGATTCGTTTTATGGAGAGAGAGAGAGATTGCGCCAGAGAGGGCTGAACTTTCATTGTAGTTAATTATGAAGATAGCAGAACATCCCACATGATGGCTCTTGGCAGCTATTTGAAACGTTTGTATTTCACAAACCACCGTTGGCAGCGAGCAGCATAAACCTACGTTGAAAGAAATCTTGATTAAATTTGAGAAGTGAACATTTTCTAAGAATAACTTTATTTTACAGTAATGGGTTTCATCCCTCAAATGCCTGATTACACTGTGTCTCAGAAGCCAGAAGTTTGATATTGTTTATAGAAGTTAATTCTTTTTTTTTCTCGCATTCGAATAATGCCAACATCAAAGTCATAACACATGCACAGCACATTTGCAGAGCACTTAACAAGAAACATATTTTTAAACGCAGTGCGGCCCTCGTGCTCATTTCTGCATGGCTGTGAATATTTCATTTCCATTGTGACATTGTTCTGTACAAAGATAACCGCACCAGACAAACACTTCCTGTAATATAAACCTTATAGAAGACAAAAAACAGGGCCGCGCTTAAGGCTGTCAGCGCCACATCTCCCTGCCCGGTGTAAAACATTTCACAAACAAAAGTAACACACTGGGGTCAGAACGGAGAGCAGGTTTCTTTCAGCTTTTGGATTTTACGAGCTCCAGTGTAGTGTATTTGCACTGTAGCCCTGAAAATGCTTCCCAGCCCGAAAGAGGCTTTGGCAATGGAGGTATGCACCTCAACAATACACGGGGGTCTGTTTACGGTCCAGAAGGCCCCTCTATAAAGCCCCTGCCCGCACCGCAGCAGCCAACCCCGAGCTGGATCCACTTCATGCCTCCCCTGGCCGTCATCTTAAAACTGTATTTCAAGCTTTAACGTGTTGACCCGGGCCTGTGAGCCAGTGAACCACAATAGAGGAAAAATGTGTCCGCTTTAGTTTGAATTCCTTTAAAATGATGGTTCTGGTATTTTTTGTTTCCTTTAGCTCTCAAATACCTTCTTTAATTTGTCTGTCTTCCCTCCTTCCTCTGCCTCCTCCACAGCAAAGTGACATGAACTCTTTCCTGTGGAGGGTGAACCGTGCGCCTCCTCACCCGCCTTCTTACTTATTTGGTACCATCCACGTGCCCTACACACGAGTCTGGGACTTCATCCCCGACCGGTCCAAGCAGGCTTTCCACAACAGCCGCAACGTGTTCTTCGAGCTGGACCTGACCGACCCTCTGACCATCTCCAAGCTGACCAGCTGCCAGATGCTGCCCCACGGGGAGAACCTGCAGACGCTGCTACCTCGAGACCTGTACCGCCGCCTCAAACGCCACCTGGACTACGTCAAACACATGATGCCCTACTGGATGACCGCCGACCAGCGCGGCCGCGGCCTGTACGCCGACTACCTGTTCAACGCCATCGCCGGGAACTGGGAGAGGAAGAGGCCGGTCTGGGTGATGCTGATGGTGAACTCCTTGACGGAGTGGGACGTTCGCTCCAGGGGGACGCCGGTGCTGGATCTGTTCTTAGCTCAAGAGGCTGAGAGGATGAGAAAGACGACGGGGGCGGTGGAGCGGGTGGAGGAGCAGTGCCACCCCCTCAACGGGCTCAACTTTTCTCAGGTAAGAGGAGGAACGAACGCTTGATTAAATCCTCCTTTTTTGCATTTGATTCCCTGGAATAGCAATAGAAATGTCGAGAACAAGCCCGGCCTCGAGGGGGCATGAGTAGATGTGAGATTCTGTTTCATTCCGCTCGTAGTAAAGCGGGCTGAGCTGGAGAATGTGAGAACGGGGGAGAAAACAATATAAGGAGAAAGAAAAGTGATCGAACCCTTTCTGCTGGAGACAGCTTTACGGTTATGGATGTCCGTCCACCTCACTAAACAAACACTCGACAGCTGAATGTGCAGAGAGGGCGTCAGGCTGAGCGATGCACATGCAGAATGGATTAGAGAAGGTGAGAAGAGCAGAGCGCTCTCTCTTTCATTAATGCAGACTGTCTGTCTGGCTCTCTGCAGTGTTGTGGGGCTCATGCTGTAATCAGACACTCAGGGATGAGCAAAATAACATTAGTACTTGATGAGCAAAACATCCAACTTCAATATCTCGCCTGATGATAAATACATGAGGGGAACATGCATCTATTTCAATAATTAGTCAGTTGGAGGTCACCGAAGCTGAAGAACATTTTTCCAACTGTGGGAGGTCCCACATAAAAATCTGTGATCAGCACCCAGAGGAAGCTGCGTGGTAATTCATGTCCTGATGCTACATTTGATCTACATTGAAGAAGAACCAAATCTGTCAGTGTGTGCATTCATGCAGCCCTCCCAATCACACACATGTGCCGCGCATGCACGGCGCACCGCACACGAAGGCCCACTGTGCCTGCATGCGAAGCTCCATACATGCACATTGGCAGTGCCTTCGCCTCCATGTGACAGGTCTGAGGGCTCCGGGGCTAATTTGAGAGGCAGTGGGCTCCCAGCCTCTCCTCTTTCATCAGCACCTCCTAACTACGCTGTCAGAGTCGCCGCTGCACATGCCTGGGAGCTTTACTGCCCCTAGAAATAAGCTCGGCCAGGCACACCGTGCCTCACAGTCATAAAGAGGAGAGGCGCTAACGCCGTGGGGGCTTTGCAATCTGTAGTCGGTTATGTCCTGTAGACGTGTTGTTTCCAGTTATTTTAGAGGGATTCAAGCCTCCGGTCTTTGCCCTCTAAAGAGAAGTCTCAGTCTAACTGTCCCTGACACTGATCTGTATTTAGTGTTGCACGGCACCTAAAAACAACGCTGTTTTAAATAACATCCTCACAGGGCTGAGTGGCAGAACAGTGTCCAACTTTAGAAAGCTGTGTTTATGTTTCCTGAGAACTTCTATTGGACTATAAGAGGCCTGATCTATTGATCCTCAGGGAAAAGAACAGGCACCGCATTTACAAGGGATGGTAACAGTTTTACAAGACAGGTGTACAAATTCAGATAAGAGTTTTATTGCCATGGAAATCCAGTCTAAATTGGATCTTGGATAACTTGAATTTCACCCAACGATACCTATGAGAACAATTCAGAGCTGAACCGAAGCTGACATGGCAACCATTATTCTCAATTATAATAATTTGTGATTTAATCTGAAAACCACGGCTGATTGATTCCCTCTACGCTCGACTGTAACAAGGATGAGGTCAGAAGGATGGATAGAGGCAAGGTCAAGCAGAAAATGCGTGGGTGAGACAGAAGAAAGGGAAGTGAGACACACAGAGAGAGAGAGAAAGAGAGAGAGAGAGACAGAGATATAGGCTGATTTAGGGAAAGAGAAGAAGTTTAAAGGCAGCGGAGACGGATGTGCATCGCCTCACCGCTAACACAAATCTGAAACATGAGCGTTGCTTAAAGCGAGATCTGAGTTGGGAAACGTTCCAAACCCTGACAGCCCACATATTATTTGTTCCCAATAAAAGTACTTGCTTACAATATCCTGTAACTTTGACTTCAACAAGGAGCTCTTAGTAACATAAGCGCTGGTGATCCATCAACTGACACATTGGAGGTTTCTAACAAGCACCTGGTCCCCAATGGTGCCAGCGCAGTGAGGCCGGCACCACCAGTAGACGGGTGGTCTTGGGGCACCGGTCCAGGTCTACAGGTCAGCTGTAGCCGGGGGGACCTGTGCAGATTTAATACAGCGCTCTCCCGTTAGCTGTGGAGCTGTTGATGCTAGCGTGGGAGGGACGGAGAGACGATAAACGTGCCGAGCCCTCTTCAGACCCTTGTGGTCTGAGGAGAGCTCTGTCTGCCGGAGTCCTTCCTGTGGTCTCTTCAGATGGGAGAGGTGCGGGTGTCTCTGTTCGAGGCGGTTCAGAGTTAGTGGAAACAAAGGCGGGTCGTGGTGCATGGTTCTTCTCCGGTTCTTTGGAGGCCGACGCAGGTTGACAGCTGGGCGGGCCGACCGGCACCGATGTCTTTGTGAATGCTTTGAGCAGCGAGAGGGGAACAGCTGGAAAACGCATAGCTGACTCTGCACAATCCCAGCTCCAGGAGGTGACTCCTTTACAGCCGCTTCCCTCAAGGCCAGATCAATGAATTACCATCATGGCCTGTTAGGTTTCTGTATAAATACATACATATAATAGATAATAAATGCAAGGTGCAAGGTGCATTTATATACCTTCTGATATTGAGTACATCAACAGTCTCCGCATCACAATGGTACCAAACCACAAAGTCTTATTTGGACTTAAGGTGTGGAACAGAAACTGCTCTCGTGCGAAGCTGCTTTTAGGAAACTGGAGGGCGGCTCCAGCCTGTGGGCCTCTCTCACTCCCACCAAATAAACACCCGTATTTATTTTCCCTGGGTCGCATTGCAGCCGAGGCCACTGGCCCATGTCGTGGTGAAATTACGTCATATCAGTGGCGCCTGTCTTCTGGACAGGGGTCAAGGGTCTCGGTGGGAGGTGGTAGTGGAGCCGCGGAGCAGCGGAGCGGTGAGGAGCCTGGCAGTCTGCTGGGGGTCAGTCTGGGCACTTCATAGAATACCTGGACCAACCTCTGACCAGGAGCTTTCCACCAGCTCAGGCTATTTTGTGCCTCGACTCAACTGTGTGTGTGTGTGTGTGTGAGAGAGCGATGGCTGACACCGAAACACCCGAGTGTTGTCAGCTCACGGCTGCAGAGGGGACCGGGTAGAGGTTTTTTCAGGGATGGGAGGGTGGAAGGTGACAGAATCCAGTTTCCTCCCAGCAGGAGGGCGTCCTCCTCTGTTTACGGCTTCAGTGACAACCTGACATGTCTATTTCCATCAGTTAGCCTCCGCTGACAAGCTGAGGCGTTGTGTTGTGCTGACGCTGCAGCCTCTCCACACATGCTGTGGTCCCAGCGGGGCACTCTCAGGCCTGGAGACGGGGCTGAAATATCACAACAGTGCATTTCTCTGTTGTAAAATAATGTAACATGTGATCACATTTAGTTTTTCTAAGATATGTGTGATGAAAAGTGCATGATGGGAAGATAGAAACCACTGAATTTACACACAATGGTCATAAACCGAAACCTCTGTCTGTCTGGGCCAGAGGCATTCCCTGTAACTGTGTTCAGACCCACACAAGTTTCCCATAAGTCGCTATAACTTTATATGATATTCAATTTAAAATATTCATTGGTGTTTGGTTTTCCAATTCAGATTGGACCTCACAAAGTGAATGGCACTAGGACACAAATCATATTTGGAGAATGACTTTAAAACAGTAAAAGTAAAATACAGCACACGTCCAGGAGGGAATGTCTTCCTCCATGCAGATCCAGAGGTTTCTGGCTGCACGTGCCACTTATTTGATGAGCATGTATGGTGAGCAGTGAGTGTAACATCGTGAGCCCGGGGAGGAAATGTCTCCTGGCTGGGCGACGGTTGCTAAGAGTAACAGCAGTGTCGAAATCAAAATATGATTCTCGCGCGTCGTATCAAATCATGCAGAATACTTTGCGCTGTGTTCTTTGGACCGCGTTCACCTAAACAAGACATCTTTAAAGGGGAGGAATTAAGTAACATCTAACCTGACTCGTATCCAAATATTTACATTCCGTGACGGCTGTGCAAGTTTGAGTTTGAAGCGATGTGTTGGCCGCGGAGGTGGAAAAAGCAATTCTTTGTCTGCTCTTCTTTTCTCTGACCTTCCCACTCCTCCTCGCTCCCTATCTGTCTCTCCGACATGTCCCGAGGCTCCGGTTGTCCCATTGCTCATCCGCACACACGCCAAGTGGAAAAAAGAGGTGGAGGAGGAGGAGGAGAAGGGGAGGAGGACATTACCTTTAAAGTGTGCCGGCGACATGAATCCCCTCTTTAAGCATGACATCCGAGGGTGTTTCACATCTAAGCTATAATTACCTGTGCAAATATGTGGAAAAACTGCGAGGCAACACGTATCAGGCCGATCATCTGGTGCTGTCGGCGGGCAGACGGCAGTCCCACTGTTGCACTAATGACTTAATAGGCCCCTTAATGACCAAATAGCCCGCTGCCATCCAGAAGCACTTACACAATTACGTGCTGGCCCAGAACACTGCAGGCTGATGGCGAGCCGGAGGGAGCTGGACAGGCTGGGTGTGACGGACGCTGAGAAAACAGGGCCACTGTGCACTTGACGACTGAACAAATCACAATTTCTTTTATGGTTTCATATTTTGTGAGAGAAAAAAAAAAAAAGGAAGAGAAAAAATTTGTTGGAGCAATCATTGAGTTTGAGGGCAGGCGGCAGACAAGAGCCGACAGGAACCCGGTGCCGGGCGGATACAAGAAATGTTCCACTTAAACAAAGTGCCACAATTTTAGCATTTCCTTAACTGGAAAAACTCAAAAACGGCAATCACGATAACTCCCTCCGCTCACTCATTTAAATAAAGTTGAAAGTGGCAAGCGGCCGAAGAAGAAGTGGAGCGTGCGGGGAAAGGTTTCTTTATTCTGAAGAATTCTTCTGTGAGCTATTCACTCTCCTGTGAGCTCCGTGGTCCTCTATAAACCCGCTGCTTTGTCTCCGTTCAGTGAATCCAACAAGAGGTCACGTCCTCCGTCACACGGAGTGCCGTACCTGAGAGGCCTGGAGTAATGACTCCACCACATTGTCGCGGAGCCCCTGAGGTGCAGAGTCAGTGAGCGTGGCAGGTCGGAGTGCTCTTCCATACTTCAGTGCTCAACGTGCCAAATCCTTCGCCCACATCCTCCCTTTGTTGGAGAGGACGAGCGCTCCTCTCTGCTCAAACGGCCTCACGTCACACTGTGGATCCCGTCTTCGCTCCGCGGCCCCTTCAAGTGAGCGGCAAAGCTCACGCCTACACCAAACACACTCAAACTCTGTTTCTGTGTAATTATTTTGTCATCCTCGCGGTGGAAATTGCAGTAAAGTGAAAAGTCTTTGAGCGTGTTTTTCCTGCAGGCAGACACACACACACGAATGCTATTTCTGCAATACATATTTTCTCATCACAACAAGGGAAACTGCAGTAAACTGTATGGAGCTGGAGGTTATTTTCTATGGGAAGGGCAGGTAGTTTCCAAGCAGGCGGAGGTTAATCTCAGGTTGTCTGGGCCAGAGGCTGATTGATCGCAGACAGGAATGTGACTGACTGATTTCCTCAGAGACCCACTCGGCCCCTCTGGAATGTTGTTGTCTTTTGGGACGTCGTTGTTTTATAACCTTTGTTTTACCAGGTTAGCCCCCTGAATCCGGGGGTCATTGCATGTATCTGCCATGTGAAGCTTGTGCTTCTCTTTGGATGCTATGACTCATAATTACCCTTTGAGATGTTTTATCTAATTTTGACTTTGAGATGAGGCTTGAATGAAACAGTAATCTGGATTGTGAATATATGGAAGCACTTCTTTTCAGCATATTGGTCTTTGTATCAGGTTTATTTAGGCTTGAATAAAGCGACTGAGTCAAACTCACCGTCCAAAACAATAAGAGTGAGCAAACTGTTTCCCCCACTGTGTCTCTGGCCAAAAGCGATGGACTCAGCTGTGTGATCACTTGTGGGTCCCACCGTCTGGGGGACGGTTTAGGGCAGCGAGTGAGGAGTCAGGTTTTACTCCATGGCAGCATCCAACAGGCAAAACAAGGTGCTGTGAGAATGTGTCCGTCAGCGCAACCACCAGAGGACATACATGAGCAAAATATTACACAAGATTAGCTGTGGACAGACACGGAGAAGCACACATGCACACACACACACACACACACACACACACACACACACACACACACACACACACCCATAGCATTGCTATTAAAGCTCATGGTAGTTAAAATAACTACTTAGTTAAGGTTAAGGAACAATAATTGTTAGAAGAAGCATCAATGTTGACTGTTTGTAGCAAAAGTCTAATATTTTGTTGACCCATCCAACTACCCCGACCCACTGCCTCCTCTAGATTTTGTTGCTCTATAGATTTTTCCACTATTTCCTCCTGTGCTCCTGACAGGCAGCCGTAATAATTAGTTTTGTCACTTGAATTCAATCAAAAGTCTCTTTTGGTCACTTTTCTTTGAGGCACAGTGAATAATCTGCTTCCAGGCTTTTGATCGTGTAATCCTGAGCTCCTCTTCCTCAGGAGTGCAGTAGCGGGAACTTCACACATTAACAGACACAGACAATTGGGGCTAAATGGCACAAAGTAATGTGAGTACCGTGCACAGATTTCTCTCCACACCATCCATTTTTTTTAAATCACAGAGGAACAAAACAGCCATAAAAATATGGCATATTAGTGAAAAGCGAAAAGATATTAGTGAAAGCGGGCGAACATGGGAAAGAGATCGCCGGAACGCCGTGGCATGCGACTTTCCATGTCGGACGTGTGCTGGTCTGAGATGAACTCAGCGTCCCGGCCTGCCTGTGTCATCAGCCACACCTCACACACACACACACACACACACACACACACACACACACACACACACACACACACACACACACACACACACACACACACACACACACACACATCATAAATAGGGTCTAGTAGATCAACTGTGTGTATGTGTGTGTGTTGTGTGAGCCGGGCTTGTCGGGGATTAGGTAGCATTAGCAGAGCCCTCTCACTGAACCCGGTTTTAATGTGACCCATGCGTCTTCTCTGCCCCCTCTGCTTTGTCCCCATTATACACAACCCAGTGGAGCACTTCAGCCCCCCACCCCCTCCCCCCCTTTCCAAAAAACCTTCTATCTCACTTACTTGCATGATCCTGTATGTAAAATGATAATATTTCAGCCTCTGCTTTCAATGTTTATTTATCCAGTTAAGCTTGTGGGGAACATGTACGTCATTTTCTTGGCTAATTCTGCATGTCACACACTCACTGTGCATAGTCACACTTGGATCGGTCCTGTATACACAACCTGTAAAAACACTCTGATTCTACTGTTGTCTCATACAAGAAGTGTGCTTTTGGGCCAAATGTAGATTTTTCATGATTAAACAATCTGGCGCTGTTTATATCGTGTCAAGATTGTTTGAATATTACTCTGTCAGATAAGAGAGCTGAGAAGAACAACAATAAGCACACTGTAGATGTTGTTTAAGTCTTGCTCAGTATTCACATAATTAGTATTCCAAGCAATCATAAAGGCTTCAACCACTGACATAACTGGCCCAAAGTCAGATGTTATAAATCGCTCTGAAAGGCTCACGTGTGAAACAGGTCTCAAGAAGAAGTGGATACTCCTGCTGGACCATAAACTATTGGGTTCATAAACATTACTCATACTTTATCTTTACTATAGTAAAAGTAGTAATACCACATGGTAGAAATATTCAGTTACAAGTAAAATTCCTGTTTTCAAAATCTACAGTGCAAGTCATTTCAATATATTGTTTCTAAACTGCTGGGTAGCTTTTTGAATTTACCCCCTGGGATCAATAAAGTTGTGTCCTACCCTGTAATATTCGCTGATTATATTTAATTTATTTTATCTGAATCTGAAAAATAGTTTAAGTTATCAAATAAATAAAGAGAAAAAAGCAATATATTTCCCTCAAAATTGTAAAGGAGTAGAAGTGTAAAGCAGAAATAGTTAAGAAAAGTAACTCAAAATAGTTCTTATGTACAGTACTTGAGTAAATATTACTTTTTATGAATATAGCCCTTAACTAAGGAACTTAAGTCTATTCTAATAGGTGCTTTTTTCGCTGCCACAATGCGTGTCCATCAAGCTGGTCCTCAACTCCCGACTAATGGGAAAACTTGACATAAGTCTCGACCTAAACTTTGAAATGTGTTAGTGCCCCCCCCCCTCCCCCCATGAGTGACGCACATTACATATCTCTCCGCGTACGAATGCCTCTCAGTTGAAGGAGGCAGACAGACAAAACAGCAGGCGAAGGCAAGACAAGGCTGCAGGTAGAGAGACAGGAGACGGGCTCCAGTTAACAAGTCTTCAGACACAGATGTTCTCCTACAACCACCAACAGTGATGCAGGGATAGATTACAGCTCAGATAAGTGAAAGCACAAACGCAGAACCTCACAGGTCAAACAAAGCACGGAAGATGTTACCGTCTGTGGACACTTTCATTCTCCCGTTGCATAAACGTTCTCGGTCACAGCTCTTTGTAGTTCCTCCCTGTAACACAGTATTCAACGTCTTCATCAGCGCTAGATGTGAGTGCACATGCATGTGATGGATTTCAAACCTTTGGCAGCTTTTCAAACGCCGCACCAGGTTAGTGTAGATTAAAAACAGCGACGTGTATTTTTAAAGCAGGTCCCACAGCAGCAGCTGACCACCTGGATGGGCAGCAGGCCTCGTGTTACTGCGGCCTTCATCACAAACCCCTGAGCCCCTGTTTTACCCCAGCGTGCCCTCAGTAGCTCGGAGGATTTCAAGCGTTTGTGCATTCAGGCCTCTGTTTCACCTTCAAATTAGGGCTCCCAGAACTTTCCCTGAGCCGGATTGACAGAGGGAGCCGATTGCCCTCGTCCTCGCCCTCTGGACGACCTCATTGCTTTGGCTGAAGCCCCAGAAGCCCCCCCACACCGCCGCCGCCCCCCCCTCTCACCAACCCCCCTCGGCACTGCTGTTGAACATGACTTCCTCAGTTCCTTGAAACAGGCCTGAGTCAATTAGTTTTGGAAAATGTAGCCTTAACAAGATAAGCGGTTTAGCGAATACGGATGAATGGATGGAGATTATTTGGAGGTTTTATTTTTGCACTGTAAGATGAGTTCATTGTATCTGGAAAGTAACGAAAAGTACACTAATGTCATGTCCAAACACTTTACTGAGCTCTTTGGCACTCTTTCTGTAGTTCTATGTAAAAAAACTCTGAATCCATCTGCCACGTAAACAAAAACAAATAAATGATCAAATTGGCTGCCCTGCTTTTGACTTGTGACCAGGTCAATCCCTACCACGGGAGAAAGGACCAAAAGAAAAAAAAGGAAACATAAAAAGGGATTATGGGAAGTGGAGGAGCAGAGTAACCCCCACGCCACTCAGGCAAAGCGGAAAGAGAGGAGAGGAAAATAAAATGGTTCAATTTGGTGGTACTGGGAGAGTAATAGCAACAATAACACAGGAAACATTTCACTTTCTCCACTCAGCAGTTTCCTCTGTGCCAAAATAAAAAAGACAACAAGGAAAATAAATAAATAAAGGATGCTGCTGTGAAGTTTCTCTCTCTTCTCTTCTCTTCCCGTGGCTTTGAGTCTTTTTTCTCCCTCACAACACGGCCAATTTCACCTGTCATTCACCGGCGTTCAGTTTTTCCAACACAGTTCCTTTTACCTTTCCCAAGGCTTAAGCTCTCTTGGCGTCTACTGGAACAGTTTAAATATAATATTCAACATATGGCAGAGTTTACGCGACGTAAATGAGATGAGAAATCAAATTTACTTGGAGAGTTGTGGCGGGCCCGTGGTCTCTGAGGGGCGCCGTTGTTTAGGGAGAGCCTACATGATGGGCAGCTGTAATTACACTCACAATCTGAGTGGGAGATCTGGAGATGGAGGGGATGGGATAAGTGAGAGAACCAGGAGGAGGAGAGAAACGATGGGTGAGATGGGGAGAAGGGAGGATAGAGGGATCTTTTCTCCCTTCTCCGCTGGGTTCTCTCTCGTCATGTGACGATGTGTAATTGGCCTGTGGTCGCACCAGAGTTGTGCAAACAGATTAGCCGGGAAATATGTCAGCCTGAAGGGCTGCGGAGGTGAATGTGTGTGTTGTGTGGATCACAGATGTGGGACTGTGTGGGAAATGGCTTGATGGAGTAAACCCTTTATTAATGATGAACAGGCGGGGCGGTTGACTTTGTCGCAGACAAATTTGTTGTCGTGGCCACGCGAGGAATGTCTGGCCTCAAGTCTTTAAGCGCAGTCCAACATGTTTTGAACATATGTATATTCGTTCATTCATACACCGATTTTCACTAAATTAAATTATGTTACTCATATATATTCCAGAGGTTCAGTGTGGTTTTATGACACCTCTGCATTAATGCCAGAAGTTAAAAGTGTGATCCTGGTATTCCTAAAACCTCTCACAGCACTCACACACTGGAGCCCACACCTTTTTTATATCACGAGGGGTATTGGTAGTTTTAAAGCAGGAGGTTGACAGTCGGGGAAATTCAGTTTTAAGTTTATAGCATTAAGATTTGAAATGTGGGAAACAGCCTTCCTGGCTCTGTTCAAAGGTTAGGAAATAAATCTGCCTACCAGCCCCTCTAGACATCACTAATCAACACATTATATCTATAAAACAGAGTGTGAAATAACAATTTGCAGTTTTACGAGGGGTGATGTGCCGACCCATTTTCTTGGCTGGAAGTCTTGCCATCGCTGCAGTCAACTAGTGGGATTTAATGTTTTAATCACCGGGCCTCAGAGATGCAGGTCCTGAGGGTCTTAGGATTCCCATGAGGACTTTTTGAGGTATTTAGAGAATAGAAGTGAAAGAAACTGTTCAAGTTGACTCTAGTTGACTCTAGTTGACTCTAGTAGACTCTAGTTGACTCTAGTAGACTCTAGTTGACTCTAGTAGACTCTAGTTGACTCTAGTAGACTCTAGTTGACTCTAGTTGGCTCTAGTTGACTCTATTAGACTCTAGTTGACTCTAGTAGACTCTAGTTGACTCTAGTTGGCTCTAGTTGACTCTATTAGACTCTAGTTGACTCTAGTAGACTCTAGTAGACTCTAGTAGGCTCTAGTTGACTCTAGTAGACTCTAGTAGGCTCTAGTTGACTCTAGTAGACTCTAGTAGACTCTAGTTGACTCTAGTTGACTCTAGGTTGACTCTAGTAGGCTCTAGTTGACTCTATTAGACTCTAGTTGACTCTAGTAGACTCTAGTTGACTCTAGTTGGCTCTAGTTGACTCTAGTTGGCTCTAGTTGACTCTATTAGACTCTAGTTGACTCTAGTAGACTCTAGTAGACTCTAGTAGGCTCTAGTTGACTCTAGTAGACTCTAGTAGACTCTAGTTGACTCTAGTTGACTCTAGGTTGACTCTAGTAGGCTCTAGTTGGCTCTAGTTGGCTCTAGTAGACTCTAGTTGACTTTAGTAGGCTCTAGTTGACTCTAGTTGACTCTAGGTTGACTCTAGTAGGCTCTAGTTGGCTCTAGTTGGCTCTAGTAGACTCTAGTAGGCTCTAGTAGGCTCTAGTAGGCTCTAGTTGACTCTAGTAGACTCTAGTTGACTGTAGTTGACTCTAGTTGACTCTAGTGGGATTTAATGTTTTAATCACCGGGCCTCAGAGATGCAGGTCCTGAGGGTCTTAGGATTCCCATGAGGACTTTTTGAGGTATTTAGAGAATAGAAGTGAAAGAAACTGTTCAAGTTGACTCTAGTTGACTCTAGTTGACTCTAGTAGACTCTAGTTGACTCTAGTAGACTCTAGTTGACTCTAGTAGACTCTAGTTGACTCTAGTAGACTCTAGTTGACTCTAGTTGGCTCTAGTTGACTCTATTAGACTCTAGTTGACTCTAGTAGACTCTAGTTGACTCTAGTTGGCTCTAGTTGACTCTATTAGACTCTAGTTGACTCTAGTAGACTCTAGTAGACTCTAGTAGGCTCTAGTTGACTCTAGTAGACTCTAGTAGGCTCTAGTTGACTCTAGTAGACTCTAGTAGACTCTAGTTGACTCTAGTTGACTCTAGGTTGACTCTAGTAGGCTCTAGTTGACTCTATTAGACTCTAGTTGACTCTAGTAGACTCTAGTTGACTCTAGTTGGCTCTAGTTGACTCTAGTTGGCTCTAGTTGACTCTATTAGACTCTAGTTGACTCTAGTAGACTCTAGTAGACTCTAGTAGGCTCTAGTTGACTCTAGTAGACTCTAGTAGACTCTAGTTGACTCTAGTTGACTCTAGGTTGACTCTAGTAGGCTCTAGTTGGCTCTAGTTGGCTCTAGTAGACTCTAGTTGACTTTAGTAGGCTCTAGTTGACTCTAGTTGACTCTAGGTTGACTCTAGTAGGCTCTAGTTGGCTCTAGTTGGCTCTAGTAGACTCTAGTAGGCTCTAGTAGGCTCTAGTAGGCTCTAGTTGACTCTAGTAGACTCTAGTTGACTGTAGTTGACTCTAGTTGACTCTAGCTGACTCTAGTAGGCTCTAGTTTACTCTAGTTGACTCTAGTAGACTCTAGTTGACTCTAGTAGGCTCTAGTTGACTCTAGTTGACTCTAGTTGACACTAGTATACTCTAGTTGACTCTAGTTGACTCTAGGTTGACTCTAGTAGACTCTAGTAGACTCTAGTTGACTCTAGTTGACTCTAGGTTGACTCTAGTAGACTCTAGTTGACTCTAGGTTGACTCTAGTAGGTTCTAGTTGACTCTAGTTGACTCTAGTAGGCTCTAGTTGACTGTAGTTGACTCTAGTAGGCTCTAGTTGACTCTAGTTGTCTCTAGTTGACTCTAGGTTGGCTCCAGTTGACTCTAGGAACAGGCAGATATGCAAGTTTATCTTGGCTGAAGAAAGTCGGTGTGTAAACAGACAGTTATTGGTTTATCATGCCCCTCTCAGCTCTGTGCCAGACCACCTGCCTGGGGTATTAACAGCATCCCATAATATACCACCCAATGTGGATGGCAACTCTGCAATACTAAAACCGGTTTGTGTCTGTCGTTCACTGTTAAAAAGAGTCTGGGCCACTTTTGTGTTATACAGGATATAAATATTTCCACTTTTAAAAAGTATTTTTGGTAGTTCTCTGGTCCCGCTTTCTAACAACCTGATCGGCCCCAATACTGATCCTTTTATTATCCTCGAACTAACGCATATTTTTAGATTCAGTGCGAGACTTTCAGAGGATATTATTATAGACGATGTGCATTGAATAAACGTCCATAGATCTGCTTAGAAATCTGAACTTGCCAGAGAATCCTCGCATTTTTCAGTTTTATTCAGAATGAAAGTAATTCAGTGATGGGTGTGTGTACATCTTTACTTTTAATGGTGCCATTTGGGCTTAAAATGCTGACTCCATAGCAACATTATACAGTACAGAGGGAAGGCCCACAGAGTCAGACTTTGAGAACTCCTAGTGTACAGTATCTCTATTAAATATATGTTAAAAACTGTTATGTATTATTTGTATTATTGAAATCAAACATGTGTGGCCAGAATTTAGTAGAGTTTGCAAATAACTTTTTAAGAAGGCCCTTTTACACTGGATTGGGTTTTGCCGTGCATGGCATCCGTCCCTGTTGTTCCAGGCTTCATCATGATGAGTGGTGAGAAGCGCCACCAAGGTATTTCCTTGCCATGTGTCTCTAACGGATGCGGCCCTCGGCGTCTTATGTCACGCTGCAACTTTACAGCATCTGATAATATGAAAAATATGGACTGGGCTGCTTGTGAGCCAAGCAATGTTCTGGCTCAGCAAGAACAAATCCCATGTTGTTGATAGGTTTTTCTGCAGTTGATTCTCTCAGGTAGTAGGGTCAACGCCTCGGGCGGCCGACAGAAGCCTGACGGACAGATGGTGAAGGCGTGCGTGCCATTGTTGACAGCCAAAAGCTAGCGCTTTGTGAAACGCTCACAGAGAACGCGTGAGTATTGGAATGGAAACACAAGTCTATTTTATCAGCTTGCCAAAATGCGAAGGGGAGAGTGCATGAGAGAGGCAGGGAAGGAGAGACGGAGAGAGAGGCCAGGCCTCCTCAAAGCCTCTGTAGTCAGCTCTGGTGACGGCCAACCCAAGCACATGAGAGCAGTGTGAATGGCTTTTTAATGCCCGCTAACAGCCGGGGTATTTAGTGGGATGGGGAGGATGGATGAGGGGATACGGTGAAGGACGGGAGAAAGGATGCGAGTGACGACAATGTTTGGACAACGAGGCCCCAGCTGGACGACTCTGCAGCGCCGCTAGCCTCGCTATATGCTCCACGGCCTGCAGGATCGAGGGCAGTCTGGGTTCCATGGCGTTATTGATCAGTTTATTAAGCTGTGGTCTTTCCTCTGACTCCAACCACATTTATTTTGGTCGTATCTCAGTATTTTTCTTGAGGTCTTGTTATTTTGCCTGAGACTGACACAAATTAAGTCTCAATTACATGGGAATCACAGGCATGATTGCCTCCATGGCTCTGCTGTCTATAGATGAATGTCCAGCTGGCTACTGATGATACACTCACTTAAATTGGATTTATATTCTGTTGAGAAACCCTGTCCAATACAAGTATCATACAAAGCCCAATATACAATACTGACATGTTTGCACCCTATTGGTGCAATGGTCAGAAGGAAGGCACTGGCTTGGACTTTCATTTGGTCTTGGCCTCGACAAAATTGATCGCAACTGCAGAGCTGATTTACATTTTCCTACAGCTTCCTCGAGACAAAAGGCGTCCAGCACAATAGCTCTGCCTGAAACCTAAAACGCCTGGAAATGAGTCTGTTTGTTGAAGGAAGGCCAAGGAGTGTTATGATCACAAAATGACCTACATTATTTAGTTTTTTAAACATTGTCTGGAGAATCCAGTACATATAATATAACTATATATTGTGTTGGCGATGTAAAAGACTGAAGGCAATGGTGTGTGTGTCTCTGTTAGGCTTTTTCGTGCTTGTAAGTATACAGATGTTGAATCTCTGCAAGAAAAATAATTGTATTGACCTTCACGTCTGTGTTTTTATAATAAAAATGGCAAGCTAGCTCTACAAAACGGTACAGTATGTAATTTGTGTGTTGGGTCACGCGCTGCATGTAATGGATTAGTTTTGTGCTTCATTGCCAAGGAAGCAAGTTGAGCCAAATAAAGGAAGTCAATTGCTGCTGTCGGAGAAAGCAAACTTGCACGTTCAAAAGGTTTCAATAAATAAGTACTTATGATTTGACTGAACTACAAAGGATTTTGTAAATCACTTCATTGGCCTCGATGTTATACAAGTCATAGCATATGTGATGAATAGTTATGCCCTGTATCAGTCTAAATGTAAATAAGAAAACTACAGAGAGCCAGAATGCATTTGTATCATGTTTATCAGAGGAGGAATACTGATAAGAAAGTGCTCAGGTTGTATAAACCCCGTAGACTTCCCTATCTTACCTCAACCCGGCTGCTGTTTACACAAAACGGCCCCCTGACTCAAACAAAAGCTGGACGGCTCCACGGAAACTATGTGAAGAGAAGATGAGAATGATGAGGACAGGAAAGAAAGAGAGAAATTATACGAGGTGCTGAAGGAAGAGAAAGAAAAACAAACTGAGAAATTAAAAAGGGCTTTTTCATTTTGAGTTCATATTTTTCAGAAAGAGGCTTCTTTTCACTACTGACTTTGAGACCCAGATGTCTGGTAGGCTGTTAACAATTCCCTTTCTTTGTGTGTGTAATTATGCTTTTAGAATCTTTCAAAGACTTTTCTGTTAATTGTTTTTGAAGTATTTACTTTATCTGTTACTTGTGTATGAACCAACCCCAACGCTTGGCAAGAGAAGGATCACTAATGTATCATGTACAGGCCAACACTTAGCATTCCTTGGCTTCAAACCTGTAGTAGTCGGCCTAAACAGAGAGACCAAACCCTAAATCGCTGAACCCTTCCAAGGCCACCAAACCGTCGAACCCTGTGGCATCAAATATTGCATTTGAGCTACTCCTCACACCTCACCTCCACCCACAACCCAACCACAGTCAGATGGTTGCTCAAAAACATCAGCGGGATCTCTGAATGAAACAAAGGAATTCAGAAAGTGTTAAGTCTGGTTTAAGTCTGCAAGATGTTCCAGGAATTCCATCCGTCTTCACTCGGGCTAACCTGGCATGGTGTGGACGCTGGAGACGGGAGTTTTTTGGTTGGGAGTGCGCCAAGTTTCGGAGAAATTTTCAGGCAAGTCTGTAGGAATGGTGGAAGTTCCCCTTCACTTCCAGCAATTTTCTTGCTTTTCTTGGATTGGTTGCGGTCGTCAGAGCACCAGTGATTGTGGATGAAATCCTTTTGAAGGATTTCTGGTTTGGGTTCAGCTTTTCTGGGGCAGCACTGCCCACCCAGGAGGACCTGCTGATCTGGCTCTTGAAAAAAAAAAAAAAAAAAAGGAACTCTATTTCACTTTTTCTCCTAGAGAAACACAAATAAATTCCTTTTAATCAGCCGTGGGTTCTTCAGGGGCTCATTTGGAAGGAATGTAATTGAAACCTGAGGTGAAGTTGTTGGTAAGGTAAATGTGCTTTGGTAAGCCATATTTCTCCGTGCCACAGCTGGCCTTTGATATAATGATGGTGATCTCCAACAGTTTAGATGAAGACCCGATTATTAAAGGCGGCGCAGAGTTGGGCTTTGGAGGCGCTGCGCTCTCTGTGAGTTGTAAAACGTACGCGGCCCGGGAGGTATTTCAACAAATGATTAAATACAAACGCTCCGATATCCTGAGTGGTCCTCGGCGCTCACTTCCTGTCTGTCTTCTTTCTGTCTTGTCCGCTGCTCTCTGGAATGCTGAAGGGGGGAAAGGTCCTGAGTTCAGCTCCTCTGAAAGGGGATCCAAACCGCGTGCTAACGAGAATGCCAAGCCTAACAGGGACTGACAGCTCCACGCTCTGATAACTGCTGAGTGTAAATGTGTCTGTGAGGGCTTTTTCTTTCTTTTTGGGGGGGGGGGAGCATGCCAAATAGCTGTGTGCATTTATTATGAGAAGGCAAACATCACTGGTGAAGCTTAATAACCCACTCGTTTTTATTCTCTCACACACGTGCATGCAGGAACGCACCCGCATAGACACACATGACGGCGCGTGTTGACTTGCACACAATCGCACAAACACACTGTTCACATGCGCTAATCACTCAGCAACAATAACCTAACAGGATGTGTCTCCGACCAGATGAAAAGCAGATGGGTCAGAAGGGTAGCGAAAGAGAGAGAGACAGGAAGAAAGACATGAAGAGGGATAAAACGGGCGTAAAAGTCAGGTGAAGGCTAAGGGGTCAGAGTCAGGAGAGAAAGTGCTAAAGAGAAATTGTCCAGGGTGAAAGAGAGGGAGAGAGCGAGTCAGAGGCGAGAGGGAGATAAAGGCAGCTGAGGGGTCAGGCTGGGAGCCAGGGAACAGTCAGCCATTTTCACATGAAAGGAATCCCACCAATCCCCTCAATGATAAACATGTGTCTGTGTCACCCATCGCAGGGCTCGGCTCTATTTATGAGTCTGCGTTGCTCTCGCTCACGACACTGGCAGCGCCGATGACAATACACACTCCCAAATACACACCGACACCTCGTCCACCATTGTGCCAACAGCAGGGGGAAGGCACAGCCGCGAGTGTTAACTGACACAAGCCATCACACCCTCGACACAACACTCGAGCCAGACAGCAGAGCTCTGCATCTCCTCCAGTCTCTACTCCACTTTTATCCTGCAGTCCTGTCCTCACCTGCCGTCTAACTTGCTGCTCACTTACACCGTCGGAGAGTAGACGAAATGACTTGAACACCTCGTGAACTGGGAACCAGAAATGACTGACTCAAAATTATTGCAAAAGAGAAATGGGCAGGAGGTTTGGTGACATAGTGACAGCTTGCAGGGCGCTGTGTGTATGATAACATCCTTCCATTTTGGACGTTATACAGAAAAGATGGTTTGCAGGTGGTCAATGGTGGAAATGTGCATGGCATCATGGTGCCCTTCTGGTTTATAGGCAAACTGCATCATCCCCGGCTGCTGGCATGTGACTCCTTTCTATTATATTTCATGACCATCTCTTAGACCATGATGCAAATCATCTGCAAGTCAATCCTCTGATCACAGTGATTCCAAATTTATTTCAGTCCAAAATTTCCAAACAATGGCTGAACCCTAATATATATTTATATATATATATATATATATATATATATATATATCCTTTTGTTTGTTTGCCATATTAAGTCATACATTTTGAGAATAGTTCTTTTGACTTTAATCAATTTGCACGCGCATAAATAACCTTTGTATTTGGCTCACAGTTCTTTAAAAGGTCAGCCAACATGAGCCATTTCCATGCGTCGTTGAAAGCACAACTGCTACTGGCACTCAGACTAATATGACTCACATTTGAAGAAAAGTTTGCTGTTGAGATGAAAAAAAACATGGAAGTTAATTGACTTCTCTCTCAAGTGTTGACAGTATTTTCTCTTCTGGAGCCTCCTTCCCATTTCCTCTCCTCAGCAGTCCCCTTCATCTCCTCCCATGCAGTCATTCGGGGATCTTTGCAGTGAACGTTGAGGTCTCCTCTGCCAGAGACGGAGGTTGGGAGAAGGGCCTCTGCGGCTCTCTGTTGACTAAACCACCTTCTCGGGAGTGTTGCCATAGCCACTGCCAGCCTGGCCCGAAATGAACCACGTGGGGGTGTAGGACGCAGAGAGCAGGGGGTCAGCGAGGGAGAGGAAATGAGGTGGAGAGAAAGGGATGGTGGCCTGAGGAAACGGGGAGAGGGAGCATTTTGTTTTGGCGGGGTAAGAATTCCTGAGCTCGTTCCTGTTGTTCAAAAGATAACGACCCTGGTCTGCAAATGTCACTGTGCGTCTGAAGGAATTTAGTTTGAACTTTTAGGTCCGTCACATGTTTGTGTGTGTGTATGTACGTTTATTCCAGTGTGAGTTCAATTGTGTGTTACTTCCTTTATGGTATTTTCACAACAATGGCTGTGGTGGACATGGTATTTATTTGTGGGAGCTACAAAGTACAATCGCTCTATTTCATTCTCCTGAAGAAACCCTGAATTGTGTAAGTCATCTGTCAGCAAGCTCTGACAGTGTGTGTGTGTGTGTGTGTGTGTGTGTAGCCATTGAAACCACGGCTACTCACCCGTAACCACACACTGCCGATTGGGTCACTGGCACACACTCATGCATGCAGGCGAACACATAAACACTCACAGACACACACAGACACACACACACACACACACACAGACTGTGGCACTGCTTGATGTGGCTCCATTTCTACTCAATTGCCTTTGACAGATATTGTTTTTAGTGACCCTCAAGTCGATAACATAATGTCTGTCTGTCTGTCTGTGTGTGTGTGTGTGTGTGTGTGTGTAACACACTGGAGCCTCAGCCTCGACTTCAGCACTTAATTACTGTCACAGTCGATGTGAAGCTGGTACTAAACCAACAGTGATCTAGTAAAATCCTGGTGTTAATTAAGATAGGCTTTGGCCCAGCGGGAGTGTGGTGAGATGGAAGCTGAGAGCTTAGTGTCAAAAAAAAAGCCTTCATATGTTTAGACAATACAACCAGTGACATACATGTAAATAGACAAGGGCATAATGAAGCGATTATTGTTTTCAGTACAGGTTGAAGCACCAAGATTAGGTTCACTTTTGGTGGATCTATTTTATAGCTCAGAACAAAGAGGGCATCTCCTACAATAAACAAAATGAATAAACAGCTCTGTAAACTCAGAGCTTTGATAGGAAAGTGTTTCCTCTGTGGTGAGACCATTAAGCTGAGGTGTGTGTGTGGATGTGAGTAACTGAGTTTGTGTGTCTGTGGCTCCGGAGCCAGTTCAGTTCAGACAGTTGGCCTGAGGTCTCAGGGAGCGATCAAGAGAGAGATAACGCGAAGGTTCGGCCAGGGTCACAAAGAAGTAGAGTGTGCACATACGTGTGCTCACGTGGCGTGTGACGTGTGACGTGTGACATGGAATTGGCTTCGGAAATGAACCGCACCTTCAATTTTAATCAGCTTTTTCGAAGCTGCAGCTCTTTGCCTGCTCGCACCAGCATTTATTATGGGAAACATTTTGTGGCAGATCCAATTAATTCTAGTGGAGTTGAGGAGGTTAGGGGATTCGCTCACGGGTCAAAGTAAATCTACGATAAATGTTTGCGTCAAGTTTAGTAGGTATACTTTGACATGAAAATTCGTGCCGTTGACCAATAACAAGCCGTCCTGACAGTGCTGAGGGCATGGAGACGCAGAGAGTCCAAAATGGAGGAAGTCCCCATAGTGTATTTATTGTATTGCACCATTCTCTTTACTTTAACGGTGGCTCAGTGGTTAGCAAGTCTGTCTTTCAATCAGAAGGTCGGTGGTTCAAACCCCGGCTCAGCCAGTCCATGTCGTTGTGTCCTTGAGCAAGACACTTAACCCTCATTGCTCACCGTTGCTGTGTCTACGGTCTACTGTATAGCATGTAAGTCGCTTTGGATAAAAGCGTCAGCTAAATGAAATGTAATGTAATGTAACCTCGTCTGACAGTGTATAGACTGTTCCACAAAAGAGAAACCGTTTGCAGACAGTTATTAGGCAAACGTTGATGATGCTAACACATCTTTGATTAGCAACCAAGCTACTTTACCAAGCTAATAGGTTTGCTAACAGAGCTTTATTTTCCCTTCTCAATAACATTTTATTGAACAAAATGCCAGGGGGAGTAAACCAGTGGAGATTACATTACATTACATTTTATTTAGCTGACGCTTTTATCCAAAGTGACTTACATGATATACAGTAGACCGTAGACACAGCAACGATGAGATAAAATAGAGACAAACTACCTACTGCATTGTGAGGGACTGGTGCTAGCCCAGTCGGCTAAAGCGTTAGCAGTTAGCTTGATAGAGCAGTTAGCTTGATTGAGCAGTTCACCAACTACGATATATCGCTGTTCCACTTTCTGGTGTGGCCAAGCATTAACATGGAAGTTACTTCAAAAAAACAAAAAAACTTTATTTCAAAATTTAGAAACACTTTTAAAGAAATTGTTTTAATAAAAAGTCTCTGAAACTATATTCGTCAACAGCTTTAAATGTTTGAATTAAGGTAAGAAAAGCATATATCTATTGAAAAAAGCTTCTCCTACATAGAAATTGATAAACCTTAAACAAGATGGTGTTTAAAAATATGTTGATCTTTCCCCTACAACAGTCTATAGACATATTACACTAAATACCACTTAGCATTGTGCTGATCTCTGAAACTAGCTGTTTTTCCCAAAAGGTTTTATTTTCTTTGCCTCCCAGTGAAGACAGACTGCAGAAGTTGTAATCTTATTTATGCAGCACTCCTCCCGTCTGCTCCAGCATCCCCTCAATCCGTGTGGCCTGTTTGATGATTTGCGGCCCATTTAAAGCCACAACCCTGTGATCTGTTGACCACAAACCCTCAGCAAAACTGACCAAGCCTGCCCTTGAGCAGTCTGGGTTGCGCGCACACACGCACACACACACACACGCACACACGCACACACACACACACACACACACACACACACACACACACACACACACACACACACACACACACACTGACAAACACAGAAACACACACATGTCCACATATGTACACCTCACATCTACTGTACACACGCACACACACACACACAGAAGCACTGAATTATGGGTGATCCCCTCTGTCAGAAGCCTGGGCTGAGCTGCGGTCCAAACCCAATGTTTTCCTTAATAGAGGGTATGGGTGCTAAAACTATTAGAGGCAGCAATCATAGTCTTAATCATATTGGATTTCTTCATACCAAGCACTTTCCCGAGGAGGCTACAGGGCTGAGAGGTCTGGGTGGTTGGAGGTTGGATGAATATGGAAGTGTGTGTGTTGCAAGCAAGAGAGAGAGAAAGAAAGAAAGAGAGACAGAAACAAAGACAGTATAGTTACACTTTTGCCGTAGACATCAGTTTATGTAAATGCATGCTTCTGAGTACGATAGTTGGTGGCATTTAGCAAACTGTGGTTCCAGACAGAGAGGCTTCAGGTGAGACTTTAAACATGCAGAAACATCACCAGAGTCCTGATAACAAATACAGAGATAAAGGGAGCGCCAAGAATGGGACAAAGAAAAAACTAAACAGGTCGAAATATGAGTCATGAAGGAATATATTCATGTTTAGACCAGGAATTTAATTCCCTGCTTGCGCCGTCACATCAGCTCCTGTTGGTAGGTGCATGCAGACACACACAACTTGCATGCAGCCGCCACAACAACAACAAGCAAGCAGAGAATAAGCTCCTCCCCCTCCGTCCAGCCCCAGGAGTCAAATACCAACGTTTTGTCATAGCCATCTGCGTCTGATACCGACGCACAAGGCAGCCTTCAGCGTCTTTATGGGATGCACCTGGCTGTCGAGTGACTCCAACGTAAACCCATTTGTGGCAATAGTAGCCGCTCAGAGCAACTCCTCCGGGAGTCAGACGACGTAGTAAAAAGAGCGCCGAAATTGGCAGATTGTGGAGAAAGGCTGGATGGTCGGGAGGACTACAGCTGTTTGTGTCTCCAGTGAATCCAAAGGTCAACGTCGACTCACTTTAAGTTAAGTAAAGCATTTTAATGCTGTTACTTTCACCGCTGAAAGAGTGACGAGCAAGCATCCCGACGTGTTGGGAATGAGCACGGGTTGCTCTCGAACACACGTGCGTACACACACAAATATGAATCAAGGTTGTAAATAAATTAAAGAGATTGTAAAAACATTCTTTCAGCCTTGGCGGAGGCTCAGATCAACAGATCTGAGAGCCTACACTGCATGTTTATGAAATAATGAGAGTCTTATGAAGGCCGTTAAATGCCCCGTCTCTGATGTGACGGCCAGCACCGCTCATAGTCGAGGCCAGCGAGAGGAAGCGCTAATAATCTATGGCCGGCATAGCTGCAACCCTCCACCACAGGCCGTCCAAACCACTGGCAGCATGGTGGAGTTATATTTCCCATGTCCTATCGCTGGGCTCTCTCTCCGCCTTCCCCGCCTCCCACTCTGTGCTTCTGAGAGGTTTTCTGTCTGTTTGTTGGTCTGTTTTGTCTGTCTCCATGTTGGCTTGGCTGCCTCTTATTCTGGCCTCCATCTTCCTCAAACAGAGACAGAAATGCTGTCTCTGTTTCCTCTCTCTCTCTCTCTCTCTCTCTCTCTCTCTCTCTCTCTCTTACTCACTCACAAACACAAGCAAACACTCTCATGCACTGACACATAAATCCCTGTTTTTCCAACTCATCCTCATCCAAAATCATTTATGGTCTTCTTGTAAAAATGATTAATTCCGTCTCAGTTCAGTTTTCAGCACGGGCCTGATGTCTGCTTTAGTTGTCAATATGAACAGGTTCACTTCATTAATTGCAGCAGATCGAGGACATAACCTCTGAGTTGCAGTTATTAAGAGAAACACATTAAAGCCTGGCTGATGGCCTAACTTCATAAATCTCATTCTCATCACCTTTTCAGTTCACACATGTAATGTTTTTTCTTTGTTCTTGGGAATTTGATGAAGTAGGGCTGGCTATCATTTTAAAAAACTATGCCGGTGCCATTACCAGTGCCATACAAATAATAGTGCATGTGAGCAGAGATGAGCTTTGACAGATGAGGAGCGCCGCTGAAAGCCGCTCAAAAAAGAGACAAACTGCTTTTAAATTTGGTCCGTCGGCTACCAAATGTATTTTTTTCACATTCGAAGCTTCTATGGAGTGTTTTGTCAGATTAAATGAGGCTTTCTTTAATACATATAAGTGTTTTATTTGATTGCTGCTACACAGCCCTGTTACTACAGGTGCGTCCTCTGTGTGCGGTGAGTTGGAGAACAAAGAGTTTTTGAAGATTTTGTTTTTCAAGGCCAAACGCCAACAAATATGTATTGAAGCAGAATTCAGCTTTTGAGTGGATTGAGCTAAAAAAAAAAAAAAAAACTCTGCGCTCCATACAAAGTCCTTTGTAGTGTTCAGGAGTATCAAGATTCCTCTAGTGACTAGAGGACTAACTACAAGGTTACTGCGCTGCACTGACTAGACTCTAGTCAGTGCAGCGCAGTAACCTTGTAGTTAGTCTGCTATTCATCTGCTTTTCATTCACACGGAACGAGAGTGAGAGTCAGGTTTTCAAGACTCTCCTTGCCATTGACGGGTCGCTACCATGGTGTCTGTTCATATTAGAGCTTTAACCCCTTCACAGTATATTTTCAGTTCATGAGAGTTCATTGTAACATTTTGGCTGCAAAAAAAAAGTTGTATTCAGCATTCGGCTGTATTGACTCCTCCCCCTCGTGTCACCTCTGGTTAGAAAAAAGAAAAATGGCAACGGCAAAAGCACGAGTCCACAAAGCAATGGGTGACAACCACAGTCATCTCTCCATCTCTGAACAAGCCTGTTCCTGAGTGTGAGCTCACCAGTAGCAACGCAGTGCTGCATGGCAGGGGGTTAATCTCCCACTCATTACTGTAAGAAAGGATGCAGCCATTAAAACCTTTTCCAACACTAAAAATACTTGTTATATCTGTCGAGCACATCAGAAGTCTCTCTGGTGGTCCCGGAGTTAAATGCTGGCAAACCGAGCTCGGCAATCGTTGGGAAGGTTGTATACATTTGTGTGTGTTCTTTTCCACACTTCATCTGAGGCAGCCTGTTCTCATCAGGGAGACAATTTGGACTTCCTCGTGGATGGGTTGACAGAAGGTTTTGAAATGACAGAGCAGCGTGACCCTCTCTCGTAGTGAGACCCCCCCACCCGAAAACTCTTACTACACCCACTCCCATGTATGCTACTAGTCAGTATCTAAAGGTACACGTTAGAGTTTTGCTCTCTCTCTCTCTCTCGCTCTGTTTTTCTGCAGGCTCAATGCGCTTGCGTGAAATTGAACATTTCTGCCTCTGATTTGCCGTGAAATGGTGTACTTGTGTGGGATTAGGCCGCTTTAGCTTCAGCACGGAGTCTTGGAGTATTGGAGAGGAGACGAGAGGAGACGAGAGGAGAGGAGAGGAGATGAAAGGAGACGAGAGGAGAGGAGAGGGGAGGAGACGAGAGGAGATGAAAGGAGACGAGAGGAGAGGAGAGGGGAGGAGACGAGAGGAGAGGAGAGACGAGAGAGGAGACGAGAGGAGATGAAAGGTTTTGGTTTTCAAAGTCCCTTTATTAGACCATTCTCATATAAGATTCACAAAACCAGAAAAAACACCAACATACAAAAATACAGGACAAAGAGAAAAAAAAAAAAAAACAGAACACAAAAACAAACCATACAAAAAACCAACAACACTATCAAACAACTATGTGCTTCTTCCAAATCAAAACCCAAACACCAACTCCCCCTCCTCCCCCACAGAGCACAACCCTCCCCCTACAGCCCACACACGACTGAACACCAGCAAATTGTCCGTCATCTGGTAGTAAGAATGTTCCACCCTCAATCGGGCCTTGACCAGTCCTTCCAGAACCGGCACTGGCTCTACACTACCGGCTCCCTGAGCCCGGTTCCTGCGTGTTAGCCAGATGGCCAACTTTGCCGTTGCAAACAAAAAGTTCAGTAGAATGTGAACAGTCTTTTTTTTCTTTGTGTATTTTGGACCAAAAATGAACAATTCCAAAGAAAAAACCTCTCCAAAACGAGAGGAGAGGAGAGACGAGAGAGGAGACGAGAAGAGATGAAAGGAGACGAGACGAGACGAGAGGAGAGGAGAGGACACGAGAGGAGAGAGGAGAGGAGAGGAGAGGAGAGAAAGTTTGGTCCACTCCTCCTCCTGCAGCTCCATAGACAGAGCACTGTGCAATTTGGACCAACTCTGTAGTGAAGACAGACGCGTATGGAAACACAAACACACAATGTCCACATGCATGCGTACAGGCAGTGAGTTACACGTTTGTGTGTCTGTGAGTGTGCACCAAGTGGAGCACAGGAAGGAGGCAGGACATGAAAGATAAATAAACAGAGATCAGTGACAGTGGTGGAAGGAGAGCCGCCACCAAATGAAAGAAGAGAGAACGAGGGATGGGTGGGAGAGAGATGAAGGGCTCGCTGCTGTGTACTCTAGAGATTTGTCCTTGAGACCGCCGAACCTGGGTGGGGAAAGGGAGGAAGGCTGGTGATTGAGGGTTTGAGAATTGATGGAAGATGAAGAGACACAAGTTGTTTTTGGAGGGATGGGGACAGGGCTGAGGATGGAGGGGCTTTGGGAGGATGACGAGGGGAGGAGGGAGGGGTGGAGGGTAGAACTGCCCAGCTGTGTTCCAGACCTGTTAGACAGAGGAAGAGGAGGAGGGCAATAGGTCCGCTCCCTCCTCCGCTTCGTTCTACCTCTCCTGGTTAACTGTAAACATCTGTCCTTCTTTGTCTTGTGGACCGTTATGATACTTTTACATTAATCCCCCCCCCGACCCCAACTGTGTCTCTTACATTTCTTCCTCTTTCTTCCTCTCCTCTTCCCATGCTGTCTCTCATTTTATTCCATCTCTCTCACTTAATATTTTCTCTCCTCCTCCATTTACATTCTTCTCCTCTACTGAAAGACACATGCACAACATGCAGATGTTAACTCACACATAACACCTCTCAATCATATCCCTTTGATATGAAATATGCTTCTTTTATAGCTGAGGTTTGCAGCATTACACTCATTACACATGCTACTTAAGTGTCCACTACTCTGCAGGGGAAATCCAGTCAGCGGATCAAATAGTGCAAACAAGAACAACTTCAGTCTTGAACGCTTGCTGAGGGGAAAAATCTGTTTGATAGACATTACATCATGCGAACACGGTGAGGATGATGTGTGATGATTGAAGGCTTCATGAGTGCTTGACACGCACACACAGAAAACCTCTGCAAGGATTCCTCTCTTCAAAATGAACTGAATTTTCAGTCACCTGGACCAGTTTGGACAATTGCTGTTCCTCAATCTGGACCCGGTTTTTACTCCATTACACAATTTATGTTCATGCAGGAGATTATGTGCGTCTCTCGTGTTTCAGCCGGACCTCAAATGTGGCCTTTGCAAAAGAACAAATCATTCTTTGGGAATTATTCTGTCTAAAGCCATTAGAGCAACCAAAGCAGACTGTGGGAGATAAGAGAGCGTGGTCGGACCCCGGTTAGGGGCCGGGGAGGCACGCTTTAAACACACACGGCTGTTTCTGCTTGCTCCTTTCTCATGCTGCGGAGAAGACCCGGCTCATCTGGTTTGGATAGCATCACACATCATAATGGGAGCCGGGTAAATCCGATGGAATTCAATGAGAGTGTTTCCTCTGCAAAGAAATAAGAGCAGACTTTGAAATGTGTTAGGATTAGTGGAGGCAATGATGTGGGCCGCGAGCTTTGAGGGAGATACGGTTAGAGTGGCCTGATCCAGGGAAGATCTTAGCAAGTTATTTAATCTTATTTGCCTTAAAACAGCTGATCTGATGGCGGGTGAGATCATTTGTTTCAAGTGCAGTTTATTTACATCTGAAAAAAATAAAAACAGATTCTTGAAATAAAGCAGATACCCCATTAAGAATGATGAAATGCTACTTGACATGACACAAGGAGTTTTTCTTTAATGCTACACTATCAATCACATTCTCAGGGATTCTTTACCCAAACTGCTAAGGGATTGTTTACTATTGACTGTCACGTTCTATTATAATCACACCAAACATAGGCAGTACTGGAGGAAGAAAGAAAGGCTGACCATTCCTGATCATTTTGTTCAAGAGTGAACCACGACTCTGACCTCCCTTCAGTCGGGGAAAAGCAAACTACCAACTCAACGTACTGTGTCCTCTCCTATCGTAGCAAAAGTTACTTCTGAGAAAGCTAAAGCAAAAGCTAAATGTGAATCCTCCCTATACGTACATTGTATCATCACACAAGCTGTGTGTGCACTTCAGCAGGATAAGGCTGCATCATGACCACTTTGCTTATTAGTGCTTCTTTAATTTACCTTTTTAATTTTTTTATTAAGCATTGTACTTACATATGTATTTACTTTTGGTGGAATATTTACCTCCATCATTCTTGTAACGTTCAGCTGTGTTATTTACTGTTATACAAAAATGATGGGTCCTTGATGTTGTAAGAAAACAAAATGAAGCACAACTATCGTCGACAGTGTTCCTCCACTCTGTTCCACCTTCTGCTTGTGGGCATTCACAGTGAGGGACCAGCTGTGTGCTTTGTCTGTCCGGATCAAGTGATACTTTATTATTTTCTCTGTTTTCTGGGGAGGCAGGAACGCTGGGATGACTGGCACAGCGGCAGCACGGCCAAGTCAAACAGCGGGGTTTATTTGTGGACAAGTGTAGGGGCACCCCCCCATTCAGAGGAGACTCTTATTAAGAGGAGAGACAGGAGACTGGGGCACTGGAGGGGCGTATACAGTATGTGGTGTGTATGGGTGCCTGTAGGTCTGGTTTTATGGGAGGCAAGAAGATAAACACACAGAGAAGAGCAAGACGGTAACGGATAGTAGCAAACTTCATTTAGAAGAATGAAAAGACGAGGAGGGGATGGGTGTTTAGAAGATTTTTATCATTCCAAGCTAAAAGTGTGACACCTCCCATCATTAGACACTCACCCCCTCAGACAGGAAATAAGACAGGACGGAAGGAAGAAGGAGGAGAGGAGGGGGTGAAGGGATTTCTGTGGAAGCTGGGAGCAGCAGGCCTCAGCCACTGGGATTGTCCCTCTGGTAATCCCTGGATTTCCGAGGCTGAGACGGGGGGTGGACCAGGCACGGTGAGAGACTTAGTGAGACAGAGAGAGAGAGAGGGGGAGTGAGAGGAGACAGAAAGGAAGTGGGAAGAGAAAGAAAGGCGGAGACAAAGGAGAAACAATATTCACAATATCGGCGCTGTCTGGGTGAAAGCAACAAATCTGGGTTGTGTACAGGTTATTGCTCAAAGAGGAATGTGGTGTTTACAAGTGTTGGCGTGCGTGCATGCACGTGTATGTGCATTGTGGGTAATAACCTGCCGAATGTATTCAAGGTGCTTCTCAGAGATAAAAGGTCAGACACCGCCAGGCTTCTACAATGCCGCTGCCACATGCACATTGAGGCACGAAGGCATGCTGGGATACGAAAATGGCCACATAGGTACTTTTTGCTCTTATGATTCTTCTGCTGTGGCTGTGAAGGGGAAAGTACGCTCACACAAATTGGTATCCAGCCTTCTTCGGGGCTGCTCTGCAGGGAGCGGGGACGAGCTATCGCACTTCTCCTATTCTTGGGTTGCCCCGGATGTTATTTCAACTCCCTTTCTCCCTCCCTTCGGTCACCCCAGGGTGCTGTGAACCCAATCCCCTCTCGCCGCCTGCAGCCGAGGGGGGAAGCCGACTCGGCCCAGAGGAACCCAGCAGTGCGTGTCCCGGGTCAGAGGTCTAGATCTTCTCTTTTTCAGGCGATGAAACACAAGCGGCTCTCTGGGAGACGAGAGCGGTGGAGGGGAACACGCCAGCCTCAAACTGTTTGTACTGTTTTCTTCATCAGGGGCTGATTGAATGACCAGAGACAAAGACGGAGAAAGGATGGAATTCCCTTTCTGTTGGAGTGGATGCAATTCAACGACGACGCAATATTTGTAAAGGTTCCATATTCTGGATTCGGAGCATTAATATGGCGGCAAAGAGCTGCTTGCAAAGCTAGTCTGTCGACCTGAGCAGAGAATGAAGTCTCTCTCGCTCTGTGTGTGTGTGAGTGTGTGTGTGTGTGTGTGTGTGTTATCTGAGCTTCTCTGTGCTCTGTTGACATAGGCAGGCCGGCCGCGGCTGCATTTCAGTGCATGAGCGTTTCTCTGTTGTGCTTGGATGGCGAGGTGATGGCCCCCCGCTCTGCTCGGCACTCATACAGCGGGTACCGGCCTCCAGAATGAGCTTATGAGCATGCTGAAATTAACATTTGGCACAAAACAGTGTGTGCAGAAGCTTAAAAAGGTGCTAAATAAGAGAAGCAGAGCATTTTGTATTGAATCTCAACAGCTCTCAACATGGCCATAGCGAGCCGGCGGACATTTAAAGGGGAAAATAACCTTTTAGGGGAACCGCTCCCAACCACGAGAGCCTCAAACAATCACTGCTTCGTTTGATTCAAAAGGTCACAGACAGCCTCTTACAGAAGCAGTGGCTGTTTCCTGTCTTATACGTTGAACATTAAAACCTGAGCGGACAAAAGTGGAGTGAGCGAAACAAAGAGAGGAATAGATCTCCTGAGAGAAGGAGCTCGGGGAAAGCCGGGGGAAAGAGGGAGAACAAACCTCGTCAGATCTCCTGCCTGACGCTGGCACGCACCGTGGTGCTTTCAAGCACCTGACTAGCCCCGTAATACCCAGCGCCCATGCCAGGCTAATACCCGAACTCTCCACTGCGCTAATGTAGAGGAACCTCCTCCATCTGTACAGCACATGCTCCTCTCATGGAGAACAAGGCCTTGTTTGTCTCACCACTCTTTCACACTCTCTCCTGCTTTTGTTTTCTGCGCCTGCTCTCCTGCTCTCTTCCTTTCTTCATCTCTCCATCGGTTTTGCAGCATTGTGTCGTATTGTCTTATTGTTTTGCAGCAATGGATAGAGAAATTAAAAAAGGGTGTCTTGGGGAAAGTGGAAAGGATCGTTGTTAGTGGGGTCTCCTCATTTGAGTCACAGACTCCTCCAGCTGAAAAGGAAAATATAAATATAATATTTATATGCAGTCTGCCACTTCCTTCTGTTGTGTCGCAGCTCGAGGCCCTGAAGCACTATCCATCACTCACATGCTCCGATTCAGATGAAGGAGGTATGAAGGGGAGTGATGCAGTCGACAAGAGGGGAACTCTCTCAGTTCCAGCTCCTTGTCATCGGCACCTACTCACGCTTCAGACCCGTTAACCCTTCAAACAAGCTGACACTTTTGCAAGCAAACAGCCAGCATTTAACACACTTCAAGGTCAATTGCTGCAATGCACACACATGTTGATAAATCACATTTTCTGAAACATGAAAGATCTCTCTGATTTCTTCTCTTTTTTCCCCTTATATTACTCCTGCCCTACCCCCCCTTTTTAATGTTTTCTTTCCAACGCACGCTAATGAATTTCTGGAGCGCTGCGCTCAGATCGCAGGTTCCAAAACCATCCGGCTCCTTCCAGCTTTGTTCTTATAAACCTTTCATTTAATTACAATGGGAGTTTCTCACGCACGCATTAGAAAAGAGAGACCTGCAGTAGTAAACCGTGAGGCGAGAGGAGTCAATGTTAGTTACTTTGAAAAGGCCTGGCTGTAAAAGAGCCAGTCTGTCAGGGCGAGTGGACCACTTCACCATGAGAACACCCACTCCGTCAGCCAACACGCACACACACGCACACACACACGCATTCACACGTATGCTTATAAATGCGAGCACACATACACACACACACACACATGGGGGATGTTTGCATTTTTCCCTCTCCCCCTCAGCCTCTCCCGCAGTGATTGACATGCTCTTTCATGCAGCCCAGCACAAACCCAGGCGCCATGGTTACAGCTGCAGAGATGTTCTTTCCCCGGGAGACGGACAATATTGAAATAACAACTCCCCTAACAACACAATCCACCGCGCACAACCCTCCGCTCTTACCATGCATCCTCCGCTGCACCCTCTTGTCTGTCATGTCTGGTGCTGTTCACCGTGCTAAGGGAAACTCCCAGCAGTCGCACAAACAGCCTGGCAGGTGTGTGTGCCGTGCCAGCTCCAGCTCCTTGACTTGGTGTTTGCGTTGGAAAAACCCTTGAGACGTGGCAAAGAGCCGTGTGGGTCAAGGCCTTGGTGCGGTGGCAACTTGTTGGACCAGAATCAGCATCTGCAGAAGCAGAATCAGCTACTGTAGCTAGGTAGCCGCCAGGCAGAACTAAGAGTAATGGGTTCGCTGGGCCAAGCATCATTTTAGAGCTTTTAAAGAATCTCACGTAGGATGGAAATAGAAAATGAAAGTTGGATTAGTGTCATAGCTCACACAGCGGGGGGGCTTCTGGGTTTGGGAAATGGTCACAGATTTAATCAGGACCCACTCCTGGATTATGCACCTCTGGCCGAGCGGCGGCGGTGTGGCGTCGCGCGTGGCAGGAAACACGTCAAAAAGAATAAATAAGATCAGACTCTGTGGTGGGACAGTGGGAGTAAAGAGCTGGCAGAGAAATGAGTGGAGAATGGACACTCCTCTGAAGAGAAAGAGAAAAGTCAAGGCAAGAAGAGCGGATCAAGAGAGTGAAAGATATATGTGTGCCGTTAGCTCATCAGTTGTCTCTTTGCATTATGGGAAAGAAGAAAAAAAGCGCGGAGCCTACAAGACTGGTTAGTGAGCACGATGACCTCAGAGAGACGGAGAGAGGGAGTCACGAGGTTGAGCTTAGAGCTTGGTTGTGATTATCCCAGCGGAAGGGTTACCTGGAGTTGAAACAGTCAATATTGCACGATGGGCATTTATGATTAAGAAAGCACAACATAATTGTGTGAATTACGACCCAGACTTTTGACATCGGCTCAATCAGTTGTGCAGCTGTATCGGCCTTAAGCTGCTCCACAAATCATCGTGGGCCTGGATGCTGACGTTCTCCCCGGAGTATTTTCCGAAGCGCTAGTCAGGTTTCTTGGTAATTAGGATCGTAGACATGGATCAGCCGGGCGTCGTTTGAAGACGTGACGAGCCGAGTCCCTCGTTCTGATCAAGTCGACTCAAACTGTCTCACCAGGTGCAACGTAGAACTGTGTGAAAGCTTGACGGTGATTGACAACTCGGTCCAGCCCGGCAGGCCAGTCGGAGGTGGCGTGGGATTGTGGAGGGCGGGAGCCGCGAGGTTAACCCCTGGTGTCAGGACAGCTGCGGAGCTGTCGGGCTGGCTGGCGGCTGCACGCTATAAATTCTCTCTAAAGAGGGTTTACTTTTGATTTTAATGGCTGCTGTAAATTTACAGCACCCATGGCCTGCTGAAAGAGAGAGAAGGGTTGTTTTTGAAGGCTCCCTCTCCCTCTCTCTCTTCAGCCCTCCCTTTTCTTCCCGTTTTCTCCCTCCGACAGAAGAAAGTCCGTGGAGTTTTGCCATGTCTCTTGCGGTCTGCGTTTACCTGCAGTCAGCCGGTATGGAAAGTGTATGAAAATATCCCGAAAGAAATAAAAACGCTGCAAAATATTATATTATAAAATATTTCGCCGACGCTCAGGAATAACGGCTTCATTGTGTATTAAGGTCATGTTGTATTTTAAAAGAGGAACACTGGCCGTGCTTCGCAGTTTCTCCCTCTCCATGACACATTCAGAGCAGAAGAAACTGAGTTTGTGGATGCAGAACGTAATAGTTCTCTCTCTCTCTCTCTCTCTCTCTCTCTCTCTCTCTCTCTCTCTCTCTCTCTCTCTCTCTCTCTCTCTCTCTCTCTCTCTCTCTCTCTCTCCCTCCCTCTCTCCCTCTCTCCCTCCCTGCAGGTGCTGTTTGCGTTGAACCAGACGCTGCTGCAGCACGAGGGCGTGCGAGCAGGCAGCCTGCAGGGCTCCTACACCACCGAGGACCTCATTACCCACTACAACTGTGGAGACCTCAGCTCCATCATCTTCAACCATGACACCTCACAGGTCGGTCTCCTCCTTCAGATGTCGGATGACAGTGCAGAAAACGTTTCCTCGAAAGGTTCATCCCAAAATGAAAATACATAAAATCATCCCTCCCAATTTGTTTTCCTTTCAGCAGTTTGCTTCTGATCACATGACGCAATCATACACATGCATCCATTTTTTGAGTAACAACGATCTGCACAAATTGAAAAATGTGTGCAGATCGTTGTTAATTGATGACTCTGAAGTAGTTTTCCTGGGTGTGCCCGGCCTTCGCCCAAAGCCAACTGGGTTTGTCTCAATCTGACAATGACCAACCAAAAACAATCTCTACTTTCCCTTTTACATCCACTTTACAGGGACAGTCTGAGCTGAAGTGCAGTGAAAGGAAACTTTTGGGTTTTTGTTTTGTTGGACAAACCGGATGGTGAGGTTTCTGGTATTATGAAATAATAGCTACTTGCAGCTTAGTCCAAAAACCGTAATGGTATTCAAAAACCCAAATCTGTCAGACCCCTGACTTGGGTTGGCAGCCCTCTCGTACCCACTTCTCTGCCATTACGCTATCGTCGCCTCAGACTTTCAGCATTGCACATCGATTCCGCAAAACTGCACATTGCCATCCTAATCCCTCTCAGACTCAAGTTACTTGATAGTCTGGCACTTTAAAAAGCTGCGGACTCAGCAGAAACTTGGCCATCTGACCTCCTCTAACGCTGTGTTTCCTAACATAGCCTCTGCTCCTGCAGAGATGTCCTCCTCATCGCTCTCCTGCTAGCTGTCGAAAGGCCACTCGGTAAATAGCACACACTGACGCACATTGGCACCGCGTGCTCTCGATCCGTCTCCACCCTGGAATACAGATTTACTCAAAAGCCCTCCTCATGAGTCACTTACGCCGTGTCAACCTCCCTCACTGATCCTCAAGAGTAATTACGCCTAACACGCCATGAAGCCTCAACTCACCGCTCAGCTGCAGAGATGCAGCATCATTAACACGAGAGAAACGTCTCCCCACGGCCGTCTCCCTCGTCGTCTGAGTCTTTCCATCGCTTTCTCTCTGGGGGCCGCGAAGAGCTCGACAGCCAGTTTGGCTGCGTTTGTCTCCTGCATGAAGAAGCTCAACATCGTAAATCAAACCAGTTCGCCTCCTGGTCCTCATGTCATGATAACATGTATTAACATTACCCAGCACATGCTCGAGCAATCAGACTGTGGTGCCTGCTTCTGATCTATAGCAGGTTTGTGTCTGTTTCTGTGTGTGTGTGTGTTTGTGTGTGTGTGTGTGTGTGTGTGTGTGTGTGTGTGTGTGTGTGTGTGTGTGTGTGTGTGTGTGTGTGTGTGTGTGTGTGTGTGTGTGTGTGTGTGTGTGTGTGTGTGTGTGTGTGTGTGTGTGTGTGTGTGTGTGTGTGAACTTCCAGCAGCATAAAAAAGCAGGTGTTTCTTGATAGATAGGACCTTATCCACCTCCCCCGATGCTCCCCCAGTTCATCATCCTAGAAAGAGGTTGTTGATGGGTAATGCTTTTCATCACAGGAACAAAGTCAAAGGGAGACAGAGTAGATAAATAAGTGAAAGCTACACATTTTGTATGAAATAAAATGAAAACACAAAGACAAGTAGGAAAGAAGCGACTTCAAAGAATTGCAAAATGTTGCTATTGAATAGTTCTGTTGAAAATTGCTGCAGTCGTAGCACCGAGATGAAATGTGATAGAAAAGGAAAGAACAAGGGGAATGAAAGGCAAAGAAGGGAAAGATAAGATAGGACTTCAAAGAGCCGAACCATAAAGGAAGAATAGAAGAGAGGGAATAGCAGACAACCTGCAAGTCAGTGCAGAGGGATACGGTGCTGAGGAAGGAGGAAATAGTTCCCTGTCACTCCACATTTCCTGTGATCCAGAGCAGCTAATGGCCCTTCCTGTGATACGTTATCTGCGTTCAGCGCTGCACTTCCACCTCGACCCGTCTCCGACCGGACACTTTTTGTACCTCGTCATGAAACACTCACGCTATCCTCGATGAAGCTTTGCCTCTCTCCTTAACTCTGCTTCATTTTACTGCTCAATCCCGAACCCCTGAACCTGGGTCATGCACCCTGAAGAAACACAGGCAGACCTTACAGGGCTTCAGGGTACAGATATCCGTGAGAACTTATTTCTTTCTGGCTTTCTGTTCTCACTGAGTAAGTGCATGTAGAAAACCATTTGGATTTGCAGGGCTTGAAATTAACAATCTGCCAGATGAGAGTGAAACTGTGGCAGAAAACATTGTGGTCAAATAATGAATTAATTGAAGTTTTCTGGATGCATTTTATCTTTGTAAATTGCAGAAGCTCATCCTCAAAGTAGAACATTTCACAGAACTTGTCTGTGGCCTCTTGACAAAGTAGACAACAGAGCTGATCTAAACTATTTACAAACTTCACACATTTGATGTGAATGAGTCCTCCACTCGGGTCGGGCCACTGAAAACATGTTTCAAATCCTTTTCTACTGACACGGAACTGCAAAATCGATGCAGCAGAACCGGAGATCACATATCTTTTTATTCCACAGCCCATTTCGTGCCTACATTACCCACAATGCCACTCCACTGCCAACACTGGGGTCAGAGATTTGTGTTGTGTTACACTAGCAGTTGCTAATGTAGCCTTGAGCTTCTTCCCTGAATCAGAGATGAGGAGAGATGACATCACTGGAGGGAAATGTCTCAGACTTCACACAACTTTCCCCACATGATGGCTGAAGAGCAAAACCTCCTATCTGAAAAATTCCCTTTTTTGAGAATAAAAAAACAGAAAAATGTTGTTTTCTTGCAGAATGCAATTTGTTAAAGATACATAATACAAAAACAAAAACACCTGTAGGCGGACATGTCAAATTGTTATTTGTTCTCGTTTCAAGCACATCCCACATGCAAATAAATAAATATGCGACACAGGTTTGAATTAGAACCTTTCAACCATTATGTGAAACAGACTGTAGGAAGGGCAACGTGTCAGGTACTGGTTATGAATGGATGCACCCCGTTCACATGTGGTACAATAAATCCCCCCATGCATTCAGTATCCAGACACCACACACAGACACCCACACACACACACAGACAGACGCTGATTCATGCATCATTTGCAGCTGCTTAACTGTTGTGTCACTTTTAGACAGCGCCCGTGTGTGTGTGTTCTTGTCACACTGCAATAGATTTACAGATGAATCACATCTGCATATGTGCACTCGACACACACTGACACACAAAGACCCAAATCCTTCCTTTGCCAATCACTCCATCTTTTGATTGTTTCCCACTTGGGAAAGGAATACTGCAGGCTGGGTGGCCTCCGATGGTTGTACGAGGAGGAAGGCGACAAGAAGTCAGGACAGAAAGAGAGTGATGCCGCAGAAACATTCGGGGGGAGGAGGCTCGCTCACAGTCCAAAATAGGAATGACAACACATGGAAAAGAATTGCTGCACCACAATAGCAAAAACAGTCACGAGAAGAAGTTTCAAGGGGAATGAAGCGTACTCTGGAGCATTGGGATTTCACCTATCTCTAATTTTTCATATTTTATTGCATATATATATCAAGAGAAGGAGCCAGAGAAGTCACAATGATACCCTGACAGGAAGCGAGTGGAAGCGAAGACAGACTGTGTGTGTTTAGGCGTGTCTGTGTGAGTCGGACAGCTACGACCCCCGGTGCCAAACCCCCGGCTTCCCCGCCGCCGACCCGCGCTCATCCTCACAGATTAACAGCCTGTTGAATCCGCCGGTGCAGCCAGGCGTGGCGCGGAGCCAGCGTGGGCCGTCTCCGCCTGCCCGGCTCTTAATAAATCACACAGCAATTAAACACACGGTCACACTGGTGGATGCACTGCACGTGGCCCCACTCAGACACACACACACACACACACACACACACACACACACATGTAAACACATACAGAAATGTGCTCAGATGGCCCCGCCCCCTCCCGTTCTCTCCTTCATTTACTGATGCGTGGTCATTGAGGCCAGCAGAGCGCCGCATTGGTCATTTTCTGCCGAGCTGTCCCGTCCCAAACACTCCCGGTTGCCAGGTCTCACACTCACACATTCAGCCAGGTTGTCACCAACACCGTCCTCTTCTTTCTTTCCATCTCATTTTTTTTATTTTTTTATAACCCTCTCAATTTCTTTAGCACCAGTTATTTCTTCTTGTGTTTGATGTACGCTTTCGATGATTCATGTGCGTTTTGTTCTCCCGTGGATTTTGGTCATGAATGTTTTTAAATTAAATATTTTCTCTGCGCCTTTTCTCACTCTCTCAGCTGCCTCACTTCATCAACAGCTCTCTGCCAGCTCATGACCGCATGATGGCCCTGCAGATCGACAGCTACTTCCGCCAGGAGCTCATCTACAAACGCAACGAGCGAATGGCTCGCCGCGTGTCCGCCCTGCTGCAGAGGAACCCCAACCAGACCTACTTCTTTGCTTTCGGTGCAGGTGAGGGAGCCTCAGATACTGCATGGGGGGATGCTCAGGATGAAGTATGGGTTTAGTTTCCCGCCCTGAGCCGCTTCACAAGGCTACGGTGGCTGACCTTTGTCCCCCTGGTTATGTGATGTCTCTTTAAACTGCAGGCCAAACAACAGGAGAATCCATCACGCCGGCGACAGCATCGTGGATCTCTATTTTGCATTAAAAGAGGTCTTTCCAAATACATTCTGATTGGAGTTGAGTGGCTGCACGGTGGCGTAGTGGCTAGCACTGTCGCCTCACAGCAAAAGGGGCTGGGGTTCCAATCCCGGTCTGGGCGGGCCTTCTGTGTGGAGTTTGCATGTTCTCCCCGTGTCAGCGTGGGTTCTCTCCGGGTTCTCCGGCTTCCTCCCACAGTCCAAAGACATGCATGTTAGGTTAATTGGACTCTAAATTGCCCGTGGATGTGAGTGTGAATGGTGTATGTGAGCCCTGGATAGACTGGCGACTTATCCAGGGTGTACCCTGCCTTCGCCCAATGACAGCTGGGATCGGCTCCAGCGCCCCGCGACCCTAAAGAGGATAAGCGGTTCAGATAATGGATGGATGGATGGGATGGAGTTGAGTGTATGTTTGCATGCAATTGTTAAGAGAGATCAGGTTTGCTTTGGTCTGGAACACTGATTCTGTCAGCACTAATGTGTGTTTATGGCAAACAATTTGCTCTATTTTGTGTTTGAAAGCAAAGCCGGAGAAAAAGCAGGACAATAATAGTGTTGAATGGTTCCCAGATCTCTGGCACGCAAAACTGGGTGTCTTTGCAAGTACACACACACACACACACACACACACAGAAGTCTCAATTATAGCCAGCTCCCACCTCCTTGAGCTGTTTGTTTCAATTAGCATTCCTGGCTAATGCTGCTAATGTTTCCTGAATGGTGTAGTGTGGCCTGAGGGAAGAGTGTGTGTGTGTGTGTGTGTGTTGTGTGCGTGAGTGCGTGTGTGTGCATGTGTGTGTGTGTGTGTGTGTGTGTGTGTGTGTGTGCGTGAATACTGTGTGTATGCCCACAAAAACAGGTGGTGGGTTGGTGTCTGTTTACTGTATGACCGTGTGTGTCTGTGCTTGTGCATCTGAAAATGGGTGGTACCGCCTCAAGGGTGTGAGTGTGTGTGTTTGTGTTTGGGAGTGTGTGTGTGTGTGTGTGTGTGTGTGTATGTTTGTGTGTGTGTGTGTGTGTGTGTGTGTGTGTGTGTGTGTGTGTGTGTGTGCCACAGTGTGTGATTAATGTTGCCTTGGTCCCTCCTCTGAGCAGTTCTTGCTCCCACTACTCTTGGTATTGTTTGGACAAGGCTGCTATTGCACCATCCAGCTGTTACGTATGTGCGTGTGTGTGTGTGTGTGTAAGGACTCAACACTGTAAGCTAGCATATGAACTATGACAGCGATGGAGGAGTGAAATTGTGCAATAATCCTTCAATAAGTGTTCCCCTGAAGGACTGATGATACCCTCTAATGTCCAAACAGTGTTTATGAAACAAAAGTCCTGCGGTAAAAAGAAGAAAAAAACGTTGGATTAGAGAATAACAAGAAACAAAAAATATATATATATATTTTCTTATTAGCAACCTATGAGCATTGTTTAATACATGCACAATAACATGATAAGATATTGAAATATTTTTCTACTGCAATAAGCTGGGAAATAAGTATTTGGCTTTTGTCAAAAGCAAACTGAAAATACAGAATATCACTTGTAATATTAAGAAAGTGTTACATTATTGTTTTATGCTTTATTATTTGAAGGATAGCTTCCATATGATTTCTATACTAATAAGGCAAAGCTTTGACTGTACCGTCGTGGCCCGATCAACAGCCAGAGTTTGGTTTGTCCATTCTGGGCTCCTGTAGAAACATGGCGGCCGGCTCCAAGAAGAAGACTTGCTCTGTATGTGGATATAACCGGCTCATTATAAGGTCACGAAAACTATTCTTATTTTCAAGTGATTATGCACTATAAAAAATATAATGATTAACATTACATTACATTTCTGCCAATATCGTTCCAGTAATCCTACACAAAAAAAAAAAATCTAAACAATTAACTTCCACGGCCTCTGGCATTTCATAAAACATTTAACGTGAACTCTGGATTTTGTCTCAGGATGTGTTTTCTTCTTATTTTCCTTTCAAATTAGTTTAAAAAAATAATAATTGTGTCTAGCCAATAAAAGAATATTCAGTGGATAAATATGTGACTGTACGTGCCTGAGCATCAGACATTGTCAGCTTTCATTAAGAAGACTATTAACAGTTCCTTGCAAAGCATTTTCACTTGGGACAGATAGTGAAGCGGTTGTATTCAACAGTATTCCATAATCCATGCACATAAAACTGACATGTACATCGGTCCCCTGTTTTGCCTCATAAAACAGGCGTATTTACCATTAAAATCTGTTCTAATGCGGCCTCATGTTTTCCAGATTGCCCGTCAGTACAGCAGCTATGTGTTCGCTCTCCAGTGTGTTACCTGCAGACCGGAGGTGAACATGTGTGTGTGGGTCACCGGCAGGCTGCAGCGCTGTGGGGAGGAGAACAGACAGCTAGTGTGAAGTGATGGGAACCACTACAGTTATAGCACACACACACACACACACACACACACTTGGATTCTTACAGTACTCGTACATACCTTGGGAGTTAACACAGAAGTCTCAGTGAAAGCCTCAGGAAGGCAACAAGGGCCAGATTCACGTACATAAAAGAGTAGAGAAAAGAATTCTCTCAATCTTGCGCTCACAATCTGCATGTAATTAGTGTCTGATTTATTACGACCGAGGCTAATTACACAACTAGTTAGTGGGGCTGCCCTCTAGGTTCATTCAAGGAGAACTTTGAAGCTATGGAAAGAAATCCAAAATAAAAAAATGCATATCAAATTACTTAAAATAAAAAATAATTGCAGAGGTATCTAAAAAAAAAAAAAAAAGAGTATACCAACAACTGAAAAAAGAGAAAACTCACTAAAGACTGTTGTCTTGATCGCTTTCGCCAATGCCCCGTTAAGTTCAAATTTTATGACCACACACTTAAAACGTGTCACTAATTCATTGCAGAATACAGGTTTTTAAAACTCCTTAATAAGCCAGCACAAGAGTCCTCCTACAGTGAATCCAGCTGAACATCTGTCTACCACACTCATCATGTCTCCTCCTGCACCCGTAATGTCAATATCTTTGTCACTGCACAAGTTAAGTTTGCTGATTAGACATAAATTGAGTGTCAGGTGACGAACCGGGCCTCCGGCTGAAACGCACGTGTCTGGATGCAGATGTACAGAAAACAAGATGAAAATAAATGAGCCACAAATAAAAGTCTCTCCCACGCTTTCATCACAAAGCTTCCTTTCTCTCATCTCTTATTTCTGCCTTTAAGACGCTGACTCATGTCTTTACAGACCTGTAACCACGTCCCTGTTGGTCTCAGTTTCCCATCGGCCGTAACCAGCCATGAAACTTTATCATCCCACGATGCCAAGACGTATTAAGTGACGGCCTCCCAAACATCGGCCTGCGCTTTTCAAGATTTCAAGAAGAAGCTCTGGAAGTGGTGGGGCTCGCTCAGCGAGAGGAGTTCTCCTTACAGTCCGATAACAATCTGACAGGATCGGATATGTGAGGGTTAAGATTGACCAGGCATATTTTATTTTCATAAATACAACCCGGGGAGACGTATAACTGCCATTTCCAGGCCAAATGTGGGCGTCCATTAATGTGATCACATAAAATCCAATCTTTATGGTCAGATCTCAAAAGAATCCCATTAACATGACGTGCGTAACGGCAGCCAGCGGGCTCATATATATACTACATGGCTGATTCTTGGGGAGTATAAAACAGAATAGTCATAACTTCTGATCTCTCCGTTACTATAATTGTGTCCAGTTATGTCCGTGTCAAGTTTTGTGTTTATCAGGTGACATTTCTGCGATATGACAGATACATATTAATGGCCCCTGTAGCTGCCTTTCCCTTTGGACCCCTCACTTCCAGCCTGAACCGTGTCCAGAGCGCAGAAGGAAAACAGGGCTGTCGGGAAAGAGCCGGGGCAGCGCTCAGGTCAAGGCCCTCTAGAGTTACCGATGTCGAAGTCCTGTCCAGGAGTTTTTTCACAGGGTAATTAAACGTTACGACGTGTGTATAAAGTGGTTCAGGCAGGAAATCCATCTCTGCTCCGCTCAGCACCTCACTTCCCAGCCTCCCCATTTCCTCTCGCGGTACACCTACACCTTCCTGCAGCATAAGTACTTTAATGTGCAAAATGTATGCTTTTGTACTTGCGAAAGCGCTTTCTTTCTCTTTTTCCTCCGTCTTGCACACATATGTTGTAACAGACATTCTTTATTTTCTTCACTTTCACCAACAGGTTATTAATGTAAATTACAGACGGCATTTTCCAGCAGGCATAATTTAATTACCGGCAGGCGGTATAGAAGAGACTGACTGAGCAGTATTACTGGAGCTGTTGGGCCAAACGTTTTATGATATCGACGGTCGACAGAAACAACTCAGTCAACTTGAGTCTTGCGGTCTCACGTGTTACATTCATATTTCAGACACTAATGCAGAATATAGTTGGAATAGTTGAATTCTTATGCAGTGAGAGAACATTACCATGAGCCTAAGATACATCAGTAAAACTACACTGGTCAGTATTTTTTATTGCCGTTGTATCAAATGACTACATGTTAAAGATGTTGCTTGCAGTCATGAACTTTGTCACATAATCCTGCAGCTCTAGGCCGCTATTTAGCCTCGTCAATTTGGTTTATAGTGTTAAGTCACAATCAATTGTTCAGGGAAAACCACTGTGCTCTAAAAGAATCAAAGAATCGAGCTAGTGAGGAAGTTTAACAGGAGTTAGTGATTATTGTGCAGACCTTCTCAATCATTTATTCCTACTTGGCATGACCACTGCCTCTTTTGAGTTGTTATGCGAGTAGTGGGATTAGTCAAGTTTAGGTTTAGCATATCCAGGTAAGCCAACCAGAAGCATAGTCAGGCAAGTCATGCCTTCATCATGGTAGGAAAAGAAAAAAAACATGGTGCGACTGGGAAGGTCTGGTGACTTAATTTTGCATAACACTTAGCTCCAATATGTTTCCGTTTGTTGCACTGAATATTTTTGTATTTATTTTATTGAAGCAATGGACCTTCGGAACAATGGGCGTTTGTTTTCGGGACAACTGACTGCCAGATAAATGTGCTTCAGGAGCTTTTGGATATTTTTCTGTCATTGGGGGTTTTGATATAATGGGCCATCAGAACAAAGGCATGCCATCACTTTGTGCTGACACATTAGCCATAACAACTTTATACAGTGATGTTAGTGCTATGTGTCTGACAGCTTGTTTGACAATTGGCTAAATAAATGTTTTGTCTTTCTCGCTGAGAGTTTCATGAGAATAGTGATACCGCTCTCATAGCTGTCCATTAAATATGAAGCTAAAGCTAGCGGCCAGTAAGCTAGCACCCACTAAGCTAGGATCCAGTAAGCTAGCAGCCAGTAAGCTAGCACCCACTAAGCTAGGATCCAGTAAGCTACCAGCCAGTAAACTAGGAGCCTGTAAACTAGGAGCCAGTAAACTAGGAGCCTGTAAACTAGCAGCCAGTAAACTAGCAGCCAGTAAACTAGGATCTAGTAAGCTAGCAGCCAGTACGCTAGCAGCTAGTAAGCTAGGAGCCAGTAAACTAGGAGCCAGTAAACAAAGAGCCAGTAAAGCAAGCAGCCAGTAAACTAGAATCCAGTAAGCTAGCAGGCAGTAAACTAGAATCCAGTAAACTAGGATCCAGTAAGCTAGCTTAGCGCAAAGACTGGAAATGGGTGGAAAAAGGAAAACTGTCTGTCTCCACACAGCCTCTCACCCTTTCCCTTAACACCATTGTGGTCCCTATCAGTAGGCTATTATGTAATGGGGAACAATCAAATTCACCCACCATGGCATGACGTTAGTGTTGTTGGTGAGGCCAAGTGAACGTATCACTGTTTCCCTCCGCACAAAATGACACAGCAGCACCAGATGATAGCGGTAAGGGGAAAGCATGCCTCCAGACACGCTGTACACACATTAAACACGTGTTTTGTTGCTATTGTAAACAGAAACAAACCTCAAAGTGATTATTTTTTCCATCACTCCCTCGGTAAAATATGCATTCTCCATCATGGGCAAACAACAATCATACACTGTCATTTTCATACACGAACACAGAACACACAGCGATATCGTTGCTGAAGAGTGGAGGATTTCTGCGAGGGTAGGCAGTGTGTTGGAGCTCTGCGGTGTGCTTCAGCAGGTTTTCATTTGCCAGTTCCTTGGCTGCCGCTGCCCGGCTTATTGAAAACATCCCATGGAATTTCCTGACGCTGCCGCAGCTTAGACACCACTTCACACACACACACACACACACTCACACGTGTGTCTGTGTCATGCTTACGACACAAAGTCATATGATCTTCAGCGATTTCTATCACCAAAAAGAGTGGTTACTGTCAAAAAATACACATGTAGCCTCGCTTGTTTTGAAGTCTGAGCCGCTTCGGATCTGAAAGTTGTCGTACGGGCCCATAATAGCCCATTGTGCAGGCAGAGTGGGCCCATGTGTTTCACAGTCGCTTGTGGTGCTGTGGTGTTGAAAGTGATGACTGAGGAGAAAGCCTGCTTGGCGTGTCACTTTGTCTCTGTGGCTCTTTCCCCGTTTGTGCATATCTGCGTTTCTCAAGCTTCTTTTTTTATTTTTTTGTTCCTCCACTCTCTGCTGCCGGCTCTACTTCCATCTTTCCACCTGCCTCTCTGCCAGTTTATTTGTCTTAAGCTGCTATCTCTGTTCCTTTTCCGCCGCTGCCGTCTCGTCTTTATGAAACTGACGCCACACCTCGCCGCTGTCTCGCCTGCTTCGCTCCGTCCACAGACATTTTATGAAGTGACGGAGATGCCATATATGTGCGTCATGTGTTGTCTTCTGCTCGGCGTAGAAGAGGGATAGTGAGGGAGGGATGCAGAGATATTATTAGGGCTTTCCTTCTGACAGTTTAGACCATGGGTTTAGTTTAGACACATTTTTATTTATTTTTAAATGGAATGTGATGGGTTATTAGCAGCACGGTGATGTGTACGTGTGTCACTGCAGAGTGTGTAGTGCTTTGGTCCAATACAGGGCTAGAAATGTCCCTCTTCGCAGTACAACCCGCTTTTTACCTAAAGTCATAGAAAGTGTTTTGTAAGTACCATTTACCTTCAAAAACTTACATTTTATTTTTGTATTGATTTATGGATACTCCGTTTCATACACAAACAAGAATGCTAAATTGTATCCAAGTCCCCAAAATGAAAATATACAAATATGCTCTGTACTTCTTTTCTGGCATCTGCAGTATGGCTACATTGCAACAGTGTACACTTTAAACTCTACCTCGCCAAATTTTACACATTCTTTACTGTATTTTTATTTATTTATTGTCATTTTAGCAGGCCCGCTAATGTTTTTGAAATTGAATTGCAACGTTTAACATTATTAGTTTCATAAAATGTTTCGTCAAATATTTGGAAAATATTCAAAGCAGATGAAATCACACATACCTTATAACTACAACGGAGTTGGCTCTGACGTGGTTCACGTGTAAGGTTATCGTCTTGTAAATGTTCAGGAATCTAACTGAGGTGAGTTGAAAACATCTTCTGGTAACTTTTAGCTCCGCTGCCTCTAATGAAATCCTCACAGCTCATTAGCTCGTTCAAAGATTACACACTACGTTAGCAACTGAAAGAACATCTCATATCCTTCTTTAAAGCCAACAGGCTTCATGCTACATTTCATAAACACATGGATGCTTCGGCCCGGCTTGCTTTGATCTTTTTGAACATTAACATTGCCCCTACATGCACACAGCGAAAACTGTGTCGATCGAAGAATACAACAACACAAAGGTCCACTTCCCGGGACCCGTTGCACTGCTGGTGTGCCGACTTGGTAGTTAATTGCATTCACCTGGTGTCCCAGGTGTAAATCAGACCCTGATTAAATGGTAAGAATGAAAACCAGCCGGCCGGTGGTTCTGAGAAACAACCGATGTGGAACATTGTTTCTGCCAGCGCAGACACACACACACACAGTAATGCACACACATACAGCTACGTACACACTCGCATGTCTACGTGCACTTACTTTTATCTCTGAGCTCATGCCTGCTGGGCAGCATCTCCGGGTAATGTATGCCAGCAACACACACACACAAACACAAATACACACCACGTCATCACGTCACGAAAGTAAATCTGTGATTATTTTCTGCATGAAAGCTCAATGCGTCTCCTGCTCATCTGTAACTCTAACTGAAGGGTGGAGGAGAGGAAATGAACCGACGGTGCAAGAATGAGATGAGAAAGATAAAGGAAGCCACGAGACAGAGCTCTGTTAGGACTCCACGTCTTCTGTGTGTGTGTGTGTGTGTGTGTGTGTGTGTGTGTGTGTGTGTGTGTGTGTGTGTGTGTGTGTGTCCACTATTGACCAGCTGCTCCCTATACTCCTCTTGTGCAGGGAGACAAGCAGCTGACAGGAACAAAAACAAACAATAAGACAATTTTCACAAAATGTTGTTCGCTTTGTTAGCTCCTTCCTTCCTCTATTTTATTTCTCCGTTTGTATTCCTCCTCCACTTTCCCCCTTTGGGCCCTTCTGTTTCTCCCTCGCTTCACCTCCTTTTGTCTCTGCCGACCATAAGCGCTCTGCAAAACTGCAGCAATGTAAATATTTTCCATGTGGGGAATCACTTTAAAGCCTCCAACACTGAACCGCTGAGCGCCTCTCTGACCGGCCTCTGGATCTGATCCGCCTCCAGCTCTCTTGATCTCTGTAGTGAACCAGGACCAGAACTTGGGCGGGAACATCCCCGTCAACAGCCGTTGCTCGTGACACCTCAGCGGGGTGCAGGGAGACAGACGGACGTCGGGCTGCATGCATGGGAAGTGAAGTCATTATGGAGATGAGGAATGAGTGAGAGATGTGGGAGGAGGATCCAGATTGCCATTATTCCCCTGCTACAAGCATCCGAGCCGAGAGATGGAATTTAACATCCTGAATCGTTAGATTTACACGTCAAGTGAAAACGGTGCTTCATTTTTCAAAGCAATGGTTCCAGTATTCCTGCAGGGCCGTGGGTAGTTGTTCCTCCGGCTCTGCGCTGGTAATCCAAAGGCTGCTGTGTGATTTATAGGGGGATCCTGTAAATCTGTAAATGCACAGCGAGGCGTGGGGCCTATTAAAATCTTTGTTGCATTAGTCATATGTTGTTCAAGGAAAAGAGTGGCAGTGCTACGCAGGATAAGACGGAGAGAGTCTTATCACATCCAGCAGCATCCAATGCTACAAGTTGACGACAACAACGGTGGGCAGGTTAACAGGTTCGAAAATAACATAAAACCTGAATAAATCCATGGAATTGTAACAAATGTGGACGCTTCCATACCTCAGGCACGAGCCATGAAAACCCAAATGACCCTCAGCAAAGCTTAGCTTTTTGTTCTTCTACGGCAGATATTACGATTTACGACCGGCAAATTTACCACTCGAAGATTTGCAGTGTTTCTGAAAACAGTGCTTCTTTGATCTCACACAGGAAAAAAAAGTAACAACCCAACAACAGTCATGTGTTTTGTTGGCTGAAAAGACAACTCTCCAAGGCACATTGCGAGCTAGCGTTGGCTTCAGAGCTGGATGGAAATTCCAACTCCGGCTGATATCTTTATTGAAGTGAATTAGTGATTAATCACCGACGTGGACAGCCTCATTTTACACATGATCCGTGATGAAGATTGAGGAAAAATAGCAAAATGTCAATGTTGTAGAGATAAAAACTTCAAGCGCTCCCTGGCTCCCCTGTAGCTCTGCTGTATCTGCTGTAGCGATACACAGTTTGCTAAGTGATGATTGGACAGTCTCTGTTTGGGGGAGGAGTTTTCGGACCGCCCGAGTAGGCGCCTTTCTCCACCGCCACCATCACAACCCCAAATGAGAGGATACTCTATGAAAGAATGGTGATGCTCGAGAGACTCACGGTGGTCCAACACCTTACATGGTAGTCCTCCCTTTAATGTATCACCTACACACACACACAACCACAGGGAGATGCCTGCACACACACTAACACTGGAACACATTTCCTAACAAATCTCAAGAGGAGGAACACACCCCGTGTCCACTATGAAGTGTTTTTCCGCTGTTTACCGGGGTTCTCTTCACTGTGTTCATCCCTCTTTTGTCTGGAGTTTAAATGGCTGGAAGGCAACAGCTTGTGTTTGTTTGGCCCATAATGTGGCAACAGCTCCCAGCATGCACTCTGGCTGGTGGAGGATGTACGTCAGTACAATCCCTCTACACGTATCCTCCCTCTCCACCTCCACATATCTATCTTTTCGGCATCCTTCCTCTCGTTAAACATTCAATCCGCCAGTAAACTCTCCGCCCTCGTGTTTTCTGACTGTTTATGCTCTGATTGCAATTTTCATATGAGGTGGTCTGTTTGCGAGCCATGTGGGATGTTTTTAAACCGCAAGCGTGCATCAGTTGATCCATTGTTTACACAGTGTAATTGCAAACACATTTGTTTGCGGAGAACTGAAAAAAATTTAAACATGATTATCTTCCCGTGGTTTTTGTTTTTTTGGACCAATCTCCAATGCTTAACATGCTCCCTGTTTCCATTACACTTGTCTTTGCACTTTGGAGGTCGTCCAGAGGGATGAAGGCATACAAGGAGGCATGGGGAGGCTACGTCTGTGATCGAGAGAGGGAACAAAGAAGGAGTGCCGGCCCAGGCTGGTGTTAGAGCTGAGCCCAGCTGGCACCCAGAGAGACACGCTTCAACACCTCCTTTTTTGCAACAAACTCCTGCATTCATACACAAACTGACACGGAGAGAGGAAAAACTGACAGTAAACAAATGGTGGCTGGAAGACGGAGACGCAGTGACAAGAGGATGACTTAAAATGACATGATGGAGTCTGGAAAGCCAGACGGATGACCTGAGACAAGAGACAGCGACAGTAAACACAGACATGCAGACAGGGGGAGAGACAGAAGTGGAGGACGGAGTATTCAGGCGCTGCTGTAGGTGTAAATCAGGATGAGAGGTTATTAAACTGGGTCATTAACTGTGCTCTCAGGAGGGAAACACCCTGGAAGGTAAGAACACACTGCAAGAAGTCACCGTTGCTCCTGAACCTTCTTATTTTACGCAGGGGAAACATTTACGGTACATCTTCTTTATTGATCGTGATGACAGCGGAGCGGTGAGAAAGGCCAGAGGGTTGGGTGATATGGGGAAAGTGGTTGGAAGTGGTTTAAAGCCACTTCACCACAAGTTACGTCGCTTCTGTCTTGAATTAAACCACGTGGCCCTCTGCAGATAAAACAGTGAAGCAGATGATGATGAAGACTGAAGCCTGCTCCCAATTGCAAAGAAACAAACATGTTAAAGTGGAAATCTCAAAGATCATTTCTTTTAAATCATTTGCAGAAGTGAGTAGTGCAATGAGGGATTGAGCCCATGGCCCACAGGTGAAGGCGTTGCAATATTTATAAACTGGGTGCCTGTGGCAAAATCCACCCAAAAAATGTTGTATTACAGTTTTTTACTCCATTGAATACGCACACAACATGGACCTATGCACACAGTTCTGAAAACAGCATGTTTGTATGGAATTTCAGAAACAGCCTAAGGGTTTCCGTATGGCTATGATGTCGGCGGTGATGCAAACAATTTCATTAAAACGTGCAAAAAAGGGATGTTTCAGAAAAAAGAGGATGTTTTTTTAACATTAAAATAATGTATAAGCACAGTATATGTCTCCTGTAAGTGACTTTTGAGTATATGGACACTGGAAATGAATAATTAATAATAATGAATTAATAAAATCTGTACTTAATATTGAGATAAAATGATAAATGTATTTCTAACACTTCTAGATGACATTTGCTGAATGGGAACGCTCACATACAGAAGCTAAAGGCCGGTACTGGGCTGGTTCACTGGGCTGCATGGTGTTTCGGGGCTGTTGATGTCAACATGCACATTGTAATCACAGCGTTCCTCCTCCAGCATGTGGGGAGGTTTAGTAACAAACTCTTTGATTACGGTTGTGGTTCCAATTAAACACTAGGAAGTGAGGTAAACACGTCCAGAGTCACTTTGGACTTTGTCAATATTTAACCAAGACCGCGATCTTTCAAACCTAACCGTAACAACAAAACCATAACAATCTTAATCACGGAAACAGAGGAACTTCTGCAATGTGCTCATGGTGGTGACACGGCATGAGGAAAAAATAAGTATTATGTCTTTGGAGTAATATTTTGCCTTCTCATTGATAGAGAAGTTACAGAGGCCTTTAAGTCATGTGGTCAATCTTCTATTAAAGTCTGTGAGCAGAAAATAGAAAATGATGACTCATTGTTCCTCTTTTAGGCTCCAGATAATTCACACACCTCGTTGTAAACTATAAATAGATCCTCCACATGGAAGACTTTGAAATGCAACAGTTATTTGTGTACAAAACTTACACACACATACACAGCAGCTGCATGTGTTGTGTACTACAGTGCAACATGAAGCAATTAGGAGTCAGCTGACCTCTCATGACCTCTGAGCTAATGGGGATGTTTGTCTGTTTCAGAAGCACCACACTGTTTACTCTCTGGATAACACACACACACACACACACACACACACACAGAGAGATGGATGAACCACAAAAACCCAGCAACAAACAAATACACGCCACTGTTGTCAGATGAAAAGCTTGTGAATAAACAATTTACCCCAAAAGTAAAAATCCTGACATCAAATAAACATTTATGTTAGTTTGACAAATAGTGCCAACTCATGGGGAACCGAACAATCCCTCAATGTAGGTTCAAACATCAAGTTACCGAAACTTTGGTGTGTGTGTGTGCGTGCGTGTGTGTGTCTGAGTGTGCACAGGTGTACGTTCTGTGGTTTATTCGTGTCTTGCAGACATATGTGTTTGCATTTGTTTGTGTTTGCATGTTTACAGCATCCTGGAAACAAAGACCGGGGTTTACTGACAGATCGAGTGCTGAAAGAATGTCCGATTTACAGCAGGTGTGTCTCAGAAATGAAAAACATGCGGCCGGCTGGCAGTGAAGGAGAAAAAAAAAAACATACGTCATCATACAAATAAACAAACAAGCACACGCTGCTCTGTGACAGCAGAGGAAATCAAGTCCGCACATCAAACAGTCCGCTTGACCTCACACCCGGCCGAACACACAGGAGGTGTTCTTCTCTGCCCCCGGCCTGCAGAAATTAATGAAATAGCTGCTTGACACAGATATGAGGGTGGTTGAATCTGTCAGCATGCAGCCACTGAGTCTTTTCAGGAGGAAGGGATGAAAGGAAAGAGAGAAGAATGCAGGAGAGGAGAAGAATTGGAAGTAATTGAGGTATTTTGTGTCGTGGGCTTTTTTTTCATATATCGTTATGTTTTAACTGTAGTATTATAGGCTACTACTTAATGTATTTGTTATGGTATGACGTACATCACACGCCGGCTACCATGAAAACCAAAGTAACCAAAAGCAATCTGTGTCCTGATGGTGACACCAGAGAAACGTTTAGTCAGCGTATTGCAGTCAGCACGCCCCCAGTTTTGGGAAAAAGGCAAAACATATTTTAGCTGATAAGAAAAGGCCCACCTAAATAAATCTCTATATAATAAACATGAATAAATCTAAATCAGTGCGCTACACTGACAGTATCTTCACCACTTTACAGTCAGACGGTGATCTGAAACCCTTAAATCCATCGCTGGTGTCTTCAAAGCTCTGTTGACTTTTACTCTCTGGTCCACCGCTGCCTCGTTATTTTGCGACTTTGGTGAATCCGAAACGACCAATTAAAAACACCAACAACCTTAGTTGTATACAGCAGTAAAAATATTCTAAATATAGTATAAATCTGAGCTCAAATACCTTGACTGCGGCCCCGCCCACATTGCGTTGCTCATTGCTTCTCTGAACCGAGGGCGTCCAGTGAAGGTACCTCATACTAGCAACTGCCCAGCAAGCTGTGAACAGCCGTTTGTGAGGCGTGACAGCCGGTCTGTCTCTTCTGGGTTTTTTTCACCTGCATTCCCCTGGGTCCTAAGTCCCTCCAGGTTCTGCTTCTTTGCAATACATCGTTTTCTAAACTACGTCGGACTTTTCAAACCCTCCAGCCAGCAGACACAGCTCCTCTCTGGGCAACACGTTGTGTTGGTGCGTCTCTGCTCTCTCTTGTTCCTCCTGCATCGCTCTTTTACGTTTTTTAATGTAGCGACGGAGTTTCTTCTTTCTGTGATAGTGGGCGGGCTGTACCCAGCATGCAGTTCGGCGGGGTAAATTTAATAAATGTACAATTATTAGTAGGGATGCAACGATACCATTTTTTACAAACCGATACGATACCGATATTTTTATTTGTGTACTTGCCGATACCGAGTACCGATACCGATACTTCTTAGATTTGGTCTCCATGACAGTGCAATTAATTTGGAGGCAGATTTTATTTTATCCTCTGCAGATTATGTCAAGCCTATAGTACAAAATTAACAGAAGGCTATCCCAAGCTTTAAACTTCTTGTGGAAGTCCCTCTAATGTCGGACCATAAAACGCCCCGTGTCCGGGTTCATAATGTAAGCGATAATATTAAGGATCGAGCAATTATATAGGAAGCTGTGTTCCAAGTTATGTTTCCGGTGCTTTTATTGTGGAGGGAGAAACGGAAAGGAAAAGAGTGGAATTGTGGGATATACGTGTGTGAAGGAGGCAAGGCAGGTTTATTTATATAGCACATTTCAACACAAGGCGATTCAAAGTGCTTCACATACAACCATTAAAAGCATAAAAACACAATCCTAAATAAAATAATTAAAACAATTAAGAACATTCATTAAAACAATAAAAACAGTTAAAAAGCAAAAATAGATAGATACAGAATTGAATAAAAGTTGCAGTGCAGTTTAAGATATAAAATGCAGTAGTAAGATGCAGAATCTGCTTTAATTAAAGGCAACAGCAAACAGAAAGGTCTTCAGTCTGGCTTTAAAGAGGCTGAGGGTCTCAGCAGACCTGCAGCTTTCAGGGACCTTGTTCCAGATTTGTGGAGCAGAAAAGCGGAACGCTGCCTCTCCGTGTTTAGTTCTGACTCTTGGAACAGAAAGTAGACCCGTCCCAGACGACCTGAGGGGTCGGGATGGTTCATAAGGTAGCAGCAGATCACTAATGTATTTAGGCCCTAAACCATTCAGGGCTTTATAAACCAGCAGCAGGATTTTAAAGTCAATTCTTTGTTGGACAGGAAGCCAGTGCAAAGACCTCAGAACTGGAGTGATGTGATCCACTATCCTGGTCTTAGTGAGGACTCGAGCTGCAGCGTTCTGAATCAGCTGCAGCTTTCTGATTGACTTTTTACTGAGACCTGTGAACACACCGTTACAGTAGTCAAGTCTACTGAAGATAAATGCATGGACAAGTTTCTCCAACTCCTGTTGAGACATAAGTCCTCTAACCCTTGATATATTCTTCAGGTGATAGTAGGCTGATTTTGTAACTGTCTTGATATGGCTGTTCAGGTTGAGGTCTGAATCCATAACTACTCCCAGATTTCTGGCTTGGTTTGAGGTTTTTAACGTCAGTGATTGTAGCTCAGCGCTCACTTTCAATCGTTCGTCCTTGGAACCAAAAACAAGTACTTCTGTTTTATCTTTATTTAATTGAAGAAAATTCTGGCACATCCAGTTGTTGATTTCTTCAATACATTTAGCCAGCACTGGTATGGGATTATAGTCCCCTGGTGAGATAAAAAGGAGATAAAAAAGTGGTTCAAGTTACCCTGCAGCGTGTTTTCATTTTATTAGAATTACAAATATACACAACAGACACTCGGCTACAATAATATCATCCGTAGCCGCACAACAGCGTCTGAATGAGGCCGCTGCCAGCGCTACTTCAGGTGGATCAGCAGCTGTTTGATTCAAACCGGCAGGACGGCGGTGATGACGCGCAGAGCTTCTCAATTATAGATGTATTAAATATGGAAAATTTCAACTCTCGCGTCTAACGTGCCGCCGGCGTAAATTTGCGTCTGTCGCAACCACACGCGTCTGTGCATAGACTTTACATGTAATCTGGTCGCGCGAAACATTTGCGTCGCGTTGGGACGGACTGATTACAAGTAACTCCGGGGCTGTCAGCCACTAACAAGAGCACTAATATGAGCACTAATATGTCATACACACGTATGCAACACCGGTTAATAAGCACAATATCGATAAAGTCTTGTATTGTACTCGCGTCTCACTTTTCTCCTGTCTATTGAAAGAAGTGAGCGCTGCGTAGCGAGGATCCAAGATGGCGGCTCCAGATTCTGCTGTTGAGACAAACTGGCCATCTGATTGGACGGCAAAACAACTTGGATAGCGTGATTGGCTGCTCAGAAGTTGAGACTGTTGAGACAGAGAAGAGTGTCTCCGGCTCCGCCACGGGGTTGCTTCTCCACAAAGCGCGACCAGTTTGTTGTAGTGAAATACTGTTGAGTGAGTATCGGTTCTTGGTATCGGCCATTGAAACCGATGCGAGTACGAGTATTTAACGCAGTATCGACCACCGATACCGATACCGGTATCGGTATCGGTGCATCCCTAATTATTAGTGTTACAAATTGTTTATGTGTCACAAACTGTTGTTTTGTGGTGTTGTGCCCTGTTAAAGAGCGTTAGTTGCGGGTTATTAATTGTTGTTATAAAATTAAAACCATGACTCAATGCACGTAACACACGTAGCTCCGACCGCTTCGGCAGTGACTACGGCTGGGCACCAGTGTGCCGGTATGTGAAAAAGTCATACATAAATTTGACACCGGTATACCGCCCAGCCCTACCTCATACAACCACACTTCAAAACCAACAAACTATCTCTTTAAGGGGTCGCCAAAGTTATTCCAAATCATCCCGAGGCAGCGTGTATCAGATTATGCTGAACGACGACACGTCCTCATGTTGTGGTTATGAAGGGGATGTCATTTGAGCTCGATTTCCTGTACGTGCGTTTCATTGCCTCGACAGGATCACTTACATTAAGAAATGCATCCTGGATCTGCAACCGCCAGGATATTTTGTCTGCATGTGTATAGCAGAGCAATAGCACGCACACAAATAAAAACACACGCTCCCACCTTTCTGCTCACACTCTCGCTCTGTGTAATCCATCTGATCTCGCCGACACTCCGTTGTTAGAAGCCTCCGCTCGCTCCGCGGCCTATCGGAGCGCTGCCTTTGAACTCGGCTGCCAAGAAAGTGTAACACCGCGTGCCTCTTTCTCCGACTCTCAGGAATGATCGGGAACATCATAATGATAAAATTGGCAGCGGGGCGAGGAGCTGAGTGGGAGCAGGAGGCCCTGACAAAAAGCCAGCGAGAGGCTCGAATATTGTCAACGTGTTGTTAATAAGCTGCGGCGGCGAGCGGAGGTGTGCGAGTGTGTGGATTCCTGCGCATTTGTAGCATTTCTGGAGTGTGTGTGTGTGTGTAGTGGGGTGATGTCAGGTTACATTGCAGCTTATTGCCAGGTTGAGTGACACGCAGGGTTACGGGAGACTTTTTTTTAAAGAATCAGCTTTTATCAGTGTGGGGCCCCGCATGTTTGATGTCCGGCCGAAGGAACCATACACGAGGTGAAGGAAAGAGGGGCGGAGACGGGGCCGGAGGCTGAGTGCTGACAATACGGGGTCATTACCGAGCAACAAGTGGGTCCAGAAGACGGACGTTGTCTCTCAGATCCTCAACAGTCTGCTTTCTGGCTCCAGACTGGAACTGCCACAATATATAATAAGTATATAAGAATCTCGACACCTCAGATGGATGAACATCGCCTTTGGTGGGGGAGGGTCCAGTGTTTAAAGACACTGGAGTCGCTGTTATAAGCATCAAAATGTTTTTTTCCAGGTTATATTTAGTCTGAAAACCTTGTCTTGGCTCCGTCGTGACCTTTTGGGCCTTTCTGTCTCCCGTTAGGTCACTTCCTGGGGAACCACAGTGTGCTGGACCTCCTGCGGCAGGAGGGCTACCAGATCGTCCACGTGCCCTCCGACCATCAAGAGCCCGTCCCCGAGTGAGTGTGCAGAGAGGAGTGCAACATACAACGGAGTGTGTCATTGGTTTAAAGTGCTGTGGTTACAAAGACGCAAACAAAAAGCTGTTGTTGAAGAAACAGGGGAAGTGGGTGATTGCTCTGGGCTCCTAAATGACAAAATGCAGTGATTGTTCGACGTCGTATTTTATTCTCGAGGCGAAAATAATTCAAACACAACCCAATCACGAGCGCCGGCTGATGCCAGTTTTTGCGCCGGCAATCAATCACGGATTACACTTGAGACCCTGAAAAGATGATGAACGGAAAAAGACAAAGAGGGTGTGACTGTGTGCCGGCATCACTCACACCGGCGGTGCTCGGGAACATGGACTGTGTGAGAAAGCGTTTGTGCACTCTTGGATTTTGGCAGGCGAGCAGATACATGTGGACATCCATCAACTCAGCCAGGCCACATCCGTCTCCTTCTCCCCAGAGTCCAGCTATTTAACCCTCGGTAGATTTATTGAAGCGCGGCGCTGATGCGCTCCAAATTGTGCTCTGCAACAAATAAAACTAAGCTATGCAGGAATCCTTTGATGCTGCACTTCATCAACTCCCTCACCTTCCTCCCCTCCGCCCTCCCTCGCTTGCCAAAGGCGAGCTGCCAGTGGGGGTTCTGCCTGTTCTCTGGTACCACGGTCAACACAAACACACACTTACCCGTGTGGAGGGATGCACAGCGCCAAGGAGGGTTGTACACACACTTAAACTCACGGGGTCTGTGTGTGTGTGTGTGTGTGTGTGTGTGTGTGTGTGTACCCCCATTCCTTGGCATACAGCAGCAGCACCCCACCGACAAAGAGATTGATCTACGGTCCCATGATAAAGTCGGAACAAAAGCCACTTGAATTGGGGCGAAATTGGACAGGACATGAGGCTTTCCTTTAAAAACAGTAAACGCATCCTTCCAAACGTTCCAGCCGAGGCGTTCACTAACTTCTCCGTGCAAACTTCATATCCGTAAATGCAGCCTCCCGATCTCCCGTACGCCCTGTTTGCGGAGTTGTGGGCTTCAGCCGGTGGTTCTGGCTTCAAAGCTGACAAGTGGACTGACTTACTGTGGTCCCGACACACACACACACACACACACACACACACACACGACCACACGACCGCACACTCATACGTGTGCTCAGACACGTTTAGCTCCCTGATGGAAGGTGACAAGACAGGCGAAGGGAAAACACCACAGGATGGCTGAGTAAGAGGCGTTTAGGAAAGCTGTTGGCCTCGGAGCCGTCTTCAGGAGCGTATTATTATATGACTGACAGACGGAGTGGGCTGGAGGTGGGTTTGGCTCCACAGAAGCTTGACCGCATGCCTGGAGCTATCATCACCCTGACCGAGGGGGGGTGGTTATGTCTGTAGAAGTGCAGACCATCAAATTCATGATGACCGGAGGGACTACAGCAATATGAGTGAGCTGCAGAAGGCATGACTAAGACCCATCCCAGGATCCATATCATGTTTCAGAAATGATTCATTAATATCAGCGTTTGACACGAGCATAAAAATATCCTGTGTTTGTTATTTTTATTCCTATGGCTCGTGTAACTCCCTTAGATGTTTTCGATGCTCTAGCTTGAAACAGTCCTGTGTGAGCCATATTGACAGTTAAAGAACAAGAGAGGAGAAAGTATGAGCAATGGGTGGAAGAAAGAGGAGGATGGCCAAAGTGTGAGTGGTCGGCTATTCTGGGTGGTCTGTTTTGGGCAGATGTCAGTTTTAATGCAACGGTACGGTCACTTCCTCTAGTGCTGCCTGCTGGGTATTTCTGCCTCTCAGTCCAGCGTTTATAGAGCGACGCCTCCACGTCCTGGATTGAAGTAAAGAGATGTTGAGAGGAAAGCAATGGCGGCCAGAAACCACAAACGATATCATTCAAAAAGGGGAACAGTGTTATAGTTTTATATTTTCCATCTATGAGTCAATGGTTTCAGTGATACCTTTGCATATGTCTACATATCCTGAGTGGGCTTTCCATGAGGATAAACTGACTCCATGCCCTGTTTTCCTGCTCCAGGAGCAAACCGGCTAAAGAGCCTTCAGCGCGGTCCGGCGAGGAGGCCACCAATAGCAGCACGCCGTCCCCCGACAGCTGGCTGAGCAGCCCGTCCGAGGCGGAGCTGGAGCTGGACTACGAGGAGGGCGTGCCCGGCCTCGGGGACGAGGAGCTGCCGCACATTCTGCTCCCCGACAGCCTGAGCCAGCTGGAGGAGTTCGGACGACACAAGAGGCCTCGCAAAGCCCACCGCGGCCACGGGAGGCCCCGCCTCTTCAGCGACCTGTGGGTTCGCATCGGGGACAGGTGAGAAAAGTCAGATGAGCTCAAGGACACCGCTGATTTTATTACATTTCATTTAGCTGAGGCTTTTATGCAAAGCGACTTACAGTACATGCTATACAGTAGACCATAGACACAGCAACGGTGAGCAATGAGGGTTAAGTGTCTTGCTTAAGGTGGGGATCGAACCACCGATCCTCTGATTGAAAGACGGACCTGCTAATCACTGAGCCACAGTCGCCCACATTTCTTGACATGACATTTCTTCACATGATTTCTTGTTCCCTCGTCCCCGCAGCACGACTCCACCCCCGAGTGTGAGGATAATCAACGGCTACGTGACGGTGGAGCCTCCGATGACCCACCAGGAGCAGCACCGGCGGACGGAGGAGTCCGCCACGGAGCGGCATCCCAGTCCAGCTTCCTCCACGCCGCCCGACCCCAGCTCGGCCCGGTCGGCCTCGGCCCACCTCGCCCTCGCGCTGTCTTGTACTCTAGCCGGGCTGTTAGCACACATGCTGCTCACCTCCTGACCGCCGGACGGTGCCATCGAACAGACAAACACTGCAGACCGGAGCAGCGGGCTGGGGTGACCATCAACGCATCGCAGAGAGGAGGCGGAGGAGAGGAGGCGCCTCCGTCGACGGGGATCCGCTCCAGTCGGCCGGAGTCTTCACGAGCTTGTCGAGTCTCAAAGTGTTCGGGATACAAGCGGCGGATGGACCATGTTCTTCAGGCCTCGTGGAAGTATTATGGTAGAATAACAAACGCATAGCTCAATGAAGACGATGTAATGAGAGGTGGAACCTTCTGCCGAATAAAAACTGTAATACTGTGTAGAAAAGTAAGACGTTAATAATGAGAGTAGGAGCTACTAATACCAGTTATAACTCTGTGATGAATGAGTTGAATGCATACAGTCAAACAGTACTGTGTTGCCACTGTTTTTTGTAAATTGTGCATTTTGTTCATAAAAAAAAGGTATTGTATATTTATTATTTCTGGAAGAAAAGAGTATATTTTCTTGCTTTTTGAAGATATAAATAAACTTTGAAATCTTTTGAAGTGTTTCACGATTTCTTTCTTTCCAGTGGACGGAGCTTTTGGATCCTTCAAAATAAAGACATATTCCTGCTTGTTTCTAATTATTCTATTTATTTATTATTATTTATTTTTATTACTAACCACAGTAAGCTCTCCTTGGATGAAGTATGTGGCGTCAATGCATTAATTTCTTTGTGTATTCGGTTAAATTCAGAGACGTGTGTACATTTCAAGGTTGTATATCACACAGCTTAATGTGTCATGCTTCTTTTAACATGCGTATGCTTTTATTGACTCCATGAGTTAAACAACTCGTGTATACAGTACAGTCCCATTAAAGATGTACTGAAAACATAATCCATCCATCCATTATCTGAACCGCTTATCCCCTTTAGGGTCGCGGGGCGCTGGAGCCGATCCCAGCTGTCATTGGGCGAAGGCAGGGTACACCCTGGACAAGTCGCCAGTCTATCCAGGGCTCACATATAGACAGACAACCATTCACATTCACACTTATGGGCAATTTAGAGTCCAATTAACCTAACATGCATGTCTTTGGACTGTGGGAGGAAGCCGGAGAACCCGGAGAGAACCCACGCTGACACGGGGAGAACATGCAAACTCCACACAGAAGGCGACAGTGCTAGCCACTACGCCACCGTGCAGCCCTGAAAACATAATGTGCAAGTTAAAAACAGATGGAGTTGAAAGTGAGTGCAGAAGGGAGGAAACGTGTGCAACCAGTGGTCTCAATCTGCCCCCTGCTGGAGGAAACCAGGAACACACCATCCGCCTTCAGCCTTCAGACCAAGCGCCACTCGGGGTGATGCACCGTGCAGCCATCGGGCCTCAGGAGGAGACGCAGCGTCGCAGCTCTTTTCCTTCAGAGAAACAGGAAGTCGAGGAGCGATGACAAGAAGTAAAAGTTTCTGCTAACTTGGAAGGCGGCGTCAGTCGCCAACAAACGTCCGCGATGTTGTGCTCTTACATGCACAGATATCTGAAAAAGATTACATCTTCGCTGATGATGTGACCTTTGATATAGTGACTGGCTATGAAAATAAATGATGATGAAACGTATTAGTTTAAGCTGCACGAAGATGTGAGAGCAGGAGAAGAATAAGAAGTGACTTAACACTTAATAAGTGCAATGAAAAGCTTTGAAACCAGTTGAAACCTCTTGAAGAAATTGGCTGACTTTACTGTAACTCAATATTTATTCAGAATATTGTGCAATAATGTCAATGTATTTACCAGTCTATAACAGCTTCGTGGTCAAAACCACATTGAACTGAAGGCATACAGATGTTATTGATGATGTCAGCTGATTAAAGGTAAAAAAAGGTCAAATATATGTGACATGGGAGAGGACTTCTTGGCTGTGATTGTTCCGTTGATGAGGAGTCGCCTTCCGAAAGTTAATCTCATTGCAATGTGATTTATAGTAAAGTTTATATAGGGCGACTGTGGCTCAGTGGTTAGCAAGTCAGTCTTTCAATCAGAGGGTCGGTGATTCAAACCCCGGCTCAGCCAGTCCATGTCGTTGTGTCCTTGAGCAAGACACTTAACCCTAATTGCTCACTGTCTACTGTATATCATGTAAGTCGCTTTGGATAAAAGCGTCAGCTAAATGTAATGTTATATATATATTCTACACACGTCTCAAGAATAAAAAGCATTTCTTAACTTTCCAGATTCATGTTTGCATTTATATGTCTAAAGCTTTACATCAGCAGGGCAGCACTCGACCCCAAGGTGCTCCAGTTCAGCTACAAAGTGGTTAAAAGCAGAATGTTGATTGATTCCATGTGTTTATGACAAAATATAACGGCAACATAGTGACAATTTAAATGAAACAAACTAAATGTGTGGCACTGCTGTAGTTAACACTTCCACCAGCAGGTGGCGGTAGCGTCACATAATAACTTGTGCAGCCTGCCTCAGGGTCGCTGTGTAAAGGCCTCATCACCAGAGCACGAGCCCGTAGATATGCAGAACCAAGGAAGGCTTTGCTTTATGGATACCATATATGCATAGAAAATATTAATATTCAAACCAAAAATAAGATAAAATATGACGTGAAATTTAATCCCCAAAAATAATTTTCCAGTGTGCAGTTTAGATAAACCAATGAAAACTGGAGCTACTGATCTGATTCCAACTTTATATTCCACATAGTTCAGAGCTGGTGTTTGCATTGTGTTTTAAAAATCATTAAAAAAAAAATATAGACCTGAATACATTCACTAATATTATATGATTCCTAAATTTATGTAGAAATGATATATATTAAATTATTCAAGTATATTTTGCAACGTGTATCACAGTACACTGATCAAATATCAGACACAAAAATGATATTTAGTTTTGGGTTGTATTTTTACAAGACATTTTAAATGATGTAAGACATGTATGTAGGTTGCACTTTCAAAACAAGAAAGGACATTTATGTCTGATTGCATAATACATGGAAGGAGCATTATGGCTTTGTTTTACTCACTTTTATGGGATGGGCTAACGACTTTTAATCATTTAATCTTTCATTTAATCTTTCGTATTGAGGTTGGCCTTGAATCAGATACATTTCACTGACACCAGCATGTGGCTGTTTCCCAAAACAATACAAAAATTAAAAGATCCATACTTCAAATAAATAGTCAACCCCATAAATAAAACACGTATTTCACTAACTTGATAATAAAGTAAAATAAATAAAGTGAAATAAGCAAAATATGTAGTTTATGTAAGTCTCAAGTACAGTGAGTATAATTTTGACATATAGCTTTAACCTGATGCAACTAAAACCTCTTAAGACGTTTTAATTAAATGCTTCAAATCAATATCTATAATTTCAGAGAACATTTTCTTTCAATATTAACTTTACGCGTGTCTTTCAAGAGAGCCTTCCCCTCTTAAATAGTTTCCTATTTAGTGAGGGGAAGTTTTTTAGAGCAAACAGCCTTTTTTCGCCCTTAAGCCAAGACGGGACAATATTTGCCTTCGCTAGAATACCATTTTCCCTGGACTTTGGGGTGTTGTTTGAAGGAGTGGGGGCCTTGACAGGGCGCTCTGAGCGCTGACCCCCACGCCGCCGGGGGACACGCCGCCCGCCGCATATAAATAAAAGATTACAGTGGAAAATCAATTTCTGAGCAAACTCATTAAAAATGCCCCTCGCCTTAAATGATTCCCATTTCCTTCCATTCAACCTGTTAATGCCTGGCTGTCCCTGAGACCGACCACCACCACCACCTCGTCCCGTCCCACCCCTCCTCCTCCTCCTCCTCCCTCCATCCTTCCTTTACCCTGTTGCTCTCCCCCGGTGGTAATTACTTGCACAAGTCGTTTTTTGCCCTTTGATTTGCACCGTTTCACAAATGAAGGTTAAGTTTGTTTAACCGTGCTGGATTTGCCAGTCATGTTAAAGCATATAATGTGGCAGGTCCTTGGTTTCTCCACACACCTCCGACACCCCCTGGCCTGCCTCCTCCCCCCCACACCCCCTCCCTCCCTATCTCCTTCCCTGTTGGCCTGGGCCTCTTCGGGGAGGGGGGGGCTCCAAGGTTAAGGCTTACTGAGCCTGAGGAGGCCTGCAGAGGATCAGGCTTCAGACCCATTGACTTGACTGAAAGGGGACCAGGAAGTTGTAAAAATCACCTCTGGTAACAGGATTAAGAAGCAAACCGCTGTGTTTGCCCGGAGGATGTGAAGGTGCTCTCCGTCAGTCAGCGAGATGATGGAGAGGAAGAAATAGGAGCAAGATGAGGGAGCTTTTTTCCTACAATCGTTTCTCCAAGGTCGTGGCCCTAGAAGCTATTGTCTTACACTCCTTCACAATTACTGAAGAAAAAACACAAAAACAAGAAACGCACAATAGAGACACACAAGTGCAGGAGTGTTTTTTGCATTGCAGCGCCTCTGTCAGGATGTGGCTTCTGGACCCAAAAGCAAAACCTCGGAACACGGTAAGTATAAACAAAAAGGAATTTATTGTCTCTTAAACAAACTCAAATACTCTGGCCCTCAGGCAATACTCAGCAGGCGAATGGCGAAGTCCCGTGTCAGACTAGTGAAGGCAAATCTGCCGCTGCTCCGGCGGCGGCTCGTGTCCTGGGCTGAACGGAACAACCCTAACAAGTGCAATCTCCCGACCCTTGTGTCTGGGCAGAGGCCACTCTTAAGCTGCTGCCGTGATTGTCCTGATGCTCTGCAGCTGCGAGCGGTGGCCATCTTCCTCCCAGCTGTCCCGTATCAACCTGATTACAGACCCAACACACAATCTCTGGTCCCAGCCAGCGTTACTCTGGCACCCCCTGGCGGAGGTGCACCTCCAGATCCTCACAGTACCCCCCCCTTAACGGACGCCTCCAGGCGACCGCGGTATCACCGGACCAGGGTGGGTGGAGGGGGGTCCGGTAGGAGGGCCAAAACACTCCTGACGCCCGGCTCGTGGAGAGAGACCTGGAACACAGGAAAAAAGTCACTGGACAACCAAACTCAGGGGGACGGGCCGGAGGACGGGCCCCAGGCGGAGACTCGGGAGGACGGGCCGGAGGACGGCCCCCCGGCGGAGACTCAGGAGGACGGGCCGGAGGACGGCCACCAGGCGGAGACTCAGGAGGACGGCCACCCGGCGGAGACTCAGGAGGACGGGCCGGAGGACGGCCACCAGGCGGAGACTCAGGAGGACGGGCCGGAGGACGGCCACCAGGCGGGGACTCAGGAGGACGGGCCGGAGGACGGCCACCAGGCGGGGACTCAGGAGGACGGGCCGGAGGACGGCCACCAGGCGGGGACTCCGGAGGACGTGCCGGAGGACGGCCACCAGGCGGGGACTCCGGAGGACGTGCCGGAGGACGGCCACCAGGCGGGGACTCCGGAGGACGTGCCGGAGGACGGGACCAACCCACCCTAGGCTCGGGACGGGACTTAACCGGACGGAACCCGGGACGGGACTTAACCGGACGGAACCCGGGACGGGACTTAACCGGACGGAACTCGGGACGGGACTTAACCGGACGGAACTCGGGACGGGACTTAACCGGACGGAACTCGGGACGGGACTTAACCGGACGGAACTCGGGACGTATGTCGGCCGGACCGCCGACGGGACTCGAGGGACATGTGTCGGCCGGACCGCCGACGGGACTCGGGGGACCTATGTCGGCCGGACCGCCGACGGGACTCGAGGGACATGTGTCGGCCGGACCGCCGACGGGACTCGAGGGACATGTGTCGGCCGGACCGCTGACGGGAATCACAGGAGACGAGCTGGGCCGAACTGTCGGCAGGGCTTGGGGGACAGGTGGCGGCCGGACCACCGACGAGACAGGTGTCGGCCGGACCGCCGATGGGGCAGTTGGGGAAGCCGGGACCGGGACTAGCACCGTGGCGGGACACGGGACCGGGGCTGAAGCCGACACGGTGGCAGAAACTGGGCTCGGGGCTGAAGGCGACACGGTGGCAGAAACTGGGCTCGGGGCTGGCAGCGGCACAGGGCCAGAAACCGGGACCGGGGCTGAAACCGACACGGTGGCAAAAACTGGGCTCGGGGCTGCAAGCGACACGATGGCAGAAACTGGGCTCGGGGCTGGCAGCGGCACTAGGACAGAAACTGGAACCGGGGCGGAAAGCGACACGGTGGCAAAAACGGGGCTCGGGGCTGCAAGCGACACGATGGCAGAAACTGGGCTCGGAGCTGGCAGCGGCACGGGGGCAGAAACTCTGGGAGCTGGAGTCGGCCGGGGCGCCGACAGATCACGGGGAGCGGGAGTCGGCCGTGGCGCCGACAGATCACGGGGAGCGGGCGTCGGCCGTGGCGCCGACAGATCACGGGGAGCGGGCGTCGGCCGTGGCGCCGACAGATCACGGGGAGCGGGCGTCGGCCGAGGCGCCGACAGGACACGGGGAGCGGGCGTCGGCCGTGGCGCCGACAGGACACGGGGAGCGGGAGTCGGCCGTGGCGCCGACAGGACACGGGGAGCGGGCGTCGGCCGTGGCGCCGACAGGACACGGGGAGCGGGCGTCGGCCGAGGCGCCGCCAGTACACGGGGAGCGGGCGTCGGCCGAGGCGCCGCCAGTACACGGGGAGCTGGAGTCGGCCGAGGCGCCGCCAGTACACGGGGAGCTGGAGTCGGCCGTGGCGCCGACAGGACACGGGGAGCGGGAGTCGGCCGTGGCGCCGACAGGACACGTGAAGCAGGAGTCGGCGGTGGCGTCGACACCGGGACCAGGACTGGCGGCTCGTAAGAGGGTGTCCCGGCTGTCGGCGGATCCCGGGTGGCTGGTCTGGACTGCTTCCCCCTTCGCCGGCGTCGAGGGCCTGAGGTCCTGGCCTCCGGGGCTAGCAGATCATACAGAGGTGTCCAGGCGATCCCCGAGTCCTGGGCCGCGGGCGTGGCCTGCTTCCTCCTTGTCGCGACCTGGCCCTGGAGACCCTTCCCCCGGCGTCGAGAGCCCGGGGTTCCGGCCCCCTTGCCAGAACACTGAGCCCGTTGAACGCTCAAGGGGACACCCAAGACCACCCGGGTACCGGCCCAGGGATTGAACTCGAAGTCCTCATCATCACTGGGCTCCGGGTATCGGGAGTCCTCATCCTCTTCCTCACTCTCACTGGGATACTTGTACCGGGGATCCACCACGTGGTCAATGTAACCCAGGCCATCCCGAAGATACAGCCGGAGTGGCTGTGGACTGTCCATCACAACAAAAAAAAGAAAAACAAGTTGCCGGCTGGTTCCAGGCGCGGGTCGATGACTGCTACTAGCGCCCGGGCTTGCTGGGTCCTTGCTTGTGGTCGGGAGATTCTGTCAGGATGTGGCTTCTGGACCCAAAAGCAAAACCTCGGAACACGGTAAGTATAAACAAAAAGGAATTTATTGTCTCTTAAACAAACTCAAATACTCTGGCCCTCAGGCAATACTCAGCAGGCGAATGGCGAAGTCCCGTGTCAGACTAGTGAAGGCAAATCTGCCGCTGCTCCGGCGGCGGCTCGTGTCCTGGGCTGAACGGAACAACCCTAACAAGTGCAATCTCCCGACCCTTGTGTCTGGGCAGAGGCCACTCTTAAGCTGCTGCCGTGATTGTCCTGATGCTCTGCAGCTGCGAGCGGTGGCCATCTTCCTCCCAGCTGTCCCGTATCAACCTGATTACAGACCCAACACACAATCTCTGGTCCCAGCCAGCGTTACTCTGGCACCCCCTGGCGGAGGTGCACCTCCAGATCCTCACAGCCTCGGCCTCCTCGTCTTTGATCAATACCTGACAGAGAGTGAAAGTCACCGGAGCCAAGGTGAACATTGATCTCGGGCAGCCGGAGCCGTTAAGAGCATTTTAAGTGTGCGTGGCTTTGATTGCCGAGCTGCAGCCTCGCACACCGATCACAGCAATAACACGCACAGCGGTTTGTCATCACACGGCCGACACAATGCGGGACTCACTCGCATCGTCTCTCGGGCTAATCAGGTCTATTGTGGCAAGACAGGCATGGAGTGTCTTGCCACAATACCAGCCTACGCTCCAGACGCAGGGATGTTTACCAGATCTCTTCCTTTTTTCTTTGTAATTATGAGTTACTGCAGGACCGCCGTCTGCCCTCGCCGTGTGCTGTGCAGCGGATGTTTCCCCACATCTCACCGGCAGCTTTGATTCCCCCGTCTAGCCGAGGGCAGCCATAAAGCTTTGGGAAAACAAAAGTGTGTTTAGCCGCGCAGATAGCACTTCTTCCCTTCAGATAATCCCTCTGATAGCGAGCGAGGGGCAAAGCGGAGGTGCTTGGTGAGCTCCACTAACCGGCGGCTCATCCGTGTTTGTGCTGGTTGAGACATTATTCCCTCCCATTGTCCGGCTCCCCTTGAAGATGTGTGGCTTTGAGCCGTGGGATTGAGCTGTGGCCTTGTGGCGCTTTAACTCCGGTCAGGTGCAAGTCTCCGAGGCCAGATGGCATCTGGTGGAGGTTTACTCAAAGCTCTGGTCAGAATACGTTATATTGTTCTAGTTAATTCAGAACGTATGTAAAAATGAAACAAGGGACAGTAATTACAGATGGAAACGCTATTTTATTCATCTTTTTTTGTGTGTTATAAATCCCGTGAAGAAAACAAACGATTCATTATTGTACTAAAATGATTGCCTGCATAGCTACAGCCTCATACAGCTTACTGCATGCTATTGAACGCTAATGTTATTTAATATAATGACTTATTCTAGTTACAATGAACATGACCAGTGTTGTTTGTTCTGAAGCATTTGCAATCTGGAGGACGTCACTGAGCATGCTCCGTGTTTACACTGCCTTAGTTGAGCAGGTCATTGTCTTTGCACTGAAGGAATATGTCAGCCAATGAGACAGTACGGCTCTTTTATGTGCTTTTAGTAGTTTGTAGATAAGGAGATAGAGGAGTTAAGCTATATCAGGCTGGGGATATGTGACTTATTTTTCATCTTTTTCTAATGGGATTCTAATAATAAAAACAACTGTAAGCCTACGATCCCCAAAGATTGTGTGTATTACATTTCGACACAAACTGCGTGCACGTTGTGTTGGAAATAAACTCGTAATTAAAGTACGAGGATAGCAAATACGGATATGTTGCGCCACTGGTTCTATATTTCCACATGCGGTGAGGCAAAATAGTTTGTTTTGAGTGCAGAGGTAGAAGGAGCGAGTGTGTACCAAGGAGAGCAAAGTAGGTACAAAGGAGAGAGGAATACCGCGTGTCCATGTGTACATGTGCGTGTGCGTCTCTGCGTGTGCATGGAAGGATGGCGGTGAGAGTGTTGTGTTTCACAGTTTTTTGCCATGATGCACTGCTTTATTATTCTGCACAAGGGGCACTTCACATGCGGAATGGGTTCTCTTTGATATCGACAGCAGCTTGAGGGAGAGAGTGCACTCAAAAACAGGCGCAGGCGAATTTATTCTGGGAAAAAAACAGATAGTTGTGTACTTCCCTGGCAGTGGTTGCCGCACATGCGAAGAGCCAACCGCTTTGATGCTCCAGCGGTGACACTCCACACGCTAATGAAATATGGTAATTACAGCCACATGAAAGCCCTCGCGCACAGAACTGGAGAAAGGGTATAAAAAAACAACAAATATGACTTTATCCAAAGATACCCACTGTGATTAATTCTCCTTTTCGTAAACATATATTTTATGCCGTTCACTTGCGACAAAGCAGTGTGGGCCATCAGTTGACCCGGGAGCTAGGAGGGGGGGGGAAAGGTCCGCTGATTAAGAACCCTATTGTTCCCGTTCAATCGGCCAGATAACACAGGATGGAAAGGACCTCCAAAGAGAGCGCACCGCTGCTCCAATTCAGGCCCCATTTCTTTACAGCAGCAGATATTTTTTTTCCCCTGTTTTGAAATTTACCTAAATTTGGACGGCAAAACTGGTCCAAAGCCCAAAAACCTCTGGCTCCATCGGACGCCTCAGAAGTCCCATTTGTGGAAAAACTGGTAACCTGATTGTGGGAGGTAAGAGATTTAAAGGAAACGTATTATGTTTAAAGTTTACACAATGGAAATTGGAGCAATATGCTTGCCTTTTCCAGTCGAGCTGCAACAGTCCCAGAAACAAATCAGAGCTCACAAGGGAAAGGACCACAACTTGATATATACCGTCAGTTACTTTTTTTTCATCTTTTTTTGGGGGGGGGGGGTGGGGGGGGAAACGGAAATGGTTGTATGATTGTGCTGGAAGCCGGTGAGTGGGGCAGATTTGGATGGATGGTGCATTTGGCGGTAGTTTTGTTGGAGATGAACGAGGCACAATTTGGGTTTGGAGTCCTCGCGGTCTCACTGCCGATAAAGACAGAGTCGTCCCGTGAGAGGGACCTGGAGAGGAGGCGGAGATGGCTCGGCTCTGGGAGCAAATCCCCGTCAGTATAAATTATATCTTTCTGTTGTAGTCATAACTACATTATTTTGCAACCGTGAAGAATGAATAATAAAGCTAGAATATTATAAAACATTTTTAGTGGCCAGGTTTGGTCGGACGATATGAAATCTATTGCTGAAATGGAAAATAATGTATTCTGGGAAGAAGCTGCATATGGATTTCACCTACACCGAGGTGCAATAAAGAAGGACTTTATGACGCTGTATCCAAAGTCCACTGAACATATATTTCATTAACCATAATTTCCCTTGTAGACTTGACACATAAAAACAGGTGGAGTGACACGACGCACAGCTCGTCTCGGAGGAGGAGGACGGAGAGAACACAAGAGGGTGGAGGAGGCTGTGTGTTTGACCATCAGTGTTTGCTTTCAGTCAGACGCCAGAGCAGTCTCCCATCCTGTCACACACACACACACACACACACACACACTTTCTTTCCTCGCTGACCCGCTCTCCCGGGGGATGCAGACCTCCACCCTCTAGAGGTCAGGGAGAAGGTGGAGGTCAAATGGGCTCTGATAAGTCCTGCTAATAGGACGGTGTACGTGTGTGTGTCTGAATAGGGCGTTGGGGGTCTGACCAGCTAACTGGGGCTAAGTGAACAACACACACACACACACACACACACACACACACACACACACACACACACACACACACGCTGTATGCATGCATCCACACTCTTTAAGGTCAGAGCACAGGGTGAGAATGTTAAATGGCCGAGCCGGGGACATCAAATATTTTCCTACCCATCACTATCAGCGAACCACCTGCCTGAAATCTTCAAGTGTGTGTGTGTGTTTGTGTGTGTGTGTGTGTGTGTGTGTGTGTGTGTGTGTGTGTGTGTGTGTGTGTGTGTGTGTGTGTGTGTGTGTGTGTGTGTGTGTGTGTGTGTGTGTGTGTGTGTGTGTGTGTGCATTGAGGAGAGGGTGGCTGAGGAACATATATAGGCTTAGCTGACTATTAGAGCACACACTGAGTCAGACAGACAGACAGACAGGCAGGCAGGTTGTGTGTGTGTGTGTGTGTGTGTGTGGGCACCAACAGACAGACAGACAGGTGTGTGAGTGTGTGTGTGTGTGTGTGTGTGTGTGTGTGTGTGTGTGTGTGTGTGTGTGTGTGTGTGTGTGTGTGTGTGTGTGTGTGTGTGTGTGTGTGTGTGTGTGTGTGTGTGTGTGTGTGTGTGTGTGTGTGGGCGCCAACAGACAGACAGATGGGAGCTTTGGGGGCGGGCTCAGATAGGGAGATCATTCCCCGCCCTGCTCTTCTCATACCCCCGGCTCCTTTTTTATCGCTCTCCTCCAGGTGTATCCAGGTAACTCCAAGGCCAGGCCGCTCTTAAAACCCACGACAGTCAAGGTAACGGGTAATTGCGGAATGATACTCGTAAAAACCGCCTGTTTGCGTACAGCTGAACTCCGCCCTGCTTGCTTCAGACGCCAAAAATGGAGCCGCAGGAAGCGACGGATCACAGGCCGAGGCGAGGCCGGAGCGCTCCATCTCATAATCTACTTCCTCTTTTCGCCTCCAGGCCGATCCTCACGCGGCCTCCTCCGTCTGCTTGCCCCCTTTCAGCGTTTGATAGCAGTTCCCGTATTTTTATTCTATTTCATTCCCCTCTCCGCTTCCCACCGTCTTTATCTCTCCCTCCGGCGCCCATATTTCTCTGACTTTATGAGTAACTCCGGCTCCCTCCCTCTTTTAATGTTTGATTCCAGGTGATAAGAGGCGGCCGAGAGATGGGTCCGACTGCGCCGGTTAATGTGGTCAAAGGGCAGGGGGGGGGGGGGGGGGGGAGCTCGCCTTTTGGACCACGCATTGTGGATGGTGGACCTTAGCCAAGCCGCCTGCGCTGAAGCCAGGGAAACATATACATGTTGAAGTAATTGTCCATATCTGCCCGATGAGTCATTATCTGACAAGCTATCAAGATATTGATCAAGAGTTTGTATATCTCCACTGTCACATACTTACCCTCTGAACGGCGATAAGATTGCTGCTTCTCTTTGCACACGGGCCAATAAACGCAGCAAATATGCCGTGTGTATATTTGTACACATAAACTTAAGCCATTGTATACAAGCAAACATGTACAGCACACATGAATGGATGTAACCTCACACACACACACACACACACACGTGTACTGTACAGTTCACTGTCAAACACAGTCACAGTCCATCTCCTCACTTCCAACAATCACTTGTTTGTTTCAGACCACAAACAAACAGCTCACCCCCCACATAGTGGCCATTGACACGGCCTCTCCTCCGGCTCCTCCATCTTTTGCCCTCTTGTCCTCCCTAACCCCTCTCCCTCTTTGTCCCCTCTCTCCGTCTCTCTCTCCGTCTCTCTGATTTCATCCCTCGGCCTGCTCCGGCCATTATAAATTCATTGTATGCTGTCGTGGCTGATTGAAGTGATGGGCTGATTCCTCAGAGCTTCCTGCCTGATGGAGGGTGCTATAGCAAATAGCCCAATGGGTCTGTTTAGATAACACTGACCTCTCGCAAACCGCCGCCACGGCCGGCCGTGAGTGAGTGAGTGAGCTCACTGGCATCCGTGAGTGGAAGGATGAACAAAAGAAGGGGGGGGAGATAAAAAAAAATAATTTGAAAGAAAGAAAAATTGATTATTCACAAATGGGGAGATAGAAAGAAAGAATGAAGTAAATAAATTCAATCAGGAGAGACAGTGAGTGATTTAGACGTTAACATTTATTATGCCATGTGATACGTTCATGAGTTACACAAAATTTATTTGCCGCTTGAACTCCACGAGGAGATTTGAGATGGCGCTGTGTTTGCCCTGAGCGGCAGCCAACTATGAATCCCCCCCGAGGAGTCCAGACACTGGTGGTGGTGGCTGGAGGTTCTGCTGGAGATGCTGGAGCTGCCGTTTGAGAGCTGAATCTGCGGGGCGGACGGTGCTGGGGAGGTGGAGGGTCGCATGAGACAACAGCAGGAAGCTAGAGGCGGGGATACAGCACATTTTTAACGGAAGCAGCGCAACCTGATAGGCTAACGCGAAAGTGTGGCTTAGCGCTGATTGGCTGGCGTCACCCCGCTGTAGAACAGCTGGCTGAGTATGATGCTCTTGACACTCCTAATGGAGACGTCCGGTGTAGCATGTGCTCTGCTGGTGACAGGCAGAATCAGTTGGGGCCTACGCCAGGCGTGAGGGGATGGTCTTCCTGTCTGAACTTACGCTAGAGCTACATTTGGAGAGAAGGGAAGATTTGAATTGGAAGAGGGGGGTTGGAGAGGGAAGTAGAGGGGAGAACTCGGGTGGGCAGCGATTTGAAGCGTATTGTGACTCCCACCTGCCCTCTCCATGAACAAAAGTGTTGGTCGTCATCAGGGTGGATTGTGAGCGGAGACAAGAGGCCGCGGCGTTGCTCCCCCTGATCTGCATTCTGCCCATGGGGTTACCAGGGCAACGAGTACAGTACACCGAGGGCCGAGGAGGGCGAGGGGGGCATGGAGAGGGCACTCACCCTTTTCCTTGGAAATGGATATTCATGCCTTTTGTTCTGCGAGCGTTACGGATGATTATGGGAAAAAAAAAAAAAAGAAGAAAGAAAAATCTTGTTTAAGCGGCCCGCCCTCTCGGCCGGCCTCAGACGCCGCGGGGCCGGCGGGGCTTCACCTGGCCAGCTGATCAGCGCTGATGGATGCTAATAACGGCAATAATAACGCACATAAATAACCAGTGAATGCACATGCAATTGTACAATACATCTTAAAAAGAGGAGGTGAGCAGGGGGTTCTCAATGGCTTCCTCCCCCCCCCCCCCCCCCCCCCCCCACTGTGTGTGTGTGTCTGTCTGTCTATCTGTCTGTCTGTCTGTCTGTCTGTCTGTCTGTCTGTCTGTCTGTCTGTCTGTCTGTCTGTCTGTCTGTGTGTGTGTGTGTGTGTGTGTGTGTGTGTGTGTGTGTGTGTGTGTGTGTGTGTGTGTGTGTGTCTGTCTGCCTTTCCTGGAGGAAGGTGCATCACATTTAACAGTAAACAGAGTGCAATAAATGGGAATGAATGAATTAATGATGAATTAGTGTCTGTGTCTGTGTGTGTGTGTGTCTGTCCTCTGTGTTGACATCCTTCTCTCCAGTAGCCACAGTATTTGTTGCAGAAAAATGCTCTACATATCTCTTTCGTCCTGATAATCTCTCTCTCTCTCTCTCTCTCTCTCTCTCTCTCTCTCTCTCTCTCTCTCTCTCTCACATGTTTGCCGGTGGCGTGTTCAGGCCCCATGTGCGCGGCTCGTATCCGCGTCCATATCTGCGGCCTTGTGTTTAAGTACCCACTTTATGACACGCATCAGAACACACATGCGCCGTCTTGAAGTGTGCATTTAAAAAATAATGGCCCTCGGCATTATGCAACGCTTCGCACACACTGGGCCCCTTTCAAAACGTTACGGAGGGCAATATTATGGCTCGTCTTTTGAAAGCTCGGGTGCTGTAAAACATCATCGTAACTCCCGCATGTGACAGAGATGTTTTGCAATCGCACCATTAAAAGCTGTTGACAGAGCGCGGGTCATATAGAGCAGAGGAGGGTAGGCAGCCGGCGGAGGTGGCACGCTCGCCTGCTCTCCTGACGCAGCACAGAAAACAAGGCATTCCTCCCTGTGAGGAGTGCAGCTGCCCTAAGATAATGTTGTTCTTTAATTAAACTATCTCTGCTGCGCTGTGAAAACGAGTGGGGGGTTGGGGGGGGGAGTAACCTTGGGCCAAACAATGCATTATGAATTCTGAGTATTGTAGGTTCTTCGTGTGATAGGGTTGTGTGTGCGTATGTGTGTGTGTGTGTGTGTGTGTGTGTGTGTGTGTGCAATTGGAGGAAGTAGAAGTGTGTGCATTAATAATTTGTGTGTGTGTGTGTGTGTGTGTGTACACTTTCCAGACTGAGCGCCAATTAAAACAAGCCTGCGCAGTGAAAACATGAAACCGACTCCTGCAATCACAGTTATGAATCAGCCATCGGAGCTCATTACAGGAATCAGGTGATCGGCATCTGAAGCCGCTTTGGTTCACCAGATTAAAAACCTGGAACAGAATATTGTCCCGATTAAAACGCCTTGCCTGACCCAGCGATGTGCTCTCACCACATTGTGAAATTACATATGCTGTGTCAACAGTGAAACAAATACGCATGTGATTTTTTTTTTTATATTTCAAATAATATTTTATATATAGTCTAGGGCCTAGAGTATATATAAAACAAATATTATTTGAAATATCTAAAATGTGGCAGATATATCAGATATGGCAGATATAGGCCTAGGTGCTGTATGCAAATGTAGAACTCTGAGTAGTCCCAAAACCCACAAAAAGGATGAATTAATTTGGCCTACAATAATCTAATAGGGTTGAAAGAGCTGATAAAGTTTTGCCTACATATTTATTCATTATAATTAGTAAGAATGTTATTGTAGATAAAAAAAATTGTGCAGCCTAAATTTCACTCTTTTGCAAATTAACTTTTATAAATATCTTTATGAATAAGTCTTATGTTGATCCCCAGTGCCTGATACAGTCAGACATGCAAATCAAATATTGCGGAGGCTCGTTTTTATGGCGGACTTCATCCCGCCTGTTGCAGTGCAGTAACTTGATCCGGAAGCTTCTGCCGCGTGTGATATCTCTCCGCCCGCGTGGCGGTGGGTCCGAGCGGCTGCTGCTGAGATGTGAGAGGAACTATCTCCGCGTAGATCCGCGTCCTGCGGTTTCGCCCGCCCTCGGGCCTCGGGCGTCGGGCGTCTGCCGCCTGACAGAAAGTTGGCGCACACACAGAGAGAGAGAGCGCAAAGTCCGAGTTAAGCCGAGCAGAGCCGAGCAGAGCCGAGGACCTCCGAGACCGGAACGGGAACAAACCGCGCTACCGGTCATTCAAACGGGCTCTGGCGGAGGAGGCTGCGGTGCCTGCACTTCCCTCCGCCGTCGCTAGGAGGAGGTGTGAACGAAGACGGAGGACCGAGAACTGCAAACTCAGCTCCGGAGAGAATCATGAACGAGTACAGAGTACAGAGTACGAGTACAAATGAGTGGATGAATAAATAAATAACATGTGGGGAGTAGGGATAAGGAAATGCACGTCTAAAATATATAGTTGTTTATATATATAGATAGATAGATAGATAGATAGATAGATAGATAGATAGATAGATAGATAGATAGATAGATAGATAGATAGATAGATAGATAGATAGATAGATAGATAGATAGATGTCTATAAATATTTAATCTCACCTTTGGTCTCTATCTGGTTCAACCAGTGAGAAAATAATCATATTATGGAAAGTGGATTTAAGAAAAAGGGGCCGCGAGAAGAAGAAGAAAAAATGTAATTTAGGATTCAAGATTTCCATTTGGCCGCCTGAAAGAGACTTAACGCCAATTGTCCCGCTGGTCATCTCCATAGAATGCAAATGTGGAGGTCTATAGGGCCTGGTGCGGGGAAAGCCATTGATTTGGGATGAATACAGTGGCTACTCTCAGGCCCTTCACAGTTATTAGGACTAATAGAGAAACATAAAATAGTGAGAGAGAGGAGCAGGGATCCGCACAAATGCTCTAAATAGCCGGCTACTCCACAGGCCTCTCGGAGAGTTTGGCTTGCAATTTGCATTCCTTTGTGTGACAACTTGTAATCCTCCCCTCAGCATGCCAAGAAACACACAACAGATTTATTGTCCCAGTCAACAAATCGTTTAAGTCATCCCAAACCTATTACTGCCTAATGCAGTGGGAGCCTGCCCCGCTTCCATGCCCCCCCTCCAGCTCCATGCACCGCCCCGTCTCCACCACCGGAGGCTTGCAGACACGGAGCCCGCAGCCGGATGGGGGGGGGGGGGGGGGGGGGGGTGGGTGGAGGGGGGCAGCCTGGGAGGTTGAGCGGCACAGACACCGTGCATGGGGCTCAGACAGTACGGTGTCCCGTGAGGGGGGACACGAGGTCTGCGCCGCCGCGCGGGCCACACAAGCTGCGACGAGGCTTCACACGTCCTTAAAGTTTGTGAACAGCGCATGTTTGTCACGGCTCACCCGCGCAGTTTGATTTTTACCCTGAAACATACACTCAAATGTAAATATAAATCACGCAAGACATAAATTAGTTTTCATGCAGGCCGGGTAGTAATTTTCTTTTTTTTTGTGGGACATCAAATGTCGTCCACATTGGGATTTATTCTCCCTTATAATTAAGCCGATCGTGTCAATGTTGCCGTTTATTTTCCATCCTTGCTACGCGTCTTCAAACATGGGCAGCCTATCTTAAGTAAATCATCACGCGTCATATTGTTTTTGGACAATGACCTAAGCATGACAGTTGTTTGGTCCTGTTATTATATGTGATGGAGCGCGACCACATCCTCACGTGTCTGCAGGAAAAGCCATAACAACACGGTATTTTTGCTCGTCTGGGACATGGCCCCGATGACTGCTGCGTGTTTGTTGTGGGAGGGAGGGAGATGCTTTTGTGCACTTTTATCTTTTCTGTTTTATGCTAGAGAGATATTCTTAGTTCACTTAGAAATAAATTAAGAAATAAAAATCACACCGGCATTTGAGGCAGAGACTCTGTGCTCCCGGAGCGAACTGAATTTAGTTATTAAGCTGAATTCACGTGAAATGAAGTGGGAGTAAGAGACCAATAATGAAAGAGAGGCTGCAGCCCATCTGTGTGTCTCGGCCTCGCACCGCAGGACTCAAACGCGGGGTCAGCCCGGGAGAGAGGGGAGTAGGAGGGGGGGAGAGAGACAGATCTCCCCCACCAGTCATCTTCCCACAAACACAACGGGCCTTTGATTCGTTTGTTTGGACACACACATTCATGTCTAATTGTTGTTTTTCTATTTTTCCTTTATTTTTTTTGTGCTCATACCCCACAAAGCGCACATGCATCACGCAGGACAGGCAGCGCATGTGGATCCTCCTCTCAGACCACAACACACGGATCCGCGCAGCACCGGCGCTGCATTGCATGCAGAGCAGCAGCTCGGGCTCTGTGGCCCGATGAGCGTCTCTCTCTCTCTCTCTATCTGTCTGTCTCTCTCTCTCTACGGGGATCAACACGGCCATAATTATAACGGAAGTCCCTTTTAGCATCAATGAAGATCCTGCATCCTAACAAGAAACGTGGAGACACGCAGCCATTCTCGAAATTGCAATTCTCGTAAAGAATTAAAAATCGTGGCAAAGGTTTGCTGATTTCGTTTCTATAAATGCAAATATGTATTTTTGTGCAAAAGTAGTCCGTTTTCCTGACCCTATAAGGTGAGCTGCCACCTTTGTTTTGCTTGTTTTGACTGTAAAGCAAGAGGGAGAAAGTTTAAGAAATGTTCCTGACAGACTAAAGGTATTATGGCGATAGAAAGGCAGGCAAACTATTTAATAACAATTAGGATGATAAAACATTTTAACAGCATCTTACTTCCACAATTCAACCTCTATGTGTTTCAAGCTGGATGTTAAAATGTTAAGGCCAAACAGCCACACGATGGACACTTCCAGCCTCCCCTGCCTGAGCCCACGGAGCAATGACGCGATCAGTCCGATACACTGATGACACGCGAGGAGCTGCACGGTAAGTCCGGCTTTACCGGCTGCTGGAGCCGAGCTGCAGCAAAGACACATTCAACACCTCAAGGTCCAGCAGGAGCCGGATTTCACTTTGTTTTCCTTCCATGTCCTGATCCGCCTTTAACCTCATTTAAACACGTGTATTGTGCTTTAGAGGAAACTAAACATTACAGGTGAACGAAGGGGTTAAGGGAATACGTCTCCATTGTATCGAGCACAAGTGCACGAGCGCCGCGTCACGCAGTCCAAGCTGAAACACATGTTCTCCATTTCCATACAGGACTGATTCATGGAGCAACTCCTGAGCCAGATAACATCACCCATTACATAATTCCTAAAGACTTACTAAATATATATCTGGATTTTATCAGCATACTTAGTTTGAGATAATTGATTTAAGTAATACAAATTAGATCCAAATAGGCGATTCATTAACTATTAATTTATCTAAATAATACACGTTTTATTTAATTATATAAATTAGAAGATAACTAAATTAATGGTGCTAATCAACAACAAAGGTTGAGCTTAGAAAACAAATATAACAGAACAATTATTTATCATTATCATCCTTATATTTTCATTATTATAATTATTAGTCGTATAAGTATTAATATATAATTCAGAATCAGATTTGATTTATTGCCAAGTACATTACACAAGGAATTTGCCTCTGTGAAATTTGTAACAATAAACACAGTTCAATAGTATGAGACATCATTTAAAAATAGAAAATATGAAAATGTACAGTAAAATAGGGCAAACCAACAAATAAGAGTACGGTCAAACACGTATAATATTAAAGTGACATGTGTATATTAATAGAGAAAATATGTGCAATGGTGTGTAATTGTAGAAGTTGTCCTGGATGTCAGTGTCAAATGATCATTATTATTATCATCATCATCCTTGTTGTTATTATTAGTTTAGCTGTTGTATTAAAATGCAGTAACCCTATACCAAAGAGGGGAACCGCAGCTTAAAGCCAACATATTCCACAAATGTTTTATTCCACAATGAGCTACCAGACAGAGGAACTCATGTTCGCGTATTGTATTCATTTATTTTGTCACATTTAATTCATCTCTCAGTGTCGAGCCACTGAAGTCTGGAGGGATGTTCTTAGTTGAGCTTGGCACAGAAAGCTGGCTTGTTTTCAACACGACCTTGAGTTTCAAAAAACTACTTTTATGAGTTTATTCCATTTCTAAATATAATTTCTCAGCTGCAGAGGCTGGCATAAATTTCCAGTGGAGCAAAAATACGCTATGAATACCACCCTCTATATCGGCCAATATTCATTAAAATGAAATATTCTAATTCACGGCGGCGTGAGGCCGAGTCTCCATTGATTTCCTCCGTGTTTTCATCAGCAATAAATAGGCCTTTAATTAAAAAATAATAAATAAAAGCAAAACATTTCGAACATAAATTGTACGCCTGTACTCAATATGATCACGAAGCCCAGAAAAACAAAATGAAGCAAGAGGTCTGAACGAAAAGCGCCTTATTTGGGAGAACCGCGGGCCTAAATTAAACACGTCTCCCCGGAGGCCAAAGCGAAGCCAGGATGACCTAAGCGACACGAGCTTGGTCTGAATACATTTGTCTGGCCACATGGCTCCTTCACACATGCCCTTGGTTAGGTCGTCTCCTTTCGCGAGACTTCCCACAGATTCCCCGCGTAACTCAATCTGTCGCCAATCAATACGCTGCCCAGAGCCATATTGAATAAATACATTATTCAATCACTTGGAAAACTCCGCAGCATGCATCCCCCCTTTTCTTTTCTTTTTTTTCACCGGAGGAGGAACTCTGAATCAGAAATGGAGTCAGATCTGGCGAGTGGTTTGAAACAAATTTAAAAAAAGGGAAATAAATTCAGAGAGAAAATTCCCTTTTTGTAGCCTTTTGGCACTTTTTTGAACGAGTCACAACATGTGAGTTACGTGTATTCAGCGGGTGGGGTGGTAGCAGAGAAGCAGGTGTTTCTCCTTTGCTTTTTTTGGGAGGGTCCCACCGCGGGCTTAAGGACACCGTCATCCCCGGACCCCCATTCTGCAGCCCTGCTTCACATCTTCTCTCCTCTGGACGGCCTGCTGCTCTCCCCTCCCTCCGCCGCCTCTTCTTCTGGGGGCCTTTGATCAAAGCTGGCCTCTCTGCCACAGCTGCCCATCAGGGGGCTCCTCACCCTCACCTACAACAACACTGCCTGCTGGGCGTCCCTCTCTGATGCACACACATGGGTGCAAACACACACAGGGGCTGAAGCAGGAACCCACACACAGATCATCCCTTCCCCCCTCCCCCCTCGCAAGTCCCAGAAAACTATTATTAATTTCTATGAAAACAGCGAGCGGAACGAGAGCCAAGACTTTAAAACTCAAGAAAAGGTGAATTGCTTTTGCATATGTGTGAGCGCCCTGCGGAGGACAAACAACAAGCCTTTGTGTTCCTGTTTGTGTGGGCATGCCGGCGTCCCGAGGTTTGCGCACGGATTCGCAAATTCACACGGCTCATACGTGCTTTCGCCGAGTGAAAGAGACAGGGAATGTTACCCAGAGTACATGCTATGCTTCGACTGAGCAAACACATTATGCGCCGGGAGCTGCGTTTTCCACATACAAACAGACACCAGAACAAACAAGCGCCGCAGCTTGCTTACACATGTAGGGCTGCACTTAGTTCCACCTGTGAGCTTTTATCTGAAGACCCTGGTGCACAAGTTACTTCCTCTTCTGTACTTGACCTCAAAACTCCTCTCATTTGGCATGTGTACCCCAAATTATAGACAAAAGAGAGGCTTTGGTCTGCCTTCCAGAGGAACTGGGAGCATTCCAGCGCTGCATTTTTTATGAACTCTTGTGTTTTACTCGTCGCTGCGGCAAATGTTTGTTGACTTCTTTTCATAGTCTCTCTGGATGGAGCGCTGCTAGTTTCCCTTTGAAAGTCCACTGTTCTCCCCCAGAACTGGAAGTAATCCTGTTGAAACATCTGGTGATGACTCAGGCTGCATATCAGATACACATCACATGTGATTCATTATCCTGAGGTTGGACTGTCCCGGGCAAATTGGACTTTGTATATTTTCAGAAAGTCCCATACATATATACATGGGACCCGGCTGTGATGACACACCGGCCCGATGAAAGTGTTTCCAGTGTTTGTGTCCCAGTTCAAAGGGGTTGATGGGTACCTCCGCTGGTGATGTGACACAGGAAGCACCTTGGGCCAATCCTCTCCACACTCACCTGCGCCCGAGCCCCCATCACCCCGTTGCTCCCCCAACAACACTGGGGTCAATTAACTAATTAAGTGCCAATTAAAGCATTAACTGCTTCCCGGAGGTTGTGAGGTGGCACTGCGGTGGGACGCCGAGCGAGTGGCCACGGGGCTGAACCAGAACAAGTTCAAAAGGGTTTGATGTCCCGAAAACACCGGGACAAAAGACGGAGGTCGGCCGGTGTGGGGAGAGCGGATGACTTCAGTATAATGTGACTAGCATTGCCTGGTAACTGGTCTCAGAAAATAAAACACAGATTATTATATTTTCCAACCATTTAATTATGCTTTCTTAACAATGACTCAAAAATGGCATGCTCAGTCTATAAATAAACAAATTCTTCTATTCACCTGCCACCAATGGGTAAAAATAAACTTCATGTACCGGTCTACGTGGATCTATACGGTTTGGGGGGAGGTTACCGCTTCGGACAGTGTCAACAAGTTCAGAGTCTCTGAAAGTCATTTGAGTATACTTTTCTTTCCGACACCATCTGAGTCATTCTGGCTGCAACCAGCCTCCCCGACACCTCACGCAAGTTAAAACACGCGATAAGAAACATCTCTGAATATTTGACTGAAGTCTGGCTGTGTTACGCCTCGCATAGACACAACTACTGTTAACACCTCCAGCTCTGTGCCGAGTACAGTGTTCTCTCTGTGCGCCATTTGTTTTCTTCTTCTCTCTCCCACGATCCCCTGCTGCTCGCCTGCACTGAGCTTAAATCTTAAAACGGTCAGAGTTGAAGGGGGAACGGAGAGTCAGTGAGGTGAAAAAGCATGACGGGCGATATCCATACCGCTTCAGAGGGCTGACTGTACAGCACGAAGGGCGGGTACATAAGTAGCAGTGCATGTCCATGTAAGGCTCAGATGTCTCCCTCGTCGAGTTGGGGTCAATTTGCTCTCAGTCTACTCAGTTTAACATGTAATGTGAACCGGCAATTCATTAAATGATAACATACACTTAATCCTATATCACTTCCTTATAGGATATTGCAGCAATTTTACGGTTATTTTCAAATTTCATTTTCAATAAGATCCACTTGGTAGGTGGACTTGGAAGTGAATTCAACTTTGCTGAGCCACAAAAACTGGGAAAAGTATTTCCTGTTTGCGAGACCAGGTCTGTTACCTATACGTCCCTCGGCCCTGCCGGCTCCCCACAGGACCAGTTATTGCACATTTTCCCTCCACGTCGAGGACCGACAGGCTGTGTCCCTGGCTCCCCCTCGCACTGTGTTTACCCGGGCCCAACGCCACCTCCCTTTCAGCAGGTTCACATGGAGTTCTGGGGGTTTCGACTGGCCCGAGTCGAGGAATCACATCATCGCGACACGGCAGCGAGGGCGGCGAGAGGCGAGGACTCCGCTGCCGTGAGCAGCGAAGGCAGCTAAATGCAAAAAAAAAGAAATAAAACATTTCACTTTCCATGCGGTGGGGCGAACGGGCAGCGTCACAGGAGACGGGTGGGAGGAATGAAGGGCCAAGAGAGGAGAGGGCAGACCGATCAGAGTAAAATATACTGTCAGAGGTTGTGATGACTCAATGATGTAACTCTTGCTGAGTGAGTAGGTTAAGCTTTAAGATGCAATCTATCTCACCTTTTAGGCATTTTGTTAAGACCGGGGATAATTAATGCGAGGCGGAGGTTTTCATAAGCTCCGTGGCTCGCGAGGCATTCGCACAAATGTCATGCGAGACAGGAGGTGAGGGGAAAGAGACACCATGGGAGTGGAGGAGGGACGCGGGAAGACAAGGAGTTGGGTGGAATGTCCACGAAACAACAACAACGCAACACAAGCGTCCGCAACTGTTCGCCATTACCGTCCAGAAATCCCTGCAATGCACATACAAGGAGGTACATGCAAAGACACACACACACACACACACACACACACAAATGGACAATCCAAGGAATGCTGACAGCAACTGCTCCTGATGCGCATTCTGCGTTGAGAGGGAATCTGGGGAATGGTGCCACGAGGAATTTCAGATATCTAAAGCGATCTTTCACTTTCCTCCTCGCGAAGGAATTCAAGCTCTCGCTGTTTTGTGAAAGCACCGAACATCTGAGGCTCATTCATCATCCAAACGCTCGGCCCGAATCAATGCCGCGACTAAACCGAGAGCCAGGACAAACGCTTCTGTTCTCGACGCGGGGCTGCAGCGGGCCGCAGGTTAGCACTCAAACCAGCGGCCCTCTGCTGAATTATTACCCTCCGCCCTGCAACTCCATTCTCTCTATCTCTCATCTCTCCTCCGCTGGATGTTTCTTCTGGCACTCGGCTCCCCCGTCTGTGTGCGTCAACAAACACATGAGGAGGAACCAGCAACTGTATTAACAGATGGCCAGAGTCAATAAAACACACACAAATCAAGCGCTGGACACATCTGTTGTGCGTGAAGTCCGACTAATCTTTCTGTGTGGGTTTTTTTCGACGGCAGTGATGGAATCGCAGCAGCTCGGCCAGATTAGAGGGGACGGGGTGGATCACCCAGGGGGCAGCAGGCGGCTTTGTAGAGCGGAGATAAAGCTCGACAGAGGCCAGGGGGGACATGTTTCAGTCAGATAGAGTCAGTAGCGTGGATAAGAGCCAGGAATAAATGTCCTATCGTGTGTCCATTAGCTTACTGGTGAGGAGCCGCTCTTTAAAGTGTTTATTGAGCTATTATCTAAGTCACTCGGCATTGTTTACGAGACAGCAGCAGCACAGAGAGTTACAGGCACCCCTGACCGCATCATAAAAAAGAGAGGGTAGGTATTGTTTAATAGGGTGATATCAACAAATACTGTAAGACAGGGGATTTTCTGGGAGTTGATTTAAGAAACCGTTTAAGAAGACAACACCAGAGATTAACGGGTCTGAGGATACAATACATATCATGATACAGGTGTTATCATTCAATATGTTGCTAAACTGGAAGGAAGGCGATTTAAAAAATAAACCATATGCATGAAATCTGTGTTAAAACAATCTGAACAGTGAGCCTTAGCATTCATCACAGTCCCGAATATCCAACATCATGGCACCACTTTCTGTGCCATCTGAGCCTCCGTCTGCCACAAATCTTTGCATTTTAACTTTTACTTAAAAATCTATATCGCAAAACATATTGTGTTTCTCAGGTGTATCGATATTTATTTCCACCTCTTCGGGTTAAATGTCTGTTCATGGCTACAAACGCCAACAAAGAGCTCGGCGCACTTCCCCATGAAGCCATCTCATCACTTTGATGCAAGAGTCATGTTAAGCCAATAATGCCGTAAAGAAGTCGCGCTAATAGGGTTGTCTTTCCGAACTGTTAGATATTAAAACTCCCACAGAACAAACGTCTGACAGTTGAGCGATCGCTAACCTCACATAAAACACTGCACGCATAAAAGATGTGCAGCCACTCTGCTGCTTAACTGAGGATTAGGGATTCATTGTGCAGCTAAACTCTGCTTAAAATCCCCAATAAAGGCAAAGTGGCAGAGCAATTAGGCTCAAACCGTTCAAATGGCTGTGTCAAGTTTGTTGAACTATTTGGGACAACTAACTCACTAACTGTGTGACAGAGTGACGCACTCTAGCTGCTGGTTGCAGCTAATAAAATATACATGAAAGACAGTGATTAAGAGAGAGAGAGAGAGAGAGAAACACAGGGAAAGAGGAAGAAAGGAAACGAGGAAGACAGAAACATGCAGAAAAGCATGGAGAGACAATTATGACTTAATTATTATTAGGTGAAAAACATAAAGAAACCTGATGAAAGTATTGACAGTGACTAAAAGATCCTTCCTAAGTCGTTATGTGTCACCAATGTATTGCATGTTGTGATATTTCATTTGTTATGTTGCGTGCATAACTTATCTTAACACCATCAGTGGGTTTATTATCATAATTATTGATTATTCTTCGAGCGAGGTTGATAATTTAATAAGTCACTGTGCTCCATGACCGCGTTGGTGCCGACACGTCCGCTGCAGCCGCCTCCTGCGTCACCGCAGAGTCAAAACATTAGCAGAGAGATTTAATTGGGAATGAGCCATTATGGAAAGGCCAGCACTGCTGTGACTGGAGATGTGTGACACGGAGGGTCCGCTGCTGCCGGTGATTAGAGGCCAGCTTAATGCTGGACAGTGTCAATCCTCCATTTGTCCGGAAAAACACATCAAACAGAAACGTACAGTGAAACCAAACGGCGGCTGCAAAATGATGCCGGAGAAAATAAAGCACCCGAACATCAAACAGATGTAATCAGATGGGGTCGATAAGCATTCGGGCTCGGTTAATTCCCAACAAATTATCTAATCCAGATGTTGCACTCTCAGTGTAAACACAGTGCCCTGCCGAATCATAAAACAAATAAGCATGAAAAAGGTTTAAAGTTTCAAACAGAGCCTAACCCCGGACCGAGACCTTTCCACTAAAAAAAAAAAAAGAGAAAAGAAAAATCCACACCACACACTCCCCCTTTGCTGCCTTCTTGAAACAGGAAAATGTAAATATGGTAATATTTAGCACGTGTTTTAAAACAGATCGGTTTTCTCAAGCAGGGAGCAGCAGAGAGAAGCAGAGAGAGAGAGAGAGAGAGAGAGAGAGAGAGGCAGACGGGGAGGAGAAGAAATGAAGAAGAAAAAAAACGGGCCACACACGATAGAAAGGCCTCCCCAGATTTGTGTGTGTGTTCCAGCCTGTGCGATGTGGACAGACTGCGGCTTCCTCTGTTTGCACACAGCTCCACCAAGAGCTCCGGCCCGGTGCTGATGGCCGTGACACACTCCCAAACACCAAACTGGATCTGTCACACTGTGAGTCTAGAGAGTCAACAACAACTTAACAATAGGAAAACACCACTCCAGCGGGTCACACCGCCCATCTGTGCGCCGCAGACATTTTTCATGGAGGGAAAATGGGAAGAAGGTGGAAGATAGAGGGTGTGGGGGGGAGAGAGAGAGAGAGAGAGCAGAGGGAGGAGCAGAAATGGAAACATATGGATGTGTTTAAGGACCACCAGGGAAGGGAAACTTGTGCATTTTCGCATAAACCCCGATAAACTCCAAATATGTAATTACACGGGGTTTAGGGCTTGTCTGTTGCCGATTCATTCAGGAATTTCTGGTTACGTCTCTCTGAGAGTTCGGGTGTAACAGGGCTCTTTATCGTTCTCAAGTGGCGGATCTGCAGAGCTTTAGTGCGGCCAAGCCTTCCACACACACACAAACACACACACACACACACACACACACACACACACTCAGCCCTGGACCTGCTCAGTGTGAGAGTGCCATTGTCCCCCCCGCCACCTATTTAACAAGGCGCTGTGTTAAAGAAGAAAGCGGTCAAAAGAAATACCTCCAACTGCATAAAAAGAAAAAGGCAAAGGAGTGGCAACATCGTAAAATACCTGCAGCACGTTTAAAGATTTCATCACGTCGCAATATTTATAGTTCTTCAATTCCTTGTCAGTGTTTGTAGCCAATTTGTTGAGCTCCAATAAATAGACTGGCCTATTTATCAGCAGACCACATGGCAGCCATTTATGGCGCCTAACAAGAGGCAGATGTGTTTTGTATATGTTTTCACATGCAGGTTTGACGCGCTGACAGGCCGAGACAGATAGCCGAGATGTACAACCTCTGTCCCGGCTGCAGCACGGGCTGTAAACATCGGCTCTGATTAGAACGGGGTAAACACAAACATGCCGCTTTTGTCTTCCCATGACAACGGTCTTTGATTCATGCACCGGCTGAGTCACTTTAACGTGCAAGGCACTGAGGGAGTGTGCACCTTTTGCTGCTGCCTGTGAGGCCTGTGCACGTGTGTGTGCATGTGTGTGTGTGTGTGTGTGTGTGTGTGATGTCTATCCCTGAGTGTAAACACAAACTCTGCCTTATGCGTGCACATTTAAAAGTGTCTATTTCTTTGTACTTCCTTGTGTTGTGTGTGTGTGTGTGTGTGTGTGTGTGTGTGTGTGTCTGAGTGTTGCCAATTACCCCAGCTATAAATACAAGATCCCCATCCGTCACTGAGTTTCTGGGTGGCTGCAGCGCCGCCATAATTGGTTTCAGATGGTCACCCAGATCTTTCTCTCTCTGCTGCAGCGCCATCACACCGCCTGTGTGTGTGTGTGTGTGTGTGTGTGTGTGTGTGTGTGTGTGTGTGTGTGTGTGTGTGAGAGAGAGAGAGAGAGAGAGAGAGAGAGAGAGAGAGAGAGAGAGAGAGAGAGAAAGCCGCAGGGGGACAACAAGGCTGAGAGGAAAAAAAAAGGAAAAGATGAGTGACAGGCGTGAATAAATACAGAGCGAGCACAGGAATAAACAAGCAGACACTAAATGTTTCTTTTGTCCTGAAGTTCTCCTCGAGCTCGAGCGTGGGAGAGAACGGAGAATGTTACCGGTTAACTCAATAAAACCTCACGGCTTTGTAGCTGGTGTTCTCATTTTGATGTGATTCATTAAACTCAGATGAGGTTTGGGAGACAGGATGTGATATAAATGTTGACATGTTTGTCATCCATTGTGAATGCATGTGGGAATACAACAATCACATATTTTCTGCTCACAGCTGGACATTGACATAACAAATTTAAGAAATCAAAATTATGATATATTTGATAGCTTTTAAATTACCCTAATAGTAATAAATTATAACACTATAAACACAATAATAATAATTGATACATAGTTGGACAATAATATTTAGTGATAAAATTCCTAATGAGGATGTAATGTATTCATGCACTGACAATGGATTGGCTCGGCATGGCAATTTCACTTGATGGTATTTATTTGATGTGTTACTTAAGGATTTAGTGTGTGTGTGCGTGTGTGTGTGTGTGTGTGTGTGTCTCTATCTGGTCCCAGAGGACACTTGATCAATGGACATATTAACAATGAATTAGCAGAACAGGCCTATCGATTAGCTAAGCAGAGGACACTGCGACTCAGTGACAGCTGGTGAGTAGCTGAGTCTGAAAGGTTGGATCAGAGAGGAATTACAAGCAACCACAGACAAAAACAAATTATAAAGCCCTTCTGGCAGAAATAGGCTAAGTCATGGTAATGTTGTGGGTAATAAAAAAATAAAAAAGCTAAAACGACATTCCCTAATATATAAATCTAATTAATTTCCCATAAGTCTTTCTTTAATTCATATGCAACCTAAAGATGATATATAACCTCAAAGAATGTTACACCCAGAATAATACATCTTCAGCCTATTTATTAAGGCTGCAAAATTAATAGAAATTGGATCAAAGTCTCAATGTGGTCTGCTACTTCATTCCTCTAATATTGCATATCATATTGCAAAATCAGTCAAAGATAATTGAAATAGATATTGTTTCATCATCATTCAGCACAAAAATATGAATAGAGGATGTTAGTTTCCTCACTATGAAACACCTGCTCACTGCATGCTAATGTTATGCTACCATGTACATTACTGGTGTCAGATCAAATCAAACTGGTTCCCCTCTTAAATTTTAATTGCTCCAGAACCTCTACGGAAAACCATGTCCAAATACAAAATGTGGGAAAATTACCTTCATTATGGACCTTCGCATCTCACAAACCTTCACATGCAAATGTTCACACTACTCCCACAATCCTCTCCTCCCGGCCCGGCATCTGTGTTGGCCTCGGCTACCTGTTTTCATCGCGGCCGTGGGAAAGCAGTCAAGAGGAGATATATTTTATTTATTTATTTTCTCCCACTCCGCTCCGTGTTAATGTGGAGGCGGCTCACCAATTATTACAGGCGTTCCTGGTCGCCGCAGCCAAAGAGCATGCGGACACACAGGAACCCTCTGCTATAAATCCATTAAATCCCTCTCATTAGAGCGTGGGCCTGGTTGCTGCGAGGCGGGATGCAGAACAGGGTTCTCACACCGGGTGTCGCCCGCACTTTGCTGACGAATACAACAACAACAACAACAACAACAACACAATGTCAGCACAACACACGCAACTCTAAGTATTTAGATAATAAATAGCAAAACCCAACAGTAAAAGTTACAAATAAAAGTTCTGCCTTGAACATCTACTTCAGGTAGATAGATAGATAGATGGATACATATACTTTTTTCATCCCCAGGGAGAAATTTGTTAAAATTCATGCGCCGCCCAGGAATCGAACCCGGGTCGCAAGAATGGGAATCTTGCATGATACCACTACACCAGCGGCGCAGGTGAAGTATGTAGTGCCAGTCGACAGGTCCTATTGTGAAAAGCTGTCCTCCTGTCATGAGATTTTTATGACAAGAAATAATCTCTCAGTTGTAGTTTCAATTTGAAAAGTGGAATACTACAATTTAGTAGCTGTCAAATTAATGTAATGCGAAAAAAGTCAAGTTCAAGTTCCTCAAAATGTGTTCTGCAGTATCGGACGTTATTCAGATGTTCTTCGTCACGTTCTACCACGAGCCCCAGAAAGAGAAAAGATTTGGTAAACTATGACACGTCAAACATTCATGTACCGCTATGTCCCAGCATGCATTGCAGCAGGGTCAAAGAACACCCTGGACAGGTCAGCAGCCTATAACAGGGCTAACTTCCACAGATATAAACAAAAAAGTGTTTAAGATCAACATAGCAGTTATTATTGTTAATTTAATAAACACTGTACGTATCCAACTGTGGGCTAGAAGACGCGTTCAGGGGAGCAATAAATGACGGTATTTCTTTACAAGCAGCAATTCTAGTATGGTCCAATGCAGTGGAACGCTATTTTACAATATTATTCAATTTCCTATAATAAAAAATGACACATTCCTATTTTTTATTGTTCGACTGGAAAGCAAGTGTAAGAGGAAGCTAAAATAACAAACCCCCCATTTATTTCTGGGGCAAATTTATTGCAATCCAAAACATCCAACGGGATCAGTGCTCCGCTCTGGATAGGAAAAGTGAGTTGCTTCTAGAATACAAACGTGATTCACGCTGGGGTCCATAAATCACGGTGGCGTGTTCAACCGTGTCAGCCGAATCCCGTTCTTCACGGTGTGCGCCGCGTTGTCCGTCAACAAGTGATACGTCTGTGTCGGAGGGGAATTAACACATCGGAGGCGTGAAAGTTGGGCCTCGAGAGCGACCGTCGGGACGTTGGCATTCTGCGAGGAAAAGTGAGAAAGAGTCTGAGGAAAGATGGCGAGGGGGTGAGGAAAGGAGAGAGAGGAGAGGGACGGGGAGGTGAAGGAGAGGACAGCAGGCTCTCATCAGGAGGAGAGCCGAGACGGGAGCGTAGGCCACCGCGTGGAGAGCGGGGGCCCTTGTGTAAGTGGAGATGTACTAAACCTTTGCTAGCCTGGATCGCCCAAGATAAAATATTTATATATGCTATTGTGTGACGGAGCGCCGGGCTGAGGAGCGCCTTAATTTGTTTTTCTCCCGGGTAAATTAATTCCCTCCCCATCATCAGCGGAGTGAACCCGCAGTGATTGCTGCCCGGTGTCCCTCCGGCCCCTCCTGCGACGAGCACTTGAGAGATTTTAATGGTCAAAGTCCACCTTACAATTATACTTCATCTGCTCCATACATTTCCATAGATTAAAAGGTGAAGCAGAAAACACTTAAGGGAGATGAACGCTGATCCCTCACTGCCTTGTCTCCTCTCCTTTCACTTCTCCATCGCCTCCTCCTCCACCTCCCCATCGCTCCCTCCTTCCGCCACCCTTATCTCGTTCTCATCATCGGTGTCGATCGCCAAAACAATTGAAAGCGAAAGTGGCCCGCCAATGAAACATAACCGCTCTGCCGAGTGCATACCTTTACCCTTACCATACTACCATACCATACCATACTACCTTACCATACTGTTTACCCTTTAGACGTAGGCCACGGCGTTGCACCAAGTGGGTATGTATGCAGGGAAATAAAATGTGGATTATTATTAACAGTGTAAATGTACGCACTGTACATCATCTCCAAACACTGGACGGACGCTTAAACAAGCTCGACAGAGCGGAGACCAGGCGGCGGCCCGAGTATGCTAACCATATGTAAAACACAGCGCCAAAAGGACGGCGCGAGCCGCATTTGGAGCCCGGCACAGATCGACACTGATTGTCGTGCTATTACAGGCAAATAGCAACACTTGCTCGGCAGTCGACAGGGCATAATCATGTGTGACTAACCGCGATGGAGAGAGCGCTACAAAGGGAAGGCGAGATGGTGGAGGTACAGGCTCTTTTGTCTCCCCTGCCATCTTCCTCGGCTCTGAGTAGCCTGGAGGGGCGAAAAAGAACCGGGAGATGATAAAAAGATGGAAGCCACTCAAAGTTCAAGGCAGAGATGCCCCTTTCATCTATTTCAAGACAATCATGTTGGGTTCTACATGTACATTACTGCAAACCACCAATCTTGGCATCCTACAGAGAGAGAGAGAGAGAGAGAGAGAGAGAGAGAGAGAGAGAGAGAGAGAGAGAGAGAGAGAGAGAGAGAAAAAGGCAGGAAGAAGTGAAGAAGTGAAGAGATGGTGGCGCCACTAACTCCTGCATAATACTTTTCACTTGTTCTGTCTGCAGGAGAATAAGTCAAAGAGAAGTCCACAGAGACTTTCTCTGTTGTGTCATTTCAACCTCGTCTTGTTTCGACACAATGTTTAAATACGGCAACTTTTAATGCATCGACAGAATCATAATGCCACAGGAGTTATGTTTCCAATCAACATAGTGAGGAAACATTTATAAAAAATAAAAAATAAAAATAAAGAAAATTCACCAAGGCCCAAAATGCTCCTTGAGAAGGTAAATCCACAGAATGCTACTGAAGACTAATGTAATATAATTTAATATCCACTGTGGCGTTACAACATCCACTTGCAGACAAAGCATGAATTCATTTTGTTGTTGTTATGTTTCGGCACACATTTGTTCAGATGAAGTAAACATTTTTTACTTTACTAAGATTCAACTGACGCCATAATAATAATACTAATACTTAAATCTTATATAGCGCTTTTACCCAAAAATCGTATTCCAACGTATATAGCCAAAGTGATACTCAGGGTTCAAACTCCGGTCTCTGCTGTCTGAAAAATAAAAAACTCCAGAGATAATTTACCTGCAAAACTCATGCATACAATAAGGGATTTGATTCAAGTCAGTTTGGTTAAAAAATAATTTCACATCCAAATGTTCCATGTAAATGTGATGTTATGTCTGCAGAGGCCTCTTCCACACAGTGTGTAGACCTGGTATCATGTGATGTGCCTCCAGCTGTCACACACCCCTTATGCACGCATCACGTAGCTCAAGTCCAGCGCTGTGAAGTAGTGCTGGGTCTGGCTCCATCACACCTCACAAGGAAGCAACACGGATTAGTCAGACTGACCCCCACCCAGTCACACTTCAGGTCAGGGAGCCGGTAGGTGCACCACATGTAGTCATTGTCTTGTCCTGCAGCATTTCCTATGCATTTCCTCAGCAGCGGTGGCCCACCGCAGCAGGAAAATTACCAGCGCTAAGCCCAATTTCCTCTCATCCAGCAAGTAAGTATAGAGCCAACGGTAAGAGCTGTTTGGATGCTGCTACATGCACCAGAACCGCAACTGGAACTGATGGACAATTAACCTTAACTGTAATCAACCCCAGCCAGCTCTGCAGCCGGAACGAGCTGGAGGAGCATTGTTGTCCAGATGAAAACCCAGAGAAGACGTTTTATATATAGCTCCGGGTGAGATCCATGTCCCATCTTTTGATGTTTCACCCCCCCCCCCCTACTGGACGCAGAGTTGAGGTCGAAGCGGCTCCTGCCACGCAGACTGATAACGTGTGCGTTACACCCTTACAGCGGAGCGGCAGCCCGCGGTTTAATGAACGTAACCCGAGCTCCCTGTTAAACAAACAGGCCCAACCTGTGAAGAAAGCCTCCACGTCGCTCTTTCTTCATCTCTCATTAAAATCGCTCGGACCTCCAGAACGAGCCAGATTCGATGGCCGCCTTCCATTTCTTTAATCTTTCAATTATGGTGACGGTTGCTATTCTGCATATTTTCACAAGGAAACACTAGAAGTTGCTGCTGGTGGGTTTTCCCCCTTTGAGAGAACGAGGGCGAATGACCTAACTGATTCATCGTGACACCAACACGGAAGGGAAAGACTGTCTGATATAAAGATTACAAAGAAACGACTTCAAATCTGTCTGCCTCGTTCTCTTTTCTACCCTGAACGGCCCCTTCAAGTTCAACCTGTTTCCCAGTAGAGGCCATCGCAGTGTTTTTGGGGGCCGTTTGAAAAAGAAATTAGTGTTGCATACTTTTGCTGGCCTTTTCTGGCTACTCACACTGCCTTTAAACTACAGTGAAATATTTGAATTGCAGCTTCAGTATGACAGCCAAAAAAATTGCTTTGCCGCTCCAGTTGTCACTGAAGTAGACGGAAAACATTTGCTCAGTATTTGACAGCCGAGCTGGAAATCCCAAACACATCTCCAAAAAAGAGAGTTTTCACCTTCCTAACACCCTGACAGCTTACAGTGGAGTTTATGGTCGTGACTGCAGGGACAGAGGCCGGGGTTGCATGAATATCTAGACGTTAAGAGAAGGCCCTGCAGAGAGAAAATGTGAAATGTTTAGGGAATGGAGGGAAAGAGGAGTAACCATAATGGGGAAAGAAAATATATATAAATCCCTGTCCTCCTCGCCCCGCCCCCTTTACTGTGTGCTTTGCCCCAGCTGCCCATCAAAAACTAATATCCTCAAATTTGATGCTGGTGTTGTCCTTTGAAATTAGAAAGAATCTGTGTCTAATGCAATAAGCCGAACCTGGCTGCTGTGAACTCTAACCTCCTTCCCCTGATTTCCATCTCCCTCCCTTTATCCTCCCTTCTTCCCTTCTTCCCCTGTCCACTCTGTGCCGCTAAGTCCGAGAGGGAGACCCAGGATTTAGGGACCAGCAGTGCAGACCCTTTCTCCTTCCCAGCCTCCATCTCACTCCCTCCATCCATCTTTCCTCCTCCTCCAAGCCCCCACCCTCCTGTTTCGATCCCCAGTCATTTTTTAAATACAGTAACACAATCTCAGGGAAAGCTGATATAATCTTTTCTAAACTATAAAAGTCAGTCACCCGTAGAAACATCTGCACGGTCAAATTTAAAACAAACTGTCAGGGAGTCCGGTGTCCCCATAAAGAGGGAGCAGAGCAGGAGGAGAGGTGGGAAGAGGGGAGCGCGAGTGGACGATGGAAAATAGAGGGGGGGGGGGGGGGGTTTAGTGCTTTCCACTTGGCCTTAACTTAAACACAAACCTCCCTCAGGCCATCCGGATGCTTGCAGGACAAAGCTAACTCACGAGCATTGCTACCAGTCTTTTTTTTATTATTTATTATGGTTAGAATTACAAAGTTTTACTGTCTGTTGCCTGAAACAGACAAATGTGTCCAGGTCCCTGTGTTTGGTAACAGGCTGACATCAGTGCAAGTTTGTTTAGATTTTGCCGTGTCGGTGATGAAAGAAGTATTGAGACCATCTCCTGAGTGAAGGTGCCGTAAACCACAGGGTGCTGGTGCTGTTAACTATCGGGGAGTTGAATTTGTAGCAATAACCTACATTCCTTTGAGTTTATCATATGTTTTGTATGTAGAGTAAGAAACTGTAAAGTAACTGGTAACTACTAAACTAAGTTACATAGCTTATAGCATACTGAACTGTAAAACAGAGAACTACAAAGACCAGACAGTTTGATCTTAGCTCAAGTTTAACTGCAAAAAATAACAGAATCACGCTAAAGTAAACTTGCAAAATGAACTGCAATATACACAAAACAAGCCCCCCTTTATGTGGCAGTGATTGGTACAGTCCAGGCTCCTGGTGGAGGCATCTGCATTGCTCTCCTACTCTGAAGTCAGCGATGTGGATCAATCGACAGGAAGCACATGAGAGGAAAGTCACAGAAAGAGGAAGAAAAACCCCAATGGTTCTTCATCAAGACTTTCCATGCACTGAAAGTTATGATTCCAATTTTCCATTTTGCCAAACTGTAAAAAAAAAAAAAAAAAAATCAAAATATTGTTCTTATATTTTGCTGTTCACACACAATTCAAAAGATTAGGACATATAACATTGTATTGTTATTTAAATATTAGCTTTTCGCCTATTACTCAGTAGAGCTTGAACACATCACAATGCATGTAAATGCAACCTCCGCCTATGCACGAGAACAGCATGCATGGGAATGAATTACAATATAATAAGTGTCTGATTAAGTTAGTTGTCTCTAAAAGCTTTGGAGGTTTCTCCTCCACGGCTTATTTTAGACTCGTAATTGTGACAAATTACAAGTCACTATGTCTTCTTCCCTCATGCTGAAGAACGTCCACAGCAATGACATGTTGTGTGCGTGTGTGTGTGTGCGTGTGTGTGCGTGTGTGTGCGTGTGTGTGCGTGTGTGTGCGTGTGTGTGCGCGTGTGTGTGTAAATGTGACTGCCACAAAAAAAAAGAATTCAGAGACGAATCGGTCAATCAGCTGAAAACCAGCCGGTTGTTTTCTGTCCAAGTTTCATCTGAGTCTTTCTGTCACTTGACAAAATTAATTATTTCGATAAAAAAATATATGTGTACAGCAGTGTGTGTGCAGCACAGCAGATTCATAGTTTAAACCAGACAGTAAAAGACTGAGATCTGTCATTCATGATCCGAACAAGCTGGATTGACCATACAGCTGTATAATAAAAATCAGAACGGACATATTGCTATTCATCTCGAGGCCTCGAATGTAAGCTCGCCTCTACAGAGGGCATTATCATGGAGTGAGTATAGCTAAACAATCCAACACACTTCAGTCCAATTCCCATGGGTTTTAGGTTAGAATGCCACTGAAGTACACGGTGAACAGGGGGGCACAGTGCCTGCTCTGCTCTGCCCCGTCTGTTTTGAGCTGAGTGTTGGATTGCTTTAATTGATTTAATGGGAGAGCATGGAGTCACAGTGGGAGATGGGGAACACAGGATGCTTTAGGGATGTCAAGTGTGCTGCGCTACCTCAACTCGATCTTAGACAACCCGTGTCAGCCGGCAGACGCAGCCTCCGGTGATGATACATATAGGTAAACGCAACACACAAGCCGAGAATCTCTATCTCCCTCTCTCTCTCTCGCATGTAAACGCACACAAATCCACACACACTTGTTCCCAGCCGAGAACACCGTGCTCACTGCTAATGGTTTGAATAACACCCAGAGTGGCGTGATGAAGCCTTAGCGAGATGCGTGTGTGTGTGTGCGCGCGTGTGTTCACACTCGCAGTGCGAGGGACGCGGTGGCAGCAGGCCGTGCTAATGCCACCCTGAATGGTGTGTCTAATTACTTGGCCCAGAGATAGCTTTTAGCTAAATCACCCCGCCTTCTGAAGAGCCTGTATCAACAGTGACAAGGGCCTGGACAATTACATTAGCCCTCTCCCCATCCACCAGGTCCAGGACTAACAATCAGTGTGATTTGCAGCCGCTTCATTGTTGTCATCCCTCTCTCCATGACAATGATGTTTTCCCTGCTGGAGAGACAGCGAGGGAGCGAGAGAGAGAGAGAGAAAGAGGGGGAGAGGCAGAGAGATCGCAAAAAAAGGCTAAAAAGAGAAAATGTGGAGAAGAGGCCAATATGAGAAGAGAGAGAAATAGAGAGGGAGCGAGTTGTCAGTAGAGGGCTTATGTTAATGTGTCGCCTGCTGCTGTGCTGCCTGCAGCAGAGAGCTGGGTAAACCTGGGTGACAGCAGCAAGCGGAGAGAGCGGGTGACTTTAATTGATACTGGAGAGGGGTCTTCTAGCCACACACACGCACACACACACACACACACACACACACACACACACACACACACACACACACACCATTAAGTACAGTAGCCACCCACAGCATGCACATACAAGCCAAAGCTTTAGCCACGGTACTGCTCTACTTAGTGGCTCTTACATTTGCCAACTGTAATGTAAGTAAATGCAGAATAAGGCTCCTGAAGTGGCCCTTTGCCTCAGATTGCTAACATTCCTCCTTTTTTATTTCCTCACCGCCAGGCCTTCTCGCTTACACGTGACGCTGCGCACACACGAAGTGCACACAAACCCACAGAATAACGTGAACATAATAGTCGCCAGGGAGTAACTTCACGGTGTCTGAAAAAAAGAGGTCTTATGGAGCACAGGAAGACACAGAGTCAGAGGACCTGGGGTCACGAGATGACCTTTGAACTCACAGCCATGTCTTAAGTACCAGAAGTTGTGGGGAATGCCGCAATGCCTCCAAGAGACACTAAACATCAGCAGGAAGTTGAAAGCAATGAGACGAGAAGAGAGGCAGGGAGTTACTATTATTGGTAGGCAGAAGACTTAAAGGACGTAATCCATTGGATTTAAACTGGCAGGTCTATTATTCTATTACTCTGTGTATCTAATGTCATATAATATACTGTTTCTATATATACTACTTAAAAATGTCTGGATTATATACTGCATTGTTTCCTGGGAATTGTGTGTGTGTGTGTGTGTGTGTGTGTGTGTGTGTGTGTGTGTGTGTGTAGACAATCTAAATACAGCAGGGAAGGGTGGACTGGGCCACTAACAATGAAAACTTACATAGACAGATAATTACTGAATGTAAGTAAATTGAATGGCTATTGGAGATTATACTTATTTAAGTAGTATCAAAACACAGGGTTCAATTTCACAAATAATAATATCTCATACCTTTAAATTCAGACATGACAGAGAGCCTGATAAGACTGTAATTGTGTCTGAATGCATGGGTGGAATTTGAGTTATCTAAGATCTAGATTTCTGTTTTCTACAATGCCATAACACTTTATAATAAGTTCATAATACGTTTATAGTGAGTGTACAAAAGCTGCGGTTGGTAATCTACACCCCCTTGTCGGTTATATCGTCTGTAACGGGGCTGAAGGGATGAAGGGACCCTGAGACACAGCAGAACCAATGGGAGAGATGTTATAATGATCTCATGCTGATAAAACTTCTTGAATAGGATTGAAAGTGAATTGAGAAGCAGCGGCGGAGGAATGAGAAGAACCCTGAGTGGGAAACGGACACTATGGGGAGCAGAGTGGTGCCAAGTGGGGTTGGATCACTCGACAACAGCCTGTCCCACCCTATTACCCTCCGAGCTCCCCCACCTCTACCCTCTCACCCCCCTCCCACCACCACCGTTTCCCCCTGCTCTGTGGGGTAACACAACCAGTCGCACCACAATGACACCATCTCTGCCTCTTACTGTTTGAATAGAGAGAGAGAGAAGGGGAGAAAAAGAGAGAGAGAGAGAGAGGGGACAGTGGGGTGCTCTTCACATGGAGGGCTTTGCAATCACTGCGCATATTTTATGGGTTCACGGTGTCATTGTAGCAGACGTCTGTGGGTGTCTATCACTAATGGGATTACAAGAAGAAGAAGAAGAAGAAGAGAAAAAAAAGAGATAAAGCATGGTTATTAGATACCGCATGGCCATTTCTTGCACCGCTCCTACTTTTCCCCTCGCTGAGGATAATTGTCGGAGGTAACATCCTGCTCCAGCGCAGGAAAAGTGGAGTTTTTAGAAGGGACATTTTCAAAACCCTAAAAATCATGTGAAAACATTAGGTTTTCGGCGTCTGGCCATGAGCATCAAAAAAGGCGAGGGCCTCTTTTAAAGTGTCTATTTCGTACCAGCATTCAACACATGCAGGTACTGGGAGACAACCGAGGTAGAAGAGTCAGAAACACCAATTTCAGTGCCAGTAGGAGCCTCAATGTACCAGAATGCAATGCAAACTCTTCACTTTTATTGAGAGCGATGTGTAAGAAATGTAGGAAATCAACACCGGAAGTAATTGTGAATGAGAGACAGACACCAAAATCATCAAACATCATCTGGAAGGCAATAGAAAAATAAAAATAAAAACCACAAGTCATTGATATAGGTTGGAATCGGGGTCAGGGTGTTGGAAGGGGCGCTAAGAGGAGGAGAGAGGAGTGAAAAGTGGAGAACCCCACGGCTCTCCTGTTGTTAAGGGGGTGCTCCCAGAGGTCAAAGACAACCAGTCAACAACAGGAGCTGGCCTGCCTGGTCTCTCTCTCTCTCCTCTCTCTCTCTCTCCCTCCCTCCCTCTCTCTCTCGGCATCAGTACCTCTTCTCTGTGCCACACAAAAGGCTTGTTGGAGGGGGGGCTAGGTTAGACCGGTCGAGAGAGCGGCATGGCATTTTAATGGTGGTGGAGAGAGTGAGAGAAGAGAGGAGGTGGTGGGGTTGGATGGTGGTTGAAGCAGAGAGCCCCCCCTCCACACCCCCACCCCCCCTCTTCTCACACACGCACAAACACACACACCTACGTACAGAAAAACACACATACGCACAAGCACGGCAGCATCATTGTAGGGGGCTTTTTATCTGAATGATTGCCCTCAATTAGATCCCTGCTCAGAGTAGGTGAGAACAGACCGCTATCTGGAGAGGGGGGGGGGGGGTCAAACCAGTGGAAGGCAAGAAGGGAGAGAGGGGGAGTCAGAGGAGGAAGAGAAAGGAGAGCGAGCTGAAACAGGGAGAGGGAACTCCAGTGATTGTGATGCGTAGACACAGTGAGAAAATTAAAAATTTGGATTAAAAAAACGACTGTTCTTAAAATATGATGTAGTATCAGATTGACCAGGGAGGAAAACGATATGAGTGAACACATGAAAAAAGGTAAGAACAACCTCGAGCTGCCATGATGACGTCCAAATAAACGACCTTCTGAAAAAAAATCACGTTTGTATACAAATAGTAAGTATTACAAGTACGTTTTGTCTGAACAACACGAGACCCGGACAGAGCGGTGACGACACAAAGAACACAACAACTGTGATTGGTCAGCTTTGTTTTCTCAAAGTCTCAGGTACTGGACAAGGTTGTTGACATAGTAAGCACTGCCATAACCCCTCGCTTGGACCATAAATGCAGCTTAAATCGAACAATGTAATATTGATTTGTATGTTCAATGTTGTTCTGTTTTTGATGCTTATATTATTCAAGCCGTTCCCCCAAAACTGCCTCATCTACTTCAGCTTCAATTGCCAAATTCCTGTGAGTCTCAAAAGCTCCAACTGCCCTCATTGAATAGTACTACTGAGCAGTGGTGGAAGAAGTACTCAGATCCTTTAGTTATAGTAAAGAGTATTTCTACAGTGTGGTATTGCTATTTTTACTTAAGTAAAAGTACATTCAAAATGTAATGTGGGTACCATTCAGGGCAATAATTATATTTCCCTACGCTGTACTGGAATATGTCCGAGAGGATTTTCAGCTCAATGACATGTTTAGGGAGGTCTTTTTCTTTATATCGGTGGCTAACTCAGTCTCACTTTATGCTTTTTACATAAGTGTATTTTCAGTGGACTTTTAGGATTAAGAACGTGGCCGAAAAAAATAAAAGCAGAAATAATAACCCACTTAAAGGTCCGTTGTAGATGGCAACTTCAGTATAGTTGGCTGCCTCTGTGCAGGCTATTTCCATCCAGGCTGCAGCACACCATCACACAAACACACACACACACACACACACACACACACACCATCCAGCCATTCCCACTGCTGCCCACTAAAGCCCAGTGTTTACTCTGTTTTGTTTTAATCACAGAAAGCCTAAACTCCAGATCTAATTTTCCACTTTGCATACACCTAAACACAAACACAGACACATAGAAAGATACACACACACACCCACACACACACTCACACACACACACACACACACACACACACACACACACACACACACACACACACACACACACACACATACAGTACGGTACACTCAGCTCTACAATTACCCCTCAATTAGAGATAATAACATGACCACTTCCTGACCAATCACCTGCAGCCTTGCTATGACTCATGCAGTGTTGCTCTACAATCTCTCACACACACACACAAACACACACACACACACAGACACACACACAGGGTCAGATGGTTTATAAAGTTAGCGGTGGCTGTAGAAATCGTTGGTTATTCCGTCTGACCGCGGTGCTTTGTGAGTTCCTCTGTATCAGGCAGGTGGAGCAAAAGCTTTCCCTCATTTTATGGAGATAAATGTTAGCTTTCTGTGGTTTCCTGTGTATGCCGACTGCTCTCACACACCAACACACAATACGGACACATTTCATGGAAAACACCGAAATAACCTTTTCTGTCTCCTTGTCTCGTTCATGGATGAGTGGGAGAACACAGTCTTCTCCCGCTCTACAGGCGCTGCGTACACTCGGGTCCTTCCCTTCCCTCAGGTTTGCTTTTTTATTTTCCCGAGCAAGGCACATCAGAGCGTCTGCAGCAACAGCCTCCTCCCACCACCGAATATAGAGGCTGCTACCTGGAGGACATTGCGGTGAACCAATAGGACAGCGGGAGCCCCGGGGGAGGAGCCCCAGGCTAAGTCGATGCAAACATAAATTGGAATTTTATAGCTAACCGTATTCCCACTGCAGCCATTCCCAACTTAAGTCAGGCTCGGGCGTAGGAAACCTGAGCCACAAGCAAAACGACATTACAGCTGAAAGTCTCACATAGATTTACCACTTAAGTTATAAGTTATCTTCCAATGCATGGAGCAGTAAACCATTTGTGTCTACAGTAATAATCTGATATTTTCAGAGGGGAATTTGTAAAAATGATAGATATTTTTTCCAATTTACGAGGTAAAGCCTACATTTTGGTTGGGCGTGCACCATGTAGCCACAATGTCCTTGCGTCGGGTCTTGCACGTGATGTGAATGATTCCTGTCTGTTTCTACGCTGTTGAATAAAATACACATTTTCAAAGAATTTCTTTAAACCATTTTTTTTCTTCGTAATGTGCTAAGTAAACCTCATGTCAATATCTCAGGTCAAAACGTTTCTGAAGAGAATACAAAGCCTAATTTGATGTCGTCAAAATTAGGAAGGGTGCAACAAAACCTGCAACACCTGCTCGTCCTGACCCAGCACGCCTCTTTTGGGATTTCTTTAAACCATTTAAATGCCTCTTTTGGGATTTCTTAAGCCTGAGTGGCTGATCTCCTGGTTCTGACTTTGCCTGAACGGCTAAGTAGTGATGGCCAGATGAAGCGCACCTGTTTGCCAAAGAGCATAAAACAAATCTATTACAGACCAAATCAACCACCGTAATTTGTGATATAAGCTACTGTATTTTGCGCCAGACAGCTAATTGTCTTGTTGGTACTTCATTATTTAATAAATTCATAAATTCATCTTTTGATCAATAATAATATCGTGAAATAATGATGGCAGAGGAGCATAATTAGTGTCTTTAAACTATAAAGTGGCAGTGGTGTGCTATTATTTACCACGGCAACTGGTGAATAAAATAATTGTATTGTCATTTTAATCCAGTTGGTGTATAGATATTAATGCATATATATGCAGACTGAGCGCATTTATATGTAAATGACAAGGAGCCTGATTAAGAGCTAGAAAATCATTAATAAGTTGACAAATAAAGTTGTATTCTGTTGTCCATTAATTCAGATAAAGTTGTGGAATCTGTGTATTAGTCTGTAGCTTACATTACATTATAAATATATTTGTGCAGCTTTAATCTGACAGGACAAAACCGAGGAGGCAGCAATTGAAGGTGAACAATACAAATATATATAGATCAAAGGCAGGGAGGCTCGCGGTCTGGTCCAGTAATAATGTGTTCGGTGATTTGCACTTGAAAAGGCATCAAGGTTCAAATACATTAGATTTTAAATTATATATTATCTATTTAGATCTTGGCTGAACAGCTTTCAATGGCTTTATTTCAGCTACTTCAAACAAATGCAGTAGATTGAAACATTGTCCCTGAAATGCTGTTAAACACGTTCAGATTATACACAGCATATTTAATGTTTCCTCCTATGTTCTGCTGCTGCACCACGATCCTGCTCACTCCGAAATATTAACATATAATCTCCAATATTATAGGATGTATGGTCACATGATGTAGAAATGGAAATCTTTATTCATTGATCCTACGTGTCCAAGACTAATATTGATTTTTACAATTTAAACTGAGATTACAGAGTATGTGGAATAAAGATTTTAGTGGAGCTGCTGTATCAAACTGACAGCTGTATTGTGTGGAGGTTATATTCTGAGCCGAGGGGTGAACACTGAGTAATATTTGAATAAATGCAGCTTAAAGAAATGACTGACGGATACAAGTGGTAACTTTAGATTCTCCTGAGAAACAAACTAATACTCCAGCAGTTCTTTGAACATTAAACAGTAAAGCTTGCTAATTAATGCACTTTGACACACGCTTTGGGACAGACTCAATTAATGAATAAAACAACTTGTCTGACTCTGTAAGAGGGAGGAAAGAGAAGAACAAGCTGCTCAGAGAGAGTTTAAATTACTCTTCTTTCCAGAATGGAAAATCCAGTTTCTTTCATACCTGCTTTCTGGAAAGGCAACTATACAAGTGACTCGACTTGAAACAATAACGGTAGAAATTATTTACACAAGATGCATCTTAGTGAGCCCATACCTGGCACCGCACCACACCTCACACCTGTCCCAGCAGCTACAGTCAGCCACTGCGAACACAGCAGGTCGTCCAGGTGATTCTCACGCAGACTAATCTTAGAGAAAGGCGACAAAGAAAGAAGGAAACCAAGATGAGTACATCTGATAATGCACACACAGACACAAAATAACCCACAAATAAATGAAAATGCCTGCCGTGTGACACAATACTGAGACAAATGCTCAAAGTGCCCCCCCCCCACCCCCCCTGCTCATAGGATCATATATTCCCCCAATAGAAAACATTAGCGGATTGACACCATCACACCGGCTATCCGGCAAAGCCCCTTTCACACTTAATTACAGGCTCTCATTTCCCCCGCCGAGGGAACAGGTGCAGGGGGAGAGGGAGAATAGTTCAGGCCCGCTGTCTCCTTGGGCTTAGGGCCTTTTCCTGGCTCTGAGAGGCCGGTATTGACAGAAACAGAGGGGACGCCAG